>CM038216.1:213455241-213776509 GCA_021442155.1 Cymbidium sinense
GAAGGTTCATGCAAAGTTAATTTGAGTTTGATGGAGAAATGGGAAGTGAGGTCAGAAATGGGAGTGTCCTATTTTGGGACGAATGGGAATGGCATTTTTGATTGAGGAATGAGCTTGGGAGCTGGGAATGGTTCTAGCAGCTCATCTTGGGTAGTTAGGGCTTTAGGAATGATTTTGTGTGTGTTTGAGTGGACCCCTTCATCTTGATTAGATACATTCTTGATTTAGGTCGCCATCCATCTCGGAGTCGTGGTCGCTTGGTTGGTCAAGGTGTGAGGTGGCCAAGGAGGAATCATGGGTGTCTTATGGGTTTCAAATGCTCCAATGGGAGGGTGAGGTGATTTCACCTCCCATGGGTCATGGCCAACCCAACCACCCCTCGTTAGGCAAAGGTCCTAGTGCTTAGTGGACCATTGGAGAGTACCAAGTGGCCAAGGAATGGAAATGACCACTTACATGGGTGATTTGTCTCATGTGATTAGACCCAAGGGTAGAATGATTATTTGGCATTGATTTGATTTGGGAAATTTGAAATGAGCCAAAGGTGGGTTAGTTTCAAATTTCAAGTCAATTGAGTTGATTTGGTTAGTTTGACTCAATTTGACTCATTTAAGTCAAATTGGGTTAAGTTGGGTCAAGTTTACCAATTGGTCAAATTGGGTCAAACCAAAGGTTGGGTCAAGTTCATATGATCATTTGGGATGTTTTGGTTTAATTAGTTTGGTTTAGTTTGGCTTAGATTTGATTTTTGCTCATTTGAATTCAATTGGGTCAAATGGTTGTGACCAATTTGACCAAATTGGCCAAATTGGCTTGGGTTGGGTGTTGGTTTGGGTTTAGTTGACCAATTAAATATGATTGTAGGTTTTTGTTTCAATTAATTTGATTTGGTTTTGATTAGGCCAACTTGAACCTTTAGGTCAATTTGGGCTAAGTAGGTCAATTGGATTCAATTGGGTCCAATCATGGCTTTGGTCTAGTTCAACAATCAATTTGGAATAAACTTGAGTCATTTGTTACAATCAATTTGGTTTATATTTTGATTTGACCCAATTTGATTTTTTAGGTTAATTTGGGTCAACTTTGATCAAGACGGCCAATTGGGTTTGGTTTGACTCAATTGAAGGTCAAGTCATATTCAAATATTAATTTTTATTTGGTATGAATCATTGGTTTCAAGGGCTTAGTTACAATTTAGCTAGTTTGGGTTCATATGGGTTAAGGGGTTGACTTGGTCAAATGACCAAGTTGACTTGGTTTGACCCAATTTGGGATAATTAATCAACTTAGGTGATCAACAATCATGATGGGAGGTTTTGATGGGCTTGGTTCAATCCAATTTGGGTAGGATTAGAACTTGCTCAAATAGGTCAAATTGGCCACTTTGGGTCAAGTGGACCAATTGGGTTTAGTTTGATTTTGGGTTGAGTTTGATTTAGTTGAGTTTATATATGGATTTGGGATTGATATATAAATTTAATTGCAATTGACTTCAAATGGGTTTTGGTTCATTTGAACATTTCAAGTCAAAAGTTAAGTTGGGTTTAACTTAGATTTTTTGATGATGATTGTAGATTTCATTTATATTTGTGAATATGATTGATTCATGAGAAAATCAATTGAATTTGGGTTTTGGAATGAAGGAATTTGGCTAAGTCCATGGAGTTGGGTCAAGTGGCTTAAGTTTGATTTTGGTTTGATTTAGTTTTGATGATTTAAATGTATATTTTATTTAAATTTGTAGATGATTGAAAATATGATTGATTTGTGAGAAAATTAATTGAGTTTGAATTGATTTGGATTAATATTTGCTAAGTCCATGGATAGGTCATATGGCTTAGGAAGGGTTTTGATTTAATTTGATTTAGTTTGATTTAATTTTGATCATTTGAATGTATATTGATTTATATTTAGAAGATGATTGAAGATATAAATTGATTTTGGATTGATTTGAATTAATATTTGGCTAAGTCCATGGGATAGGTCATATGGCTTGTGAAGGGTTTCAAGTTTGGATTTGATCACGGGCTTCAATCATTTGGTTTTGGAATTGGGGCTTGGATTTAGATTTGAATTTGATGTTTAAATTGAACTTGAGGTTTAGTTTGAGAAGGTGAATATGGATTGGATTTGGGTTGTAAGGTAGGTGGATTATCCTAATCCCTAAGGCATAATCTAATCCTATGCTTAACCCTTCTAAGTCTTTAGGCTTAGGTTAAGTGTTTACCTAGCTGTTAGAAGTGCCTTATGACTAGGAAGTCTTATAGAAGACTCCTAAGTCAAGATTGAATCAAAAGTGAGTCAAGAGGCTAGGCTATAGTGTTGCCCTTGGATATAGATGATTGGAAGACAAACCATGTTTCACATTATAGACTCGATACATCTTTCAACACTTTGCTTGGGAAACCATGGATACATGAGAACAACATAGTTCCATCCTCTCTACATCAGTGTATGAAGTTTGTGAGAGGTGGGATCATCTATTGTGTCAAAAGAGATCTCAAGCCATTTACAGTTCATGAGGTCGGCATATATGAGGATGTGGCATACTACGTCCCTCAAAATCAACAAGTCTATTCTCGTAAACTTGGCAAAAGTTTAAAAATAAAAGAAAAAAAGAGAGAGAAAAGGAAAGAGAAAAAGAAAAAGAAAAGAAAAGAGAAAAAGAAAATAAAAGGGAGCGAAAATAGACTTGGAGGAGAAAGTTGAGCCTGACATTAAATTCCACCCTAGCTCATTACTCCATTCAACATATGGATAGGATGACCGACCTCCACTAGGTAGAAGAGGCTAGAGGCCCCTAGGGTGAAAACCTCTTAAAAGCCACTTAATAGAGATCTCCCAACTACTAGGAGTACACCTCCTATCCATATAGACTTTGAATCTAGTTCATAGGATGAGTCTTATATGGTTAGTACACCAGTCAGCTCTTCTCAATAGTAGATTCCCTTGAAGGTGACACTTGAGCTATATAGCAATGAAGATAGGGCTCGAAAGAAAAGCATAAGTGTATCCAAGTCTATATGTAAACAGTTTGGCATCAGTTGGGAACCTTAGCTCTCACCCAACTTTCCTCTCAAAAAGCTAAGGGTTTAATAATTAAGGAATCCCCTAAGTCATCCATAGGTGTAAACACTTAGAGGTTCTTTCTGGGAGCATCATCCTCAAGTCAAGAAGTTGATGTAGAACTTGAGGATGATTCATATAAAGATTTAATAAAATTACCTTTTGATTGGTACTTATCCCGTGTTCATAATTTAGCAATGAAAGGGTTAATCCCACATACTTGGTCAAGCATAAGTCAAACTACTTCAAAAGAATATGGAAGAACAAATGCAAAAGCTCTCCATCAAGACCGGGACTAGGATTCGGTATAGTGGTCCAGTTAATGATGATAATTACTGCTAAGTCATCACCAATCATTTGGAATAGTTCTTTTCAAATCACATTAACTCATAAGAGGCTTAGAAACTTTAGATGATCCATGAAGTCAAAGATGCATCAAAAGTTTGAAGAAGAGATCAAGTCAACCATCGATAAGTTCAAGGAAATCAACTTAGAATCAAGAAGATCCATGCCCACATACATCACTTTTTTTGTTGAAATTGAAACCAATGACTTAGTTATGCTATTGATTGAGAAGGACTACTTTGCATGGAGTTATGAAGAGATTGGATTCCTCCATAGTCCATAAATTAGCAATAGCCTACTACTAACCCTATTAAGCAAGCTCCTATGCATGTGATTAGACATAACACAAAGTCATTTATGAAGTCAAGAAATGATCAATGCTAGCTTCATCCGAAAAAAAAGATACCCTACATGGTAGTTCCCAAGAAAAAGAATGGCCAAATTCACATATGCTTCGATTTTAGAGATTTAAATAAGGCATGTCCAAAAGATGAATTTCCACTACCAATCCCAGAACTGATGGTGGACATTGCCTCATCTCATGCAGTTTTTTCTTTCATGGATGGCTCATCTGGATATAACCAAATAAAGATGGCCTCAAGATGAAAGAAACACTACTTTTAGAACCATCAAAATCTATTATTATAAGGTCATGCCTTTCATTTTAAAATGCTACATACATACCAATGGGCTATGACGAATCTTTGATGAACTCATTCATCAAAAAAGAGTTATGTCAATGATGATAAAATTAGAGAAAAAGATGACCATCTCTTTGACTTGAGAGTAGTTTTGGAATATTTAAGACATTTTAACCTCAAAATAAACCTGATAAAGTGTCATTCAGGGTAGCTTTAGGAAAATTCCTTGGGTTTGTCGTCTGACACCAAGGAATCAAAATTGATCTGGAGAAGATTAAGGTGATATTAAAAATGTCACCCCCTAATAGTTTAACTCAACTCAGATCATTCCATGGGAGGTTGGCATATCTAAGATGCATTATATCCAACCTATCGAAGAAGATGTCAACCATTCTCATTTGTTAGAAAGGATGCCAAGTTTAAGTGGGATGGTAAGTGTGAGCATGCATTCAAGACATCAAGCATTACGATGATGCCGCTTCTAAGTATCCCCGGGGCAAGCCCTTGGTTAGATGACTCAATTGATGCTTTGTTGGTCCAAGCCAATGACAAAGGAAAGAAAAGAACACTCTACTACCTCACCTATCATCTAATCCATGTTGAGGCTATTTATCCACTCATTGAGAAGCATTCCCTAGCTTTAATATTTGCATCCCAAAAACTATAACACTACTTGCTTCCTCATAAGGTGAACTTAATCTCTAGGAATTATCCACTATAGTATCTCATGACAATGCTGAATCTATCTAGACAGTTAACACGAAGGTCCATGATCCTCTCATAGTTTGACATTACCTTCATACCCCTCCGTGTTGTGAAAGGGCAAGCACTAGAAAATTTCTTAGCAGCACACCCACTTCTTGCTGACTCTCCACTTAGTTATGATCTCCCCGATGAATAAATCATGAACTTACGGGATACTAGCATTTACTACTAGGAGATATACTTTGATGGTGTGGCTTCAGCAAAAAGAGGAGAAGAACCATAGTCTAGTGTTCTAGGATAAGCAGGGGTAGGCATAGATCTCTTAATTCTAAACTGCAATGTTTTGAGATACTCATATCATCTGTCCAATCTTTGCACCAACAATGAAGCTAAATATGAGGCTCTTAGGCCAATTGGTTATTTGAGTTAGTTACTGTAAGAATCCATAACATCAACATCTTTGGAGATTTTAAGCTAGTTATCAACCAAATTATTGAGTCTTACAAAGTTATAAAGCCCAAGTTCCATCACTACCATAAGTACACCATGGAGTTATTAACCCAAATCCAAGCATTTTAAGAATACTCGAGGAGAGAGTGCCATAGTGTATCTTATAGCCATGCTTGCCAAGGAGTTGGCATGTCTCGAGGATGAGTCAATATCAATAAAGGTCCAAAATAGACAAGTGTTATCCCTTATTGATATTGAACTCATCAAAAAATACTCTCTTGAAGGGGAGGTTGCCATTGCCAAGAAGGATGACGAGTTAGATTGGAGTCAACCATTCTTGGATTACTTAAATAAAGGCAAACTACCACAAGAGAAGTCCCAAGCCCATCAGATGAAGTAGAAAGCACATTCTTATGCTCTTGTGGATGGTGTCTTGTACCGACTATCTTTCGATCATATATGGTTACGTTGTTTAGACAAGCATGAAGCCCAAATGATCATGACCGGGGTACACTTAAGATTATGTGGACCCAACCAATCTAGTCTGAAGATGAAAATTAAGATCAAGAGACTAGGATACTACTGGCCATCGATGATCAAAGATTCAATGGATATGGCTAGGTGATGCTACCAATGTCAAATACATAGTGTGGTCCTACACCAACCACCCAACATTCTACATCCTACATTGGCCTCATGGCCATTCGAGTGTTGGGGTACCGACATAGTGGGTCTGATTAATCTTACTTCTTCCAAGGGTCATCGATTTATCTTAGCTGCTACTAAGTACTTTTCCAAATGGGCAAAGACAATTTTGCTCATAGAGGTCACAGCTCAGCATGTGCTCTAGGTTTTTAGGAATCATATCATATATAGGTTCGAAGTGCCTCGATGAATTATATCTGATAATGGTACTGCATTCAAGAGCACTGAGATCAATAAGTTTTTTTGAAGACACAACAACTTTGCCCAACATCAACAACTTTGCCTCGACAAATTATATTCTACCATCAACTACCTGAGGGCAAACAGCTTAGTAGAAGCCTCTAATAAAACTCTCATCCAAATACTAAATAAGACACTCTACAAAAACAAGCGATAGTGGTATGACCGCTTAGTTGAAGCCTTGTGGACCTATTACCCCATATATAGAACTCCAACTCAGAATACTCCTTTCTCCTTAGTGTATGGATCTGAAGCCATTATACCATTAGAAGTCCAACTCCCATCACTAATGATAGCTATAACAAGAAGAATGCCAAGTTACTTAGAAGAACTTGAAGGTTTGAGGAGAGAGACGCATGCATACCAAAATCTCAAGTTGTACAAAGTTAAAATAATTCAAGCTCACAATAAGTTGCTCCCCCTAGAGCTTTTTGGTAGAGAGCTTATTTTAGTGAGGAGACGATTATCCCCCGTAAGATGGGAGGCAAGTTTGAACCCACTTGGGAAGGCCCTTGCCAGAAGGCCTACTAAGGAGAATCTTATTAGCTTATTAATCATAAGGGAGAATTCCCAATGCTTCCAATCAATAGGCTCTACTTAAAGAAATATTATGAATCTTGTTTGAAAATAATTATTATCAATGAAAATTCCATTTTGAATTCAATCTCTTCCATGTTGAAAGTATTCTTGTTTGGGAATCTACCATGATGTGTTTAGGGTAGATGTAAGGAACCCGAAAGATCCTATCCTTCATCAACACAACACAAACTACACATAAACATATAAAAACAACATATATTTTTTTATCTCGCTACTCCTGAAGTTGAGATAATGCTCAACCACTCACTCAATAGTGCTCTGAGGGTAACATGCTACCTTGCTAGTGTGTCACCCAATGGTCTTCTTACTTTCGAGGATGTAAGTCTGCTAAGATTTCCTTCCTTACATGGCCACTGCACACTGACTAGCACTTTGTTAGTTTGATAGGCCGTAATGTGTGGCCGGTAAGCTACCTCATGTTGGCTTCGTTTAAGAGGATATGAGTCTTCTATGCTTTCTTCTTATATTAACCTTTGTAAATACCTAGTATATATTGAGGTTTAGGATAAGTCCCCTAGCAGCTCCTTCCCTCCTGATTGCTTCAAGAATAAGTCCAGTCCTTCCTCGGGCCTCCCCGCTTAGTAGTCTCTCTAGGTCAGTTGTAAGCCTACATGCTTTCTTTCTAGATTGATCATTAAACACCAACGGGCACCTTAGGTTGGTTGGTTCTCACTATGCTCATGGATACATCACTCATGCTGATAAATACACCTTAGGTTGGTTGGTTCTTGCACCTTAGGATACACCACTCATGTAAAGTCTACTACACTTTCTCCTGAGTTGGCCACCGTACACCTATAAGCTTTCTTTTTCGTGGCTAGCCCCTAGTAGCACCTCCCTATGGGCATTATATTTGGATCACATCCCACCCCATTTAGACACTACCGGGTTACTATATTAGTTCCCTTTTCTAGTAACCACCTTGATTAGAGAATCCATCATGTGGATGTGCAGATTCTCCTTTGGTCTAGTAAATCTGAGATAGGTCAAGGCTGATATAGACCCATCTTAGTGTGGTCCCTCACACACCAACATGTTCCAAGCAAACATATAAAGAAAATATATATTCACTTGTCGATTAGGAGGACACTCGTAGTGGTGCATTTTCCCAAGAAAGCATCCTATCTTTAGGGTAGTGTCAGCAAAACTCCCTATAAAAATTATGTGACTACTCTTGAGTTGATATAAGTCCCCAGCAACATTCACTTAGTAGTCATCCTAAGTTGGGTTCAATTTATTGTGCTACCAACAGGTCACCCCAGTAGTTGTTCCCTACTTTAGCCTTCTTCCTAGCATAGTCATTGCACACCAAAAAAAAACCCCTTAGATTTGCTAGCTCTACCCCACAGCCAGTAGACTATCCATTTGGATTTGTAAATCTGAGATAGGACAAGTCTGATATTTTCCTTCTCAGTGGATCCATCGCACACCGACATGGTCCATAAATTAAATCTATCAAATTTGATCTCACATCCTCACATGCTCAAGAAAAGCAAACTAAACCAAACAAACCATATCAAATCACATGAAACTAAAATAAAATTAACCCCCGACTACTTTTGAGATGACATAAGTCCCTAGCCATTCACTTAGTAGTCACAGGTCAAGTTTGATTTGTTGTCATCCAACAAGTCACCCAAGCAGTTCCTTGCTTTGAAGATTTAAGTCTGCTATGCCTTTTCCTAAACAACCCAAAGGAAACCCCAGTTGGCTATAGCTAGGTAGACTATCCCTTTGGATTTGTAAACCTTAGGTTAAAGCTAATATAGCCCTTTCTTCCATTGCACACCAACAAGGTCCATGAATTAACTCAGATTAAATTAAACCCAATATGATTTTTCCTAGTGGAGATAAATCACACCCTTCTGCCTAATGGCACCCCAAATCATATATAAAAAAGTCAAGCAAACAAATCAAATTCAAAACCAACCTCCCTAGTGGAGCCAAATTAAACCAACTCCCCTAGTAGAGTCTAAATCAAAAAAAATCCAACCAAACTCTTATTCCCAGTGGATACATCCCCAAACAAATCTATGAAATCAAACTCAAATTCCAATCCTGGATAGCTCAAGTCGCTTCCCTAGTGAAAGGTTCATATACCGATCCCTATGGACTCGACATATCTCTACCAGATATGCCTCATCAAATCAAAAAAATAAATAAATTAAAGTATTTGATCTTAATCTTTGGTGGATTTCTTTTTCCAAATCATCTTCAAATTAAATTAAATTCCTGATCTTATCTTTTTCTTTCTATGCACATAGACCCTTTTACATGTCATGTCCAATGCATGTGTGATCTCCTCCTCCATGTCCTTGACATGGAATTCTCATCAAATCTTATTTCTTCTCTTATGCACACCTTTAATACTTCAACCAAAAGCCTAACAATGTATTTCAAATTACATCATCTTAACATTATAATCAACCTTTTATGATTTATGATGGTGCAAGCTCAAACTAAATATACAATATCATGCTAAACATAATTTAGTTTGAATTAACACTATATTATATTATAATATATGATGTTATATTATAATTTGCTATAATATAATATATTGTCTAACATTACATCATTAGAATCACTTCAAAGGAACAAATAACAAAATTTTCTCAAAATATGAATAATGTTCATTTTGGATGTAAAATTGTTATTTTATATTATAAAATGGTGCAAAATAGCATAATTTTGGTGTTTTTTGGTGTGTGCCATGAATTTGGCAAAATTCTTCCATCACAACCTTCAAATTAACACTTTGTGAGTACCAATGTATTATAACAAAAATAAAGCATACTAAAATGTACAATAACATTTAGTAACACACCACCACATTCATATATATATGAAGTTATTTTAGTATGTACATTATATTTTAATACACTTTCATATTATATATTATATTACATTACACCTTAAAATGAATCACTTTAAGCAAAAAATTTATAAAATTTGGCTAAAAAAATGAACATTTATTTTGGATGCAAAATTCCATTCTTTTGATTAAATGACACACCATACACCCCCAATGATGTTCTAAAGCTTACCTTAAATTTGGCCAAACCCATCATCTCACCTATAAATCAATATTTTATGAATTATACCATGAACTCACTACATCATACTATAACAAAGTCAAATTTTCTAAATAATAAGTAGTAATACAATAGTATATATAATGCATGATGCTACACTACATTATGGCATCTATATTATAATACACTATAACATATTATATTATATTATATTGCATATCACATCACAAGGTATTCTTAAGATAAAAACTCATAAAATTAGTCTAAACAATAAAAAAACTATATATTTTAGTCGTATCACTTACATATTTTAAATTGAAATAGTACATTATCATGCCATGCGCTACCTATTATGAATTTGGCCAAATTCCACCATTTTAAAGCCTAAATCAACATTTTTATAAATAATGCTAGCGTAGGCTTGAGTGCATGATTGTATAATACTAAAAGAATTTAAAATGCGTAGAACATTATATTATGATATATGATGATATACTATGCTACAACATATAATATTTATTTTGAACATAAAATCTTACTTTTTTACTACAAGTGGCATAACACACCTTTGGTACTACAACCTAATTCCCACTTCAAATTTAATAAATTTCATCATCTAATTTATTAAATCAATATTTTTATGATTTAAATTAATATAGACTATTGGGCATAATACCATAATATATTAAAACATTTCAAAACATCTTATAACATCCAAAAACACACCACTACATGCTCAAATATATGATGCTACATTATACTATAATATATGGTATTTTAATATGATTTAGGGTTAGGGTTTAGGATATTTAAGTCTCTAATAGTGAAGTGAAAGTCTCTTGAAGACATTTTCTTTAGCTACCATAACTATGTTTGGATTAGGACTTTGTTTAGATCTACTCCTAATGACATCTTTATTCATGGTTTAGGGTTTAGGGATAGGGTTTAGGGTTAGTTTATAGTTTAGGGTTTTAGGGAGGTTTAGGTGGGTGGTTTAGGTGTGGGTTTGTGGTTTAGGTAGTGGTGGGATTAGGGTTTAGTGGGTTTAGGTTTGGGTTTAGATGGTTTAGGTTTAGGTTTAGGGTTTAGGTTGATTTAGGTTTTAGGTTTAGTGGGTTTAGTTTAGGGTTTAGGGCTTAGGGTTTAAGGTTTCCTTTTTAACAGAGAATAAATTCATGTTCAACATTTTTAATTTTTGATTTCATCAACCAAGAAACACACTAAGTTTTTTAAGACACAAGTGATGACATAGATAAAATATGAGCATGCATAGAACAAATCAAAAACACTAGATAACCAGAACTATCTCAACTGTAAAGACACAGTTCCATAAGCAGTAAATTAGATCGATTGTTCTTCAATTTCTCTAGTTCTCATCAGAACCTCCCTAGCCTCTCGAGTAGTGGGATCCACCATCATATCTCTGATCTCTCCCTCTCCCAACACCACAACTGTAACCTCCATCGCTCCTTCTACCTCCATAACCACCACCTCCATATCCAATAGTACCACTAGATCCCCCACCACCACTGCGATAACTCCCACATCTGCCTTCTCCTCCACTGCTAGATTTAGACTGACCTTAGTTAACAGTGATGTTCCTACCATTAAGGTTCTCCACATTTTTAGGGTTTAGGGTTAGTAGAGGGTTTAGGGTTAGTTTAGGATTTAGGTTTTGGGGATTGTGGGTTAGGGTCATGTGGTGGGTCGTGGTTTATTATTTAGGGTTTGTGAGTTTGGGGTGTGGTTGTGGGTTTATAGTTTTAGGGTTGGTTTAGGGTTTAGGGTTTGGGGTTGTGGTTGTGGTTGGGTCAATTTAGGATTTAGAGTTTAGGTTTTTTTTAAATTAAGTAAACCGACAGTTTAGGTTTATTTAGTTTATTTTATTTATTTGGGTTTTAATTTAGGTTTTTTTTTATTTAGTTCAATATTTATTTTAGTTTATTTATTTTAGTTTAGATTTTTTTATTTTAGTTTAGATTTTTTATTTTATTTTATTTTTTTAGGTTTAGGTTTTATTTTAGTTGAGTTTTATTTTATTTTATTTTAGGTTTAGGTTTTATTTTTTTTTGGTTAGTTTAGGTTTTATTTTATTTTATTTAGGTCAAGTTTTTTATTTTAGGTTTTTTCTTTTAGTATTTATAGTTTATTTTATTATATTTTAGTTTTGGTTTAGGTTTTTAGTTTTATTTTTTTAGGTTTAGTTTTATATTTTATTTTAGTTTAGTTTTTATTTTATTTTCTTTATTTTATTTTTATTTTGGTTTAAGTTTTAGTTTAGGTTTTAGATTTAATTTTTATTTATTTTAGGTTTATTTTAGGTATTTTAGGTTTTAGGTTTTTATAGTTTTATTTTATTTTATTTAGTTATTTTATTTTTAGTATTTTAGGTTTATTTTAGGTTTATTTTATTTATTTTAGTTTTATTTTATTATAAGGTTTAGTTTAGGTTTAGTTTATGTTTTTATTTTTTATTTATTTGGAGGTTTATATTATTTTATGGTTTAATAGGAGTTTAGTGGTTTAGTGTAGTTTAGAGGGTTTAGGGGGGGTAGTGGTTTATGGGGTTTAGGGGGGTTTAGGTGGGTTTAGTTTAGTTTAGTTTGTGGTTTGTTTTAAATTGAGAAGAAATTCAATCAACATTTCTTATTTTCATTTCATCAACCAAGTAGCACCACTAAGTTTTCTAAGATGGATGACATAGATAAAAATGAGCACAGAGCATAAAAAACCTTAGATAAGTAGAGCCTCTCTATTGTAAAGACATAGTTTCATAAGTAGCAGATCGACGCCCATTCTTCAATTTCTCTCATAACCACCCCAGCCTCTCAAGTAGTTCAGATTCTCGATCTCTCCTCTCCCACCACCAGAACCTCCTCTCCTCCAGCCTCCATAACCACTCATCCCACCACCTCCATATCAACCATCACCTCAAGATCCCCACCATCTGGATAACCACCACCTACCCAGCCTCCACCACTGATCTGACCCTTATTGATGGTGAGCAGCTAAGGTTCTCATTCCTAGTTGTGGGTGGGTGGGTTTAGGGAGTTTAGGGTGTGGGTAGGGGTGGGTTTATGGTTTAGGGTTAGGGGTTGTGAGTGGGTAGTGTGGTGGTTTGGGAAGGTGTGATTTGGGGTTAAAATTAAAAGTTTAGGTTTAGGTTTATTTAGATCTTATATTTATTGAGTTTTAATTTAATTATTTTATTTAGGTTATTTTTTTATTTCATTTAGTTTAGTTTATTTATTTTATATTTATTTATTTTATTTAGTTTTTTTTTATTTCATTTAGGTTTTATTTTTTATTTTTATTTTAGGATTTATTTTTTATTTTTAGGTTTAGGTTTATATTTTTAATTAGGTTTATTTTATTTATTTTGGTTTTATTTAGGTTTTTATTTTAGTTTAGTTTAGTTTATTTATTTATTTTATTTTAGTTTTATTTTTATTTATCAGGTTTAGGTTTAGATTTTAGTTGTTTATTTTATTTTATTTTTATATTATTTGGTTTAGGTTTCTTTATTTAATTTATTTTTAGGTTTTATTTAGTTTAGGTTTATCTTTTTAGCTTTTTAGGGTTTAGGGTTTAGGGTTTAGGGTTTAAGGTTTGTGGTTTTGAGTTTAGGGTTTAGATTTTAGTGTTTAGGGATTAGGATTTTAGTGTTTAGGGTTTAAGGTTTAGAGATTTCAAGGTTTAGGGTTTTGGGTTTAGGTTTTAGGATTTAGGCCTAGGGTTCATGTTTTAAGGATTTTGGGTTTTTTATAACAGAGTTCAAATTAAGATTAAACATTTCTTCTTTTCATTTTCATCAACCAAGTAACACACCAAGTTTTCTAAGACATAAGTGATGACATAGATCAAAAATTATCATGCATAGTGTAAATCAAAAACCCTAGATAACTAGAACCATCTCTATTGTAGAGACGAAGTTCCATAACAGTATATCAGATCAACCATTCTTCAGTTTCTCAAGTTCCTATCAGAACCACCCCGAGCTCTTGAGTAGTTGGATTTGCCATCATATTCTCGATCTATACCTCCGCCACCACCACTGCTATAACCTACATCGCTAGTCCCGCCTCCATAGCCACCACTGCTCTGACCACCACCTCAATATCCACCAGCACCTCCAGATCTCCCACCACCATTGCGATAATAGCCGCCTCCGCCTTCGCCTCCATAGCCACATCTGGACTAAGCCTGGTTGACCATGTTGTTCTTGCTATCAAGGTTCTACCTATTCTGAAAGTTTAGGTTTAGGTTTAGGTTTAGGTTTATTAGATTTTAGGATTTATGTTTGCTTTTTAATTTATTTAGTTACTTTAGGTTTAGGTTTAGGGTTTAGAGTTTAGGGTTTAGGTTTAAGGTTTAGGATTTTAGGGTTTAGGATTAGGGTTTAGGTTTAGGATTTAGGGTTTTTTAGGGCTTAGTGTTTAGGGTTGTAGGTTTAGGGTTAGTTTTTGGGTTTATGGTTTAAGGTTTCAGATTTAGGATTTAGGGCTTTTTTTAAAATTAACTAAACCAGTAAGTTTAGGTTCATTTAGTTTATTTTTTATTTTTTTTAATTTATTTTTTTTAATTTTTATTTAAGTTTATTTTTTATTTTTATTTAGTTTAGGTTTTTTATTTTAGTTTATTTTTAGGTTGAGGTTTAAGTTGAAGTTTATTTTTTAGTTGAGTTTTATTTTATTTTATTTTTAGGTTCAGGTTTTATTTTTTATTTTGAGGTTAGGTTTAGGTTTATATAATATTTTTTAGATTTAAGTTTTTTGTTTTCATTTCAAGTTTATTTTTAGGGTTTATTTTTTAGTTTAGGTTTAGGTTTATTTTTAGTTTATTTTATTTTATTTAGTTTAGGTTTAGGTTTAGGTTTAGTTTCTTTTAGGTTTAGGTTTAGGTTTTATTTATTTTAGTTTAGTTTATTTTAATTTAGGTTTATGTTTATTTAATTTTGTTTATATTTTAGGTTTATATTTTTTCTTTTTGTTTAGGGTTTAAGATTTATTTTTATTTATTTTTTAGGTTTTATTTTTTAGGTTTAGTTTTTAGGTTTAGGTTTTTACTATATTTTATTTTAGGTTAATTTTATTTTTATTTTATGTTTAGTTTTTATTATATTAAGGTTTTTTATTCTTAGGTTTATTTTATTCTTTTAGCTTAGTTTAGGTTTTTCTTTATTTTATCTTAGTTTATTTTTTTTTATTTTTTTTTATTTTTAAGTTTAGTTTAGGTTTTAATTTGATTATATTTTTTAATTTTATTTAAGTTTAAGTTTATTTTCTTTATTTTATTTTTAAATTTTATTTAGTTTAGGTTTAGGTTTTTAGGTTGTAGGATTTAGGGTTTATGGTTTAGGGTTTTAGGGTTTAGGGTTTAGGGTTAGGGTTTAGGGTTTAGGGTTTAGTGTTTAGGCTTTATGGTTTATGGTTTTTATTGTTAATGGTTTATGGTTTAGGGTTAGCTTAGGGTTTTGGGTTAGTTTAGGGTTTAGGATTTAAGGCTTAGGGTTTTTAGGGGTTTAGGCTTATATATTTTATTTTTTTATTTATTTTAATTTAATTTATTTTTTATTTATATTTAGGTTTATTTTTAATTTATAATTAGTTCAGTTTATTTATTTTAGGTTTATTTATTTTAGTTTAGGTTTTTTATTTTAATTTATTTTTCAGGTTCAGGCTTAGGTTTATCTTTATTTTTGTGTTTTGTTTTATTCCTATTTATTTTGAGGTTTAGGTTTATGTTTTTATTTTATTTTTTTAGTTTTAGGTTTTAGGTTTTTAATTTAGGTTTACTTTTAGGTTTTATTTTTTAGTTTAGGTTTAGGTTTATTTTTAGTCTATTTAGTTTAGGGTTTAGGTTTAGTTTATTTTAGGTTTAGGTTTAAGTTTTATTTATTTTAGTTTAGGTTTACGTTTATTTTTTTTATTTTTGGTTTAATTTCTATTTTTAGTATACGATTTGAGTTTTATTTTTTATTTATTTTTTGGTTTAGGTTTTTATTTAGTTTTTATTTTATTTTATTTTAGGTTTATTTGATTTTTATTTTACATTTATTTTTATTTTATATAGGATTTTTATTTTTAGGTTTTATTTTATAGTTTAGTTTAGGTTTTTATTTATTTTATTTTATTTTAGTTTTTTATTTCCTATGTTATTTTATTTTTAGGTTTAGGTTTAGGTTTAGGTTTTGGTTTAGATTTAGATTTTAGTTTAGCTTTTAGTTTAAGTTATTATTTTATTTTATTTAGGTTTATGTTTTCTAATTTATTTTATTTTTAGGTTCTATTTTGTTTAGGTTCAGGTTTTTAGGTTTTTACAGTTTAGGGTTTTGATTTTAGGGTTTAGCGTTTAGGATTTAGGGTTTGGGATTTAGGTTTTAGAATTTAAGGTTTGGGGTTTAGGTTTTAGGGTTTAGGGTTTTTTTATTTGTTTTTATTTTTTTAAAATTGTTTTATTATTTTTAAATTAAGTAAACTCGTAGGTTTATAATTATTTAGTTTATTTATAATTTATTTCAGTTTATTTTATTTTGTATTTTTATTTAGGTTTATTTTTAATATAGTTTAGTTTATTTATTTTAGGTTTATTTATTTTAGTTTATTTTTTAGGTTTAGGCTTACTTTTTATTTTTATTTTATTTTTTTTTATTTTTTTAGGTTTAGATTTTTTTTATTTTTTGGTTTAGGTTTAGGTTTTTATTTTATTTTTCAAGGTTTAGGTTTTAGGTTTTTATTTTAGTTTTATTTTATGTATTATTTTTTAGTTTAGGGTTAGGTTTATTTATAGTTCATTTTATTTTATTTGGTTTAGGTTTATTTTAGGTTTTTAGGTTTTATTTATTTTAGTTTAGTTCATCTTAGTTTAGGATTAGTTTATATTATTGTTATTTTAGGTTAGGTTTTTTTTTTAGGATTAAAGTTTTATTTTTATTTATTTGTGTGTATTTTGTGGGTTTATGTTTTATTTAGTTTTATTTTATTTCATTTAGGTATTTTATATTTTAGGTTTAGTTTTATTTTATATAAGTTTTATTTTTTTAGTTTATTTATTTATTTTAGTTTAGTTTTATTTTGTATTTTATTATATTTTAGGTTTAGGTTTTTTATGTTTTATTTTATTTTATTTTTCATTTAATTTTGGTTTAGGTTTTTTTTATATATTTTATTTTAGGTTTATTGGTTTAGTTTAGATTTATTTCTTTAGGGTTTGTGATTTTGGGCTTTGGTTTTAGGTTTTAATTTAGGTTTATTTTTAGGTATTTTCTTAGTTTAGTCTAGTTTACACATTATATTTTATTTATTTAGATTTAGTTTAATTTTAGGTTTAATTATTTTTTATTTATTTTATTTATTTTTTAGGATTATTTTATTTAGTGTATTTTATTTATATTTTTTATTTTATGGGTGTTTTTGGTTTATTTCTAGGTTTTATTTTTAGGTTTAAGATTTTATTTAGTTTTTTATTTTGTTTTAATTTAAATTTAATTTTACGTTTAGTTTTATTTTATTCAAGTTTTATTCTTATGTTTATTTTATATATTTAGTTTAATTTATGTTTTTTTATTTAATTTATTATTTTATATTATTTAGATTTTGGTTTTAATTATTTTATTTATTTTAAATTTTAAATTTGGGGTTTAGGCCAGGTTTAGGGTTTATGATTTTAGGCTTTAGGTATAATTTAGGGTTTTTAGGGTTTTTAGGGTGGCCTATGGTTTTAGGATTAGTGCGTTGGGTCATGGTTTTTGGCTCAGTAATTGGGTTTAGGGTTTTAGGTGGATCATGGTTTAGGGTTTAGGGTTTTGGTTTAGGTTTCTAGGGTTTAGGGTTTTGTTGTGGGGTGTTTGAAGATTTAGGGTTCACTGAGAGTTTCTGAGGGTTAGGGTTTGGATTTAGGGTTTAGGGTTTTTTTTTTTAAAATTAAGTAAATCGATAGGTTTATATTTTTTAGTTTATTTTTTTATTTATTTTAGTTTATTCAATTTTTTCTTTTTCTTAAAGTTTATTTTTTATATTTATTTATTTTAGTTTAGTTTTTAGGTTTAGGTTTAGGTTTATGTTTATTTTTTCGTTTTGTTTTATTTTTATTTTATTTTTTAAGTTTAGGTTTTATTTTTTATTTTTAGGTTTAGGTTTAATTTTTTATTTTATTTTAGGTTTAGGTTTTAGGTTATTTTTTTAGGTTTATTTTAGGTTTTTTTTTAGTTTTATTTTATTTTAGATTATTTTATTTTATTTAGATTTTAGGTTTAGTTTATTTTAGGTTTAAGTTTAGGTTTTATATATTTAGTTTAAGTTTACATTTATCTTACTTTGTTTATTTTATTTTAATTTAGGTTTAGTTTTTACTTTTAGTTTAGATTTGGGTTTAATTTTATATTTATTTTTAATTTTAGGTTTTTATTTAGTTTTTATTTTATTTTATTTTAGGTTTATTTAATATTTATTTTACCTTTATTTTTATTTTATTTACATTTTTATTTTTGCTTTATTTTATTTTATAGTTTAGTTTTTTTATTTATGTTTAGTTTTTTATTTTATTTTATTTTATTTTAGGTTTATGTTTATGTTTAGTTTTATTTTATTTTATTTTATTTTTTTATTTTTTTTTATTTTACGTTTACGTTCTTTTATTTATTTTCCTTTTTATGTTTTATTTAGTTTTGGTTTTGGTTTTTAGGTTTTTAAGGTTTAGGGTTTAATGTTTAGGGTTTATTTTGGATTTAGGTTTTGGATGGTCAGTTTGGTTTAGTTTTTAGGGTTTAGGTTTTAGAGTTTAAGGTAATAGATTTTTGGGTTTAGGGTTTAGGGTTTATGGTTTACGGTTTAGGTTTTAGGGTTTAAGGTTATCGATTTTTGGGTTTAGGGTTTAGGGTTTAGGGTTTAGAGTTTTTTTAATTATTTTTAATTTTTAAAATTTATTTCTTTATTCTAAATAAATTAAACTCGTAGGTTTAGGTTTATTTAATTTATTTTCTATTTATTTTAGTTATTTTTTTAATTTAGGTTTATTTATATTTTTATTTAGTTTATTTTATTTATTTTAGGTTTATTTATTTTAGTTATTTTTTAGGTTTAGGTTTATTTTTTAGTTCAGTTTTATTTTTGTTTTATTTTTTAGGTTTAGGTTTTATTTTTTATTTTCATGATTAGATTTAGGTTTTCATTTTATTTTTTTAGGTCTAGGTTTTAAGTTTTTATTTTAGTTTTATTTTTAGGTATTACTTTTTAGTTTAGGTTTAGGTTTATTTTTAGCTTATTTTATTTTATTTAGTTTAGGTTTAGGTTTAGCTTTAGGTTTAGATTTAGTTTTTATTTATTTTAGTTTAGTTTATCTTAGTTTAGGTTTAGGTTTATATTATTGTTATTTAGTTTTAGTTTTTCTTTTTAGTTTAGGGCTTAGGTTTTATTTTTTTTATTTTTATGTTGTATTATGAGGATTACTTTTTAGGTTTAGGTTTTTATTTAGTTTTTATTTTATTTTATTTTAGGTTTAGTTTATTTTTATATTAGATTGTTTTTTTTTTATTTTGGTTTAATTTAGGTTTTATTTATTTTATTTTAGTTTAGTTTTTATTTTATTTTTTTTTTTTTTAAGGTTTAGGGTTTACATTTTATTTTAGGTTTATTTTAAGATTAATATTAGTTTAGGTTTACATGAGTTTATTTTATTTTATTTTAGATTTAGGTTTAGTTTATTTTAGGTTTAGATTTACTTTTAGTTTATTGTAGTTTTATTTATTTTAGTTTAGTTTATCTTAGTTTAGGTTTATATTATTTTTTTATTTGATTTAAGTTTTTTTTAGTTTAGGTTTTATTTTTATTTATTTTTATTTTTAGGTTTATTTTTATTTAGTTTTATTTTGTTTTTATGTTTATTTTAATTTTAAGTTTTATTTTATTTTTTTATTTAGGTTTTTTATTTTTAGTTTAGTCTAGGTTATTTATTTTATTTTAGTTTAGTTATTTTTTTTTTTTAGGATTAGGTTTTAGTTTATGTTTTATTTTATTTTAATTTTTCATCTATTTTGGTTTAGGTTTTATTTTTTTATTTGAATTTTAGGTTTTATTTAGTTTCTCTTTATGTTTTCAGCTTTTTATAGTCTTTAGGTCTTAGGTTTTATTTTAGGTTTATTTTGGTTTTATTTTTTTAGTTTAGGTTTTGGTTTACTCTTAGTTTATTTTATTTTTTGGTTTAGGATTTAGGTTTAGTTTATTTTAGGTTTAAGTTTAGGTTTAAATCATTTTAGTTTAGTTTATTTTAGTTTAGGTTTAGTTTTATTTTATTTTATTCTAGGTTTAGTTTTATTTTTTTAGTTTAGTGTTTGCTTTATTTTTTTTTATTTATTTTTAGGTTTATTTTGGGTTCTTTTATTTAATTTTTTAATTTAGGTTTATTTTATTTTTTATTTTATTCTTAGGTTTTAATTTTAGTTTAGGTTATTATTCATTTTATTTAAGTTTTTAGTTTAATTTATTTTCTTTAGGTTTATGTTTATGTTTTACATTCAAATATAATTAAAATTTTTAATTTTATTTAGATTTAATTTTTCTCTTTATATTTTTAAGGGTTTATTTACTTCAAGTTTAGGTTTTTAGGTTTTTACAGTTTAGGGTTTAGGGTTTAGGATTTAGGGTTAAAGTTTGGGGTTTAGGATTTAGGGTTTAGTGGCTCTGATTAGGCGT
This sequence comes from Cymbidium sinense, assembly GCA_021442155.1. Taxonomy (NCBI): domain Eukaryota; kingdom Viridiplantae; phylum Streptophyta; class Magnoliopsida; order Asparagales; family Orchidaceae; genus Cymbidium; species Cymbidium sinense. Next base: position 213,475,717 of record CM038216.1, read on the forward strand.
AGTTTAGGGTTTTAAGCATTTGGGGTTATTTTAGCTATGGTTATTTTATTTTAGGTTGTTTATGATTTGGCTAATTTAAGATTTATGGTTTTAGGGTTTTAGTGTGGTTTGATTTGGGGTTTGTTAAAGTGTCAGGTTTTTAAGATTTAGGATCTGGTTTAGGGTTTATAGTTGTGGGTTTAGGTAAACTTTAGGGTCATGATTTGGTTATTTTAGGGTTTAATGTTTGGATTTATGGTCCAGGAATAGTTTTTTAAAAAAAAAAAAATATTAAGTGATATTTTAGATTATTTTAGTTTATTTAGTTTATTTTTTTTATTTATTTTATTTATTTTATTTTCTTTAGGTTTTATATTTATTTATTTTAGTTTAATTTTTAGGTTTAGGATTAGGTTGATGTTTATATTTTAATTTATTTTATTTTTTATTTTTAAGTTTAGGCTTTTATTTTTTTATTTTAGGTTTATGTTTAGGTTTATATTTTATTTTTTTAGTAGTTTATTTTTTTTTATTTTAGGTTTATTTTTTAGGTTTTAGCTTAGTTAGGTTTAGGTTAATTTAGTTTATTTTATTTTATTTTATTTAGGTTTAGTTTATTTTTAGTTTAGGTTTTATTTTTATTTATTTTATTTTAGTATATTTTGTTTAGGTTTAGGTTTATTATTTAATTTATTTTAAGTTTTTTTTTTTTAAGTTTAAAGTTTAGTTTTTATTTTTATTTATTATTTTTTTTTTTATTTTATTTTATTTTGTGTAGGTTTTTTATTTAGTTTTATTTTATTTTATTTTAGGTTTATATTTTATTTTTTTTGTTAGTATTTATCTTTTAGTTTTTTTATTTTAGGTTTTATTTTATTTTTATTTATTATTTAGATTTAGGTTTATGTTTTAGGTTTTTAGTTTAGTAGTTATTATTTATTTATTTTATCTTTATTTAGGTTTAGGACTTTTATTTATTTTATTTTAGTTTTTTTAGGTCAGTTTAGGTTTGTGGTTTAGTGGTTTAGTGTTTAGGTGGGTCAGGGTGGTTTAGGATTTTGATTTGGGTGGTTTAGGGTTTAGGATCAGTTTAGGTTTAGCTTTAGGGTTTAGGGTTTCAAATGGTTTAGGTGTGGTTTAGGGTGGGGTTTAGTTTAGTTTAGTGTGGTAGGTTTAGTGAGGGTTTAGGGTGTGTTTTAGGTTAGTTTAACATTTAGTTTAGGTGGGGTTTTTTTATTTTTTTATTTTAGGGTTTAGGGTTTGGGTTTTAAGGTTTATGGTTTATGCCTTAGGTTTAGGGTTCAGATTTTAAGTTATGGTTTAGGATTTTTGATTTTTTTTAACAGAGAATAAATTCAGATTCAACATTTCTTCTTTTTGATTTCATCAATCAAGTAACCCACCAATTTCTTTAAGACACAAGCGATGACATAGATAAAAAATGAGCTCCCATAGTGCAAATAAAAAACTCTAGATAACTAGGTTATCTCTATTGTAAAGACACAGTTCCATAAGCAGCAGATTATATCGATCATTCTTCTATTTATAAAGTTCCCATCAAACACACCCCGCCTCGAGTAGAGATCCACCATCATATCCCCTCGATTTCCCTCCACCACCACCATGGCTATAACCTCCGTCGCTCCTCCCACCTCCATAACCACCACTGCTCCAACCACCACCTCCATATCCAACAATAGCTCCAGATCTAGACTAAGCCTGATGCGGATGTCCCTAAAGGTCTCACCATCTGTAGGTTTAGGTTTAGTTTACAGTTTTAGGGTTTAGTTTATTTTTATATTTATTTTGTCACACTTTAGGTTTATTTTTGGGTTTGGTGTTTGTGGTTTAGGTGTAGGTTAGGTTTAGGTTTGGGGTTTAGTGTTTAGGGTTTGGTTTAAATTTGGGTTTAGAGTTTAAGTTTATGATTTTGGGGTTTGGGTTTTGTGGTTTAGGTGGTTTAGGGTAGGGTCAGGTTTAGGTTAGGTTTAAGGTTTAGGTTTAAGATTTAGGGTTTGTTGGGTTGGGGGTTTGTGGGTTTAGGGTAGGGGTTTAGGGCTGCAGGTTTAGTGGTAGGATTTAGGTTAGTTTAGGTTTAGTTTAAGATTTAGGTTAAAGATTTAGGGTTTAGGGTTTTTCCTTTAAATTTAAGTAAACCTTTAGGTTTAGGTTTATTTAGTTTATTTTATATTTATTTTACTTTATTTTATTTTTTATTTTTATTTAGTTTAGTTTATTTATTTTAGGTTTATTTTTTCAAGTTTAGTTTTTTTAAAAAAATTAGTTTATTTTTTAAGTTTAGGTTTATGTATATGTTTATTCTTTAGTTGAGTTTTATTTTTAATTTATTTTTTAGGTTGAGGTTTTATTTTTTATTTTTATGTTTAGGTTTAGGTTTTTTATTTTTTATTAGGTTTAGTTATAAGTTTTATTTAGGTTTATTTTAGGTTTTATTTTTATAGTTTAGGTTACTTTAATTTATTTTATTTTATTTAGTTTAGGATTTAGGATTAGTTTATTTTATGTTTAGGTTTAGGTTTTATTTATTTTAGTTTAGTTTATTTTAGTTTATGTTTAGTTTATTTTATTTAGTTTATTTTATTTTTATTTAAGATTTACTTTTATTTTAGTTTAGGTTTGGTTTATTTTTATTTATTTCTAGGTTTTGTTTAAGTTTATTTTAATTTTAGGTTTTTTATTTTAGTTTTATTTTGTTTATTTATTTTATAGTTTTATATTTAGTTTTTTATTTAGGTTGTTTATTCTTAGGTTTGTTTTATTTTTTATTTTAGTTTAATTTTGGTTTTTATTTATTTTATTTTAGTTTTTTTTATTATTTTCTTTTATTTTATTTTTAGGTTTTATTTAGTTTACATTTAAGCTCAGGTTCTTGGGTTTAGTTGGTTTGGGTCTTAGTGTTTGTAAGGTAGGTTTAGTGTCTGGGGTAGGATTTAGTGTTTGGCTAGTGTCTGTGGTTTTAGAGTTTGGGTAGGGTTTGGTTTGTGGCTTAGATTAACAGGTTAAGGGTTAGATTAGGGCCTGTGGTTTGTGAGGATGTGTGGTTAATTTCTCAGATCTTAGGGTTTTGGTTTGGTGGTCATACACGCCAGTTTGTGGCTCAGTTTGGTGGTTTAGTTTATGATCTCCAGGGTATGCTTGTGGTTTAGTTTGGGCATAGGGTTAGTTTTAGGTTTAGGGTTTAGGATTTAATGTTTAGCATTTAGGGTTTGGTTTTTTTTAAAAAAAATTAAGCAAACCCGACAGTTTAGTTTATTTAGTTTATTTTAGTATTTATATTTTATTTAGGTTTTTATTTATTTTAATTTATTTATTTCTTTTATTTATTAATTAAAATGTTTTATTTTTATTTTTTAGCTTTAGGTTTAGGTTTATGTTTATTTTTTAGTTTAGTTTTATTCTTATTTTAATTTTAAGTTTTAGGTTTTATTTTTTATTTTTAGGTTTTTTCATTTTATTTTAATAGGTTTATGTTTTATGTTTTTATTTTAGGTTTATTATTTTATTTTATTTTTTAGTTTAGGTTTAATTTTATTTTTAGTTTGGTTTATTTTATTTAGTTTTAGGTTTAGGTTTAGTTTATTTTAGGTTTAGGTTTAAGTTTTATTTATTTTAGTTTAAGTTTAGATTTATTTGATTTTATTTATTTTAGGTTTAGGTATTTTTTGGTTTTGGGTTTAGGTTTTATTATTTATTTATTTTTAGGTTTATTTTTTAGGTTTAGGTTTTAATTTTGTTTTTAATTTATTTTATTTTTATTTTACATTTAGGTTTGATTTTATTTAGGTTTTTTATTTTTAAGTTTATTTAATTTTTTAGTAATTTAGGTTTTAATTATTATTTAGTTTTTATTTTTTTATTTTATTTATTTTTTAGCTGATTTATTTTCGTTTAGGTTTATGTTTTAGGTTTAGAATTTTATTTTATTTTTAAGTTTTATTTTGTTTGTTTAGGTTTTAAGTTTTGGGCAGTTTAGGGTTTAGGGTATGGTTTGGGGTTAGCCATGGTCCGGGGTTAGGCCTGGGTATGGCCTGGTCTGGATTAGGGTACAAAGTGGCTCAGGCCCAGGTCAGCTCAAGTCAGTGATCCCAGTGGTCCAGTGGCTCTGGCTCAGGCCTAGGATCACTGCCTAGGTTTATTTTTTTAGTGATATTTAGGGTTGGTTTTTTATTTTTATTTTTTTAAATGCATATGTTATATTTTAGTTTATTTTTTATTTATTGTAGTTATTTTTTTATTTTTGTTTATTTTATTTTATTTTATTTATTTAGTTTATTTTTATATTTGTTTTTAGGTTTAGTTTATTTTTTTAGTTTATTTATTTTATTTTATTTTTGATGTTTAGGTTATATTTTCATTTTTAGGTTTATGTTTAAGTTTTTATTTTATTTTTTTAAGTTTAGGTTTTAGGTTTTAATTTTAAGTTTACTTTTAGGTTTTAGTTTTTAGTTTAAGTTTAGGTTTAGGTTTATTTTTAATTTATTTATTTAATATGTTAGTTTAGGTTTAGGTTTATTTATTTTTTGTTTTATTTTATATAGTTTGTTTAGGTTTTATTTTATTTGTTTATTTTAATTTAGTTTTAGTTTGTTTTCTTTTATTTATTTTAGGTTTATTTTTTTTAGGTTTAGGTTTTATTTATTCTTTATTTTATTTTATTTTTTAGGTTTATTTTATTTTATTTTATTTAGTTTTTTTATTTTATTTAGGTTTTATTCTTATTTTATTTTTAATCTTTAGGTTTTATTTATTTTATTTTTCTTTTTAGGTTTATTTTATTTTTACATTTAGGTTGATGTTTTAGTTTAGGTTTTTATTTTATTTTATTTTTTTTATTTTATTTAGGTTTAGTTTTCTTTTTAATAATTTTTTTAGGTTTTATTTAGTTTTAGGTTTTAGGTCTGTGGGGTTTCTGCTTTTTTGTGTCCAGGGTTTAGGGTTTATGGTTTTAGAGTTAGGGTTTTGTGGTTTATGTCAGTGTGGGAGAGGTTTAGGGTTTTGGGTTTAGAGTTCTGGTTTGGTTTTAGGGTTTGTGGCTTAGGGTTTGTAGGTTGGGTTTAGGGTGGAGGTTTTGTAGTATTAGGGTTTTTATATATTTTATATTTTATATTTATAGGGTTTAGGGTTTAGATTTAGGGTTTATGGTTTAGGTTTTAGGTTTAGGGTTCAAGCTTTAGTTTAGGGTTTAGAGTTTTTGGTTTTTTTTATAGAGAACAAGTTTAGATTCAACATTTCTTCTTTTCAATTTCATCAACCAAGTAACACACCAAGTTCTCTAAGGCACAAGCGACGACATAGATAAAAAATGAGCACGCATAAAGCAAATCAAAACCCTAGATAACTAGAACTGCTCTCATCAGAAAACATAGTTCCATAGCTCGACGAATGTTCTTCTTTCTCCGCCCCCCACAACCACTCTCGAGTGATCCACCATCATATCCTCGATCTCTCCCTCCACCACCACGACGGCTGTAACCTCTGTCGCTTGTCCCTCCTCCATAACAACCACTGCTCCGACCACCACCTCAATATCCACCAGCACCTCCAGATCCCCCACCACCATTGCGATAACTACCGCCTCCGCCTTCGCCTCCACCGCCAGATCTAAACTGAACCCGGTTGATGGTGATGTTCCTACCATCAATGTTCTTCCCATTCTTAGGGTTTTGATTTAGGTTTATTTGGGTTTAGGGTTTAGGTTTATTTTGTTTTAGGGTTTAGGTTTATTTTTTAATTTATTTAGTTACTTTAGGTTTTGGTTTAGGGTTTTAGTTTTGGGGTTTAGGGTATTTTTTAAATAAAATGATTTCATAACAAACAAGAAATTACCAAATCAAATAAGACATTATCCTTTAACAACTAATAAAATAGGATAAAATAAAATGCAATTTAAAAATTCAAAAAAAAAGTATTTCACAAAATAATTTAACTCCCAGAGACAATAAAATTTTATTTGATAGAAGGCCAACAAATTTTAGTGAAGTCAATCATATCATCATCGATTCCTTAGTAGTTCTCTTCCTTCTCTCCACTACAAGAATGAGAGAAGAGAGTACTAGAAGCATTAGGCGCAACAGCCATAATAAATTTACTAGGATCATTCAAATACTCATTAACCTTCTTGGCCTGCGGGTATGTGTAATCAGTGGCAATCGTGATGCCGAGGACATTCTTGTAAGCATTGATGAACATGTGGGGCACTGCAATAAAGGTGGGATAAGAGTGGGCTAGTTAGCGAGAAGTGATCATTGATAAGCCTACCAAAAAATTCTCATTGAGATCATGTTTAGTTAGGTCAAGTACCTTAGGACTGAACACTGATCCATCATCATACACAGACTGGACGACAAGGCCATAAGAGAATGGCCTAATCCCCAACTTAGCGAGGAGTGCAGCCTCTAAGGATCCCACCTTATTACCTTTTTTAATTACTTTAACCAGGGTGATAAATTCAACAATACCGTTACTGATCTTAGTTAAGATGTTGAGAACCTAGAAGAAAGAAGCCTATGAATGATCCAAACCAGTGTTTCCTGGAGGAACCACAACACCAATAGGTGCAATAAGACCAACACGGACAGGAGCACCAACTTTGTATTTCACAACCTTTCATAAAATTAGCACAAACGGGTTTAGGTTTGTGTTTTTTTTTAGGGTGTTTAGGGTTAATGTTTTTGTTTTTAGGGTTAGGGTTAGGATTTTGGGTTTAGGGTTTATGGTTTAGGATTTAAAGTTTAGGGTTCAAGGTTTAGGGTATTTTTAGGCATTAGGGTTTAAGGTTTTCAGGCTTTAGGGTTTAGGGTTTAAGGTTTAGGATTGTAAGTTTGTAGTTTATTTTAAAGTTTAGTTTATTTTTTTATTTATTTAGTTTAGGATTTTATATAGAGTTTTTTTTAAAATTAACTAAACCGGCAGTTTAGGTTTATTTAGTTTATTTATTAATTTTAGTTTGTTTTATTTTTTATTTCTATTTATGTTTATTTTATTTTATTTTAGTTTATTTATTTTAAATTTCTTTTATTTTAGTTTAGTATTTTATTTTGTTTATTTTAGGTTTAGGTTTAGTTATTTTATTTGAGTTTATTTTATTTTATTTTTTAGGTTTAGTTTTATTTTATGTTTATGTTTAGGTTTAGTTTTATTTTATTAGTTTAGTGGGTTTAGGTTTAGTTTAGGTTTTTATTTTATTTATATTTAGATTTTAAGTTTAGGTTTTATTTTATTTTATTTTCAGATATTTTATTTTATTTTACATATAGTTTTATTTTATTTAGGTTTAGGTTTATTTTCTTTTTAATTTAGTTTTGGTTCATATTTATTTTATTTTATTTTTTATTTTATTTTATTTTTGGTTTATAGGTTTAGGTTTTATCTTAGTTTTTATTTTATTTTATTTAAGTTTATTTTATTTATTTTAGGTTTTATTTAGTTTAGGTTTTGGTTTTTAGGGTTTAGGGTTTAGGGTTTGTAGGGTTTAGGGTTTGGGTTTAACATTTTTGGTTTAGGGTTTTGGGTTTGGGTTTAGGGTTTAGGGTTTAGTGTTTAGGCTTTAGGGTTTAGGGTTTAAGGTTTAGGATTTAGGGTTTACAGTTTTTTTTAAACTAAAAGGAATTTATTTCTCAAAAAAATAGGTACAAGAAGGCCATATTAGAGACTAAACTCAAGAAGAAAGAAACTATTGCTCAAATGAGCTACAGAAAAATCCTATAGAGTTTAGTCCCAAAACTAATACATCAAAGAGCAATAAAAAAAATAAAGACAAAACTATGAAAGCCTAGCAAAAGGTAGTAAAGGGGAAGAATCCATGGAGCTCTAAAAGAACCTCGAAAGAGATGAAGATCCATAAGAAATGGAAACCTGCAACCTGTAACTGAAGATAACTCTAGCCATCTAAAAAAAGAGACCATTAGGAAGACTCTATAGCTCCCTCCAAGAAGAAGAATAGACTAACAAAAAAAAAAGAACCTACAACCAAGAAATAAGGAGATCAAAAAACACAAAGAGAAAAAAACTCAAGCTCAAATATGAGAAAAGAAGGATAGTCATAATAATGAGGGGCATAAAATCCTAAGTGTATCCACATTCAAAGAAGGGTTACAAATAGGTAGAGTCACCAACCACAAAAATATCAAGGAAAAAATCCATCATATCATTATAGCCATCCCAACCAAAGAAAAATACAAACTTATCATAATAGCCACCGAGCCAAAAAAAAAGTGAAGCTAAGGAAATAAAAAGAGGGAGGAGACCAACATATTAAATTAACATAAGGAAATCCCAAGAAATCCAAATATGAACACCTAAAAAAATAGAAGAACCTCAAAAAAAAAAAAAAAAGAAAAGAGCCCTCAAAGACAAATCCAATAGAGCCCACAACAACACCAATCTAATGCCACAAAGGCACCAAGCAAACAGAGCCCACAACAACACCAATCCAATGCCACAAAGGCACCAAGCAAATAGAGCCCACAATAACACCAATCCAAACCAACCAAGGCACCAACCAAAGGAAAGTAAACAACCAATAGAGCAGCCACACAATAGAGCCCCCAAGAAAAATGGCCCAGGGAAGAACAAGTGAACCAAACCAACCAACAAAAATAAGAAGGCTAGCAATAGCTAAAATAAATAGCTAGAGAAACAACCAACCAATGGACACATGCCAAGGAAGAAAAAGCCCAACCTACCACCAACAAAAAAAGCAAAAGCACTAACGAAAGAAATGCAAGCCAATAGGAACAAAGCCACCAACACAAAACCAACCAGTCAAAGGGCACCAAAAAAAACCCAACACATAGGAAACCAGAAACTCCATGCCAAAAGGAGGAAAATTAGCCAAGAAGCCAATACTCCAGCTAGCAAGAAAACACACAACAAAAGCCAACCAACAGAGAAAAAAATAAGCCAAAAGCAAAAACCTCCCAAAGACACGAGAGATTATTTCTAAGAAGCTTTAAAATACGTAACCCTAGGCAAGTGAGGAGGGGCATAAATCTGAACACTTTTTCTTCTTTTTCTTCTTATAAATAATTTTATTAACATGCCCTTTCTCCAAAAAATATCCATCAAAAAATGAATCAGCATTGTTATAAAAGGCATGGGGATCAGCAGAAGCTATCAATTTCAAATAAGAGCATTCAGAATCATCCACAAGATTAGACAAAGGAAAATAAAAAATAGTATGCATTTCAGAATTAGAAGTTAAAGAAGGAGCAAAAATAGCTTTATTAAGAAGACAATTATCAATATTTTCACCTTCCAACAAAATCTAAAGAGTATCCTCCCTATCTTCATTCATAAAAGAAGTAAGAGAAACCTAATCCAGATTTTAAGTATAATCAACATGTAAGAGATTAAAATTAGATTCAATTTACTTAGAAACACATAGCATATTACCAAAATTATAAATAGAATTACCAGTCATAGAAAAACCATCATTTGAATTGAAATAAAACTATTAACAATGAGAGAATTATCATAGGTATCTAAATCTTAATTTTTAAAAGAAGGATCACCAATATTAACAAGATTGTCAGGACCGGAAGTTAAAATATCAAAAACAAGAACTTTTTTTCACCACCAATCTTAATTGAAGAAGGCAAGGAAATTGTCTCTTTCCCATGATCTAAATTAGAAATAAGAGAAAGAGAAACATCATCCAATTGATTGGAAGAAATGGTGTTAGCATCAATAATACTTGAACCATCATAATGAATGGACTTATGCACAACATCCAAACCATTAGAACCATTAACCATAACCTCTAAAGTCTTCCCTTTAACAAAATAATCTAATGAAAGACTAGATCATGATTATTAAAATATTTTCAAAAACATCAAAATTACCTTCCACATTAGACAAATCATTAATAGGTAAAATTTTTCAGAATATTTCAAAATTTTATTTTGCAAACAATCAGAATTTTGAAAAGCATATTTTCCATTATCTAACTTGAGAGAATCATCAGTTTTTTTAGCAATTGAATTCTTCGGTGGTTTTCCTAAGAGAGGGATGAGCAATAAAGAATTCAAAATTTCATGCTCAATCTTACAATGATTAAAAAAATGGGAAAGTTCTCAAAAATAACTTTCTAAAATAATCGATTTCTTTGAACCAAATAAAATTTCATTTGGATAATTTTTAGTAATATCAATCACTACAAGAATTCTAACAATAAATGGTCTAGAAGAAGCAGCTGTTGCTTGATCAACTTGCAAAGGCTGACCAAAAATCAAGCCAATAGCATAAATAAATTGATGATTAAATAGATGAATCCTCAAGTTAGGTAAAGAAATCCAAATGGGAACATATGAGACTCTTCATTAACATCAAACATAGGCGTCCAATTCAGAATATGCTTTTGACAATTAAAAATATAGTAATAATGCCTAGAAAAAATTATTCCGTAATCAAGGTCATTAGAAAGTTTAATCTGAACATGCCTTGCATCAATTAGCCCAATAGAAAAAGAACCAGATAAATTTAAGCTATAAAAAAAAGAAAGAATATCTTCCATCTTTGGTCGTTTAAATGAAAACTTTCCAATCAAAGAAAAAGCAAAAGGCTCAGCTAATCTTTCAATATCCACAACTAAAATCATAATTGTTGGAGTACCTTTAAAAGTTGTATGAAGCAAATTCAAAGGAGGCTCAATGGAGGAATTCTTACCAGCTAAAGCATCTTTGAAAGATTTAGTAATAATAGGTAATTTAGAGGTAGGTCTATCAAAAAAAATATGATTCCATAGCAAGATCCATCGGCACAAAGGATTTACCTCGTGGATTTGAAGAAGCTGGCATTGTGACAAGAACAGGTCAAGATCATCCCAAGGTCGACAATCTATAGGGAATCCAAGAGACAAAGCACTCAAAAACTCACAAAGAACACGAGGGATCCCAAAAGTGCTCAATAAGAGGGTTTAGTTTAGTTTTAGGGTTTAGGTTTTAGGTTTAGTGTTTATTAGTTATTATTAGGTTTTATTAGTTTATTATTATTTTTATGTTTAGTTTAGTTAGTTTAGTTTTAGTTAGGTTATTAGTTTTATTTTAGTTATTATTTTAGGTTAATTTTAGTAGTTTATTTTATTAGTTTATTTAGTTTGTTTATTTCTTAGGGTTTAGTTTGTTTTAGTATATTTATTAGTTATTATTAGTTTGTTTGTTATTTATTTATTTTAGTTAATTATTATTATTATTTTATGGTTTTATTATTATTTAAGTATTAGTTTGTTCTTAGTTGGTTTTATTTATTTTAGTTTTGTTAGTTTATTTATTAGTTTATTAGTTTAGTTATGGGTTTAGTTTATTAGTTTATTATTATTTTTTTAGTTTAGTTTATAGCTTAATTTTTATTAGTTATTAGTTATATATTATTTATTATTATTTTAGTTAAGTTAGTTGGTTTATTATTCATTTTATTTTATATTTTTAATTAATTATTATTATTAGATTATGTTTAATATTATTAGCTTTATTATTATTATTATTTAGCTTATTTATTTAGCTAGGGTTTAGGGTTTAGTTATTTAATTATTTATTAGATAGGTTATTATTAGTTTATTAGTTTAGTTAGTTAGTTATAAGTTATTATTATTATTCTTAGGTTTTATTAGTTTAATTATTATTAGTTAGTTTTATTATTATTATTATTATTATTAGTTATTATTATGTTTTTTTATTAGTTAGTTTTTATAGTTTATTAGTTTAAGTTTAGGGTTTAGTTTTAGTTAGTTACTTAATTATTTATTATTAGTTATTATTATTAGTTTATTAATTTATTGGTTTATTAGTTAGTTAGTTATTTATTTAGTTTAGCTAGTATTATTATTAGTTAATGGTTTTTATTTTAGGTTTTAGTTAAATTTAGTTAGTGGTTTAGTTTTATTAGTTTAGTTTTCTTAGTTTATTTATTAGTTTAGTATTAGTTTATTAGTTTTATTAGTTTAGCTTTGGTTTTTTATTAGTTCATATTATTAGTCTTTTAATTTAGTTTTTTTTTTTTAATTATTGGTTATTATTTTATTTATTTATTATTATTATTAGTTTAGTTAGGTTTATTATTATTAGTTGGTTTAGATTTTTTTAGTTTTATTATTATTAGTTTATGTTTATTATTAGTTTTATTATTATTTAGTTTATTTATTTAGTTAGGGTTTATGGTTTACTTATTTAATTATTTTAATAGTTAGTTTTATTATTATTTTATTATTATTAGATAATTTATTTAGTTAGTTATTAATTATTATTATTATTATTATTATTATTATTATTATTATTATATTTAGTTTATTATTTTTGTTATTTAGCTAATTTTACTTTATTTAGTTATTAGTTTATTAGTTTATTATTGGTTAGTTATTATTAATTTTTATAGTTTGGTGTTTTCTTTTTAGTTTATTATTAGTTATTAGCTAGTTTATTTGGTTTAGTTATTAGTTAGTTTTTATTATTTATTAGTTTAGGTTAGGGTTTAATTTTAGTTAGTTATTTAGTTATTTATTATTAGTTAATATTATTAGTTTATTAGTTTAGTTTTGTGTTTATTATTTAATAATGTTTAGGTTTATTTATTAATTAATTTAGTTTTATTAGTTAGTTTTTTCGTTAGTTAGTTTATTTGTTTATTTGTTTATTAGTTATTGGTTTTAGTTATTAGTTATATATTATTAGTTTTAGTTTTATTAATTTAATTTACTTTATTATCATTTTTAGCTTTTGATTAGTTATTAGGTTTTTTAAGTTTAGTAGTTTTATTAGTTTATTATTTATTAGTTTATTAGGTTTTATTAGTTAGTTATTAGTTAGTTTTAGTTTATTTTTATTATTAGTTTATTAGTTTTTTAGTTATTGTTTAGTAATTATTATTAATTTTATTAGTTTAGTTATTAGTTATTTTAGTTTAGTTTAGTTTGTTATTATAAGTTTTATTATTATTAGTTTTATTACTTTAGGTTTAGGGGTTTAGTGTTTAGTTTATTTAGTTTTATTATTAATATTATTTTTATTATTAGTTTTAGTTATTATTATTATTAACTTATTAGTTTTAGTTTGTTTAATTATTAATTATTTTTTTTCTTAGTTTAGTTATTATTAGTCTATTATTATTAGTTCATTATTTTTAGTTTTATTAGTTAATTCTTATTTAGTTTATTATTATTTATTATTTTAGTTATTTTAATGTTTAGTTTAGTTATAGTAATTTATTATTTAGTTTATTATTATTATTAGTTTAGTTTAGTTAGTTTTTATGTTATTAGGTTTTATTATTATTCATTGTTTTTTAGTTATTATTAGTTTTTAGTTTATTTTTTTTATGAGTTATTAGCTTATTAGTTTAGTTAGTTTTATTTAGTTTATTATTATTATTAGTTTATTAGGTTTGTATATTATTATTAGATTTAGTTTATTTATTTAGGTTTTATTTATTATTTAGTTTATTATTGCTTTAGTTTTTTTATTAGTTTAGGTTTTAGTTTTATTTTGCTTAGTTATAATTAGTTTAATAGTTTAGTGTTAGTTAATATTAGTTATTTAATTTTAGCTTATTAGTTTTTAGTTTTTATTATTTAGCATTATTATTTAGTTAGTTTTATTAGTTTTAGTTAGTTTATTAGTTTATCAGTTTAGTTTAGTTATTAGTTTTAGTTATTAGTTTGTTATTTATTAGTTATTAGTTTTAGTTAAGTTATTTTAGTTATTATTAGTTTAGTTATTGGGTCATTTTATTATTAGTTAGTTAGTTTTAGTTAGCCATGTTTAGTTTTATATTAGTTAGTTATTATAATTAGTTATTTAAAGGTTTAATTTAGTTAGTTATTTGTTTAGACTAGTTTAGTTTAGGTTTAGTTTATTTTTTTTATTAGTTTAGGTTTATTTTTTAGTTAATTATTAGTTTAGGTTTAGGTTTAGTTTAAGGTTTAGTTTTAGTTAGTTTTTTTTTATGTTTAATTTATTTATTAGTTTCCTTATTAGTTTAGTTAGTTTTTATTATTATTAGTTTATTAGATTCTTAGTTACTATTTAGTTAGTTTAGTTTAGTTTGTTCTATTAGTTTTTATTTTTATTTATTATTAGCTTTTTATTATTATAAGTTAATTAGTTTTAGTTATTGTTAGTTTAGTTTAGTGTTTAATTAGTTTATTATAAGGGTTTAAGGTTTAGGGTTTAGGGTTTAGAATATGGGGTTTAAGGTTTTATGGTTTTGGGTTTAGAGTTGTAGGTTTAGGGTTTAGGGTTTAGGGTTAGTTTTAGGGTTTAGGGTTTAGTGTTAGGTCATTTTTATTATTTTATTTAGTTATTTATAGGGTTTAGTGTTTAGGTTTTAGGTTAAGGGTTTAATTTTTAATTTAGTGTTTAGGTTTTTGGGTTCTTTTTACAAAGAACAAATTCAAATTCAGCATTTCTTCTTTTCGATTTCATCAACCAAGTAACAAACCAAATTCTTTAAGACAGAAGCGACGACATAGATAAAAATGAGCATATCAAAAATCAAAACCCTAGATAACTAGCCTCAACTATAAAGACATAGTTCTATAAGCGATTGGATCAATCGTTTTGTTTCCCATCAAAACCACTGCCTTTCGGTAGTCACCATCATATCCACAATCTCCCTCCACCACCACCACTATAACCTCCATCGGTCCCGCTTCCATAACCACCACTACTCGATCACCACCTCCATATTCACCAACACCTCCAGATCCCCCACCACAACAACGATAACCCCCGCCTTCTCCTTTGCCTCCACCACTGATCTAGCCCAGCTGACGGATGATGTTCATGTCATCAAGGTTCTTCCCAATTAGGTTTAAGTATAAGTTTAGTTTAGTTTTAGGGTTTATGTTTTTTTTAATTTTTTTAGTTACTTTAAGTTTAGTTTTAGGATTTGGGGTTTACTGTTTAGGTTTAGATTCAAAGTTTATGGTTTAGGGTTTAGGGTTTAGGGTTTAGGATTTAAGATTTAGGGTTTAGGGTTAGGGATTAGGGTTTAGGGTCACGATTTTTATGGTTTTGTGTTTTTAAGGTGGGGTAGGGTAGGTGTGGTTAAAGTTTAGTGGTTTAAGGTTTAGGGTTTAGGTATGGTAAGATTTAAGGCCAGTTAGGTTGAGTAGGGTTTATGATTTAGGCTTTAGGCTTTTAAGTTTTGATCAAGGGTAGGGTTTAAGGTCAGTAGAGTTTATGGTTAGAATTTAGAAAGAGTTTAAAGTAGATTTAGGTTTAGGTTTAGGTTAGGAAGGTAGGGGTTTAGGGTTTAGGGTTATTAGGTTTAGGGTTTAGAATTTAGGATTTAGGTTTAGGGTTTATGGCTTAGTGTTTTTTTTTTAAAAATTATGCAACCCATTTAGGTTATTTTATTTATTTTAGTTAATTTTCATTTTTTTATTTAAGTTTATTTTATTTTATTATTTAATTTTTATTTTATTTTAGTTTAGGTTCATTTCTTTATTTTTAGATTTGTGTTTAGGTTTATGTTTATTTTTTAGTTTAGCTTTATTTTAATTTTTTTTTAGGTTTAGGTTTTATTTTTTTATTTTTAAGTTTAGGTTTAGGTTTTTAGATTATTTTTTTAGATTTAAGTTTTGGGAATTTATTTTAGTCTTATTTCTAGGTTTTATTTTGTTTGTTTAGGTATATTTTTAGTTTATTTTATTTTATTTATTTTAGGGTTTAAGTTTAGGTTTAGGTTTATCTATTTTAGTTTAGTTTTTTTTATTAGGTTTGGGTTAGTTTTATTTTGGTTATTAGGTAGGTTTAGTTTTAGTTTATGGTTTAGGTTTTATTTTATTTATTTTAGGTTTTAGGTTTAGGTTTTATTTAGTTTTTTATTTTATTTTATTTTAGGTTTATTTTAATTTTATTTTATGTTTATTTTATTTTATTTAGATTTTTATTTTTAGTTTAATTTTATTTTTTTAGTTTAGTTTAGGTTTGATTTATTTTATTATGATTTAGTTTTTATTTTTATTTTATTTTATTTTTAGTTTTATTTATTTTATTTTAATTTTATTTTAGGTTTTTATTTTATTTATTTTAAGCTTTATTTTGTTTTGGTTTAGTTTTTGTGGTAGGGTCATGGTTAGGAGTGGGGCCTGGGTTTAGTTTGGGTCAAGTTAGGTTTAGGTAAGTGGTTTTGAGTAGGGTAGAGTTGTGGTAGGTAGTTTTGTTAGGGTTTTAGGGTTTTGATAGGGTTTAGTTTTTTTTAGGGTAGGATTTAGGTTAGGGTCAGATAGGGTGGTTAGTGGTTTAGGGTTTAGGTTTTAGAAACCAAGTAAACTGATGGTTTAGGTTTATTTATATAGTTATTTTATTTTTTAATTTATTATATTTTTATTTAAGTTTTATTTTATTTTAGTTTATTTATTTTAGTTTAAGTTTTATTTTAGTTTAATTTTTTTGGTTTTTTAGTTTATTTTATGTTATTTTATTTTAATTTTATGATTTAGATTTTATAGGGTTTAGGTTTAGGGTTTAGGGTAGGTTTTAAGCAAAACAGTTTAGTTATAGAATGGTTTAGGTTAGTTTTTTTTAATTTTTTTAATTTTTAAATTAAGTATGTTTAGGTTTTATTTAGTTTATTTTATTTATTTTAATTTATTTTATTTTAATTTTATTTATAGTTTATTTTTTTATCTTTATTTAGTTTTATTTATTTATTTTATTTTATTTATTTTAGTTTTTTATTTTAATTTATTTTATAGATTTAGGTTTATTTTTAGGTAGTTTTATTTTTATTATATTTTAGTATATGTTTATTTTTTTTATTTTAGGTTTATTTATTTTATTTATTTGTTTTATTTATTTTAGATTTATTTTAAATTTTATTTTATTTATTTTATTTAGGTTTTATTTATTTTATTTATTTTATTTAGTTTATTTTATTTATTTTATTTAGTTTATCTTATTTAGGTTTATTTAGTTTATTTTATTTTATTTTAGGTTTATTTTTTATTTTATATTTTTTTTTATTTTTATTTATTTATTTATTTTATTTTAGTTTATTTAGGTTTATTTATTTATTTATTTTATTTATTTTTTAAGTTTAGAGGTTTATGGTTTATTTGGTTTAGTTTATTTTTAGAGGTTTAGGTTTTAGGGGGTTTAGGGTTAGTTAGGTAGGTTGTGGAGGGTGGATTTAATGTTTAGGATTTTAGGTTTGGGGTTAGGGTTTACGGTTTGGGGTTTTTGTGGTTTGGGTTTAAGGTTTAGGTTTTAGGTTTAGGATTCAGGTTTTAGTTTAGGGTTTAGGGTTATTGGTTCTTTTTTTTCTTTTTTAATATAGAACAAATTCATATTGAACATTTCTTATTTTTGATTTCATCAACCAAGTAACACACTATGTTTTCTAAGACACAAGTGATTACATAAGTGAAAAATGAGCACGGATAGACCAAATAAAAAATCCTAGATAACTAGAACCATCTCTACTGTAAAGACACAGTTCTATAGGCAGTAGATTAGATTGACCATTCTTCAGTTTCTCCAGTTCCTAATAAAACCACCCCGACCTCTTTAGTAGCAGGTTCCACCATCATATCCCCGATCTCTTCCTCCGCCACCACCATGGTTGTAACCTCCGTCACTGCTCTAGCCTCCATAACCACCACTTCTTCAACCACCACCTCCATATCCCTGACCACCACAATGATAACTGCCGCCTCTGCCTTCACCTCCACTATCTGATCAGTACATGAATGTTCTTGTCTTCCGCCCATTCTTAGGGTTTAGGTTTAGGTTTAGGTTTATTAAGTTTTAGGGTTTAGGTTTATTTTTTAATTTATTTTATTACTTTAGGTTTAGGTTTTGGGTTTAGGCTTAGGGTTTAGGGATTAGGGATAGGGTTTAGGGTTTAAGAATTAGGATTTAGCATTTAGGGTTTAGGGTTTTAAGGTTTATGCTTTTAGGGTTTAAAGTATAGGGTTAGGGTTTAGGGTATAAGGTTTAGGGTTTTTTAGGGTGTAAGGATAGAGTTTAGGGTTTAGGGTTTAGGGTTTAGGGTGTAAGTTTTAGGATTTAGGGCTTAGGGTTTAGTGTTTAGGGTTTAGACTTTAGGATTTAAGTTTTAGAGGTTAAGTTTTAGGTTTATGGTTCAAGTTTTAGTTTAGGGTTTAGGGTTTTTGATTTTTTTTTCCAAATTGAACAAATTTAGATTCAACATTTCTTCTTTTCGATTTCATCAACCATGTAACACACCAAATTTTCTAAGTCACAAGCGACAACATAGATTAAAAATGAGCACTAATAGAGCAAATTAAAATACTAGATAATTAGAACCTTCCTACCATGACAAATGATGGGCCATTCTTTCTCTAGTTCCCATTAGAACCTCCCACCTCTCAAGTAGTGAGGTCCACCATCAAATGCTCTCCTCCGCCACTGGTTCACTCCGCCCACCTCCATAACCACCACTACTCCGACCATCACCTGCATATCCACCAGCACCTCTAGATCCCCCCCACCACTATGATAGCCACCACCTTTACCTTTGACTCCACCGCCAGATCTAGATTGAGCTTGGCGGATCTTCCCCGTCAGGTTCTTCCCAGTTAGGGTTTAAGTTTTTAGGAAAGTTAAAATTTTTTACCTTAAAATAAAGGATGCAATGTCCTTAAAAGGTGTAAAGCTCAAATTTCTACTGCTCACAGAGCTACAAGAAACCTAAAGAGCTAAACCCCTATCTAAGTACAATGGAAAAGAAAAAATAATAGAGCAAAAGTAATGGCATAAAAGCAAATCAGAAAGTACACAAAAAGGACTAATAAAACTTAAGAAAATAATAAAAGGACTAGTTAATAGCAGTTCATGATCCCTTTAAGAAGGAAAGATAAGCAAGGTCCACATCAACAATACTTGAGTTGATCATTCAACCACAAGTCTGCAAAACACTACAAAGGAAATGGCCATAGCTCAAGGAAAAATGATAAAGTAAATAATTTAGAAAGAGTTGACAAAAAGAGAAGGCTCGGGCTCTATTAAGATCATCTCAAGGGGCAACAATACATATAAGCAACCAAAATTCATGAGAAGGGTTACAATCATATGCTTGCTACTAACTAGAGAGAAGATATAGGGAAACATCAAGGCCATCATAGCAAGCATACCTAATATAAGCAACCATCCAAGGCAAAATAGTCCATAGTGATCTAATTCCTACACCAAAAAATAGAGAAAAATAGCCAGTTAGCAACCAACCAGTAAACCCACTAACCAAAACCCACATTTGACCAAGAACATAAAGCTAACATCTCAGAACTTATAGCAAGGTTAGTGGTTGAGAACAACCCACAACTATCTCCAAAGCACTAGCAATCCAAATCCAAGAGAAAAACTTCCACACAAATAAAAAAAATAGTAGAAGATAAGCAACACCAAAGAGAGGATAGCCATACAATAGAGAGACCAAGAGGGCATCTAGAAGTTACAATCAAAACCACCAGCAAGCCAGCCAAATGGAAAGCAAATCCACCATCACCAACCAAGAGGCAAATATCAGGAAATAAAGAGAGCCAACTAAATCGGGAGTCATTATAAATAACATAAAGCCAAAACACCAAGCCACAAGCATCCAAGGTAAGACAACAGCCATAAAAACCCCTCAAGCAACTAACCCCCAATAGCAAGTCCTAAAATAAGACCAAAAAAACCATAAGAGCTCATATCCACCACCAACAAAATAGCCAATAAAACCACCCAGGCTAGCAGCCAACAGGATGAGTAGTAGCAGAATTCAAAGCATCAGAAAAATCGATGCCCAAATTGAGAAGCAAAAATAAAGGAAAAATAGCTGCACCCAAGAGAGGATAACCAACCCAAGAGCATACCAGAAGCCCAACAAAAAGAACCCAACCAAAAGCACCTAAACCAACCATCAAGCATAGGCAACACATCCACCCAGCCAACCAACCTAGACAGCCAAAACATCCAACTAGCCTACTTGGCCAACAAAAGCAATTAGCAAACATAGCTAATACAAAGCCCAAAAAGAGGGAAAAGAACAATAACAGACAAAGCCACAACCAACCCGGAGATCTCCAAAATGACCAAGAAATAAAAATGGTAGTCACACAACCAAACCAGAACCACCCAACTATAAGGCCTGGGAATAAGGCCAAAACAAAACCCCATCCAAATTCCAAAGAGCATATATTCACTTTAAGGAGGAAATAGGGAGACGACAAGCATAGAACAACTAACGCCAATTCACTAGGTAGATAGAAGCAACCAATAGAAACCTCCAAGCCAAACCGGGAAAGGAGAACCAAGCCAGAAGAAGCCAATAATATCCATGAAAAAATAACCACCCAAAATAGCTAGGCAGATGAAAGAAAAAAATAGCAACACTAGCAAGATTCAACCATAGATCCATAAATCAAATTCAAAAATGGCCACATCCAGCCAAAACTAGAGGAAAACCCAAAATTCATTTGTAAAAATGGTAGGCCAAAATTCTGTACAACCACAACCCAACAGGAGACACAAAGCATGAGCCATAGAAAGAAAACAACCTGGCTCAGAGGATAGGAAAACCAATTAAAAATAGCACCACTAAGACATAAAAACTGGCTAGGAAAGTATAGAATGGGGTAAAGTTGAACGGGGCTTAATTATAGAAATAAACTCACCAAAAACAACTTCTTAGTGAGGGGAACAAAAAACTACAACAAAAAAAAGATTGAATAAAACCACCATAGCAAAAGATTAACAAAAGAACAAAAGGTTAAAATTTGAGGTAAGGCAACCTAGTGTTATCTAGATTGACGAGACCACGTAGATGCTTAGGTATGCAATGCTTATCAAATAAAGTGAGCTCATTTAATCACCCCCCAAATAGCTAGAAATCAGACAAATTTCATGAAGATTTAGAAAAGAAATTTTAGTGTGATTAAGGATAGAATAAGTTAGCATTTCCCATTTTATTATTATTATACATATCAAGTAAAAGAAGAGCATCAACTTTAATCCAAATATTATAGAGGCCTTTGCTTAAATAAATTTCAATAGCTTTGTTAACAGTAATGAGTTCAGCATAAAAAACAAAATAAGCTTTAAGGTTTAGAGTTTTTGGTTTTTTTAATAGAGAACAAATTCAGATTCAACATTACATATTTTTGATTTTATCAACCAATTAACACACCAAATTTTTTAAGACACAATCGACAACATAGACAAAAAAAGAGGATGCAAAGAGCAAATCAAAAATCTTGGATAACTTGAACCATCTCTACTGTAAAGAAATCGTTCCATATGCAGCAGACAAGATTGGCCATTCTTTACTTTCTCTAGTTCCCATCAGAACCATCCCAGCCTCTCGACTAGCAGGATCCACCATCATATCCCCGATCTCTCCCTCCACCACCACCCTGGTTGTAACCTCCATCTCTCCTCCCACATCCATATCCACCAGCACCTCCATATCCCCCTCTGTCACTACAATAATTGCCACCTCTACCTCCACCTCCATTGCCAGATTTAGACTAAGCCTGCTTGGCGGTGATGTTAATGCCGTCATGGTTCTGCCCATCCTAAGGGTCTAGGTTTATTAGGTTTTAAGTTTTAGGTTTATTTTTTAATTTATTTAGGTACTTTAGGATTAGGTTTAGGGTTTGGGGTTTAGGTTTTAGGGTTTAGGGCTGATGGTTTAGGGTTTAGAGTTTAGGGTTTAAGGTTTAAGGGTTTATGCTTTTAGGGTTTAGGGTTTATGGCTACAATTTTGGGTTTAAAGGTTAGGGTTTTTCAGGGTTTAGGGTTTAGGCTTTAGAGTTGTAGGTTTAGGGTTTAGGGTTTAGGGTTTAGGGTTTAGGATTTAGGGTTTAAGGTTTTTTTTTAAAATTAAGTAAACTGGTAGGTTTAGGTTTATTTACTATATTGAGTTTATTTTATTCCTCTTAGTTTATTTTCTTTTTTTATTTTATTTTTATTTATTTATTATTTAATTTATTATTTTAAATTTATTTATTTTTAATTTAGGGTTTTAATTTAAGTTTATTTTTAGGTTTAGGTTTAGGTTTATTTTAAGTTCAATTATTTTATTTTATTTTTTTTAGGTTTAGGTATTTTTTCTTTTTTAGGTTTAGTTCGGTTTTATTTTATTTTTTTAGGTTTAGGTTTGAGGTTTTTATTTTTGGTTAATTATAGCTTTTATTTTTTAGTTTAGGTTTAGGTTTATTTTTAATTTATTTTATTTTATTTAGTTTAGATTTATGTTTATGTTTAACTTATTTTAGGTTTAGGTTTAGGTTTTATTTATTTTAATTTAGGTTTAGGTTTATTTTATTTCTATTTTAAGTTTAGGACTTTTTTTTAGTTTAGGGTTTAAGTTTTATTTTTTATTTATTTTTAGGTTTATTTTTTAGGTTTAGATTTTTATATAGTTTTTATTTAATTCTATTTTATGTTTATTTTTTTTTCATTTAGTTTTGATCTTCATTTATTTTATTTTTATTTATTTTTTCTTTTTTATTTTATTTTATTTTTAGGTTTAAGTTTAGGTTTTAGTTTAGGTCTTTATTTATTTTATTTTATTATGTTATTTAGGTTTATTTATTTATATTTTTAGGTTTTATTTATTTTGGTTATTTGGGTTTAGTTGTAGGGTTTTTTAGACTGCTTTAGGGTAGGTTTTAGGCCTGTTTAGGGTCAGTAAGGTGGTTTAGAGGGCCCAGGAGGTCCAGATTTAGGGTCAGTGGCCCAGAGAGCTTTAGGAGTTTAGAGTTTAGGTATGAGCCTGGGGTGTTTTAGTGATAGGGCCCAGGATGGCCCAGGAAGGCCCAGGGAACATAGATTTAGAGAGTTTTGTGGCCCAGGGCCCAGGAAGGAGGTATGGGGTTGGTGGGGTTAGGTTTAGGCTCATTCAGGGCCTAGGATTGGGTCAAAGAAGCTTAGGAACTGGGTAGTGGAGCCTGGTTTAGTGGTTTGGTATGATCAGGGTGGGTGGTAATCAGTTAATTTAGGATTGAGTGGTCAGGTTTTAAGAAGGTTAGTTTTGAGTATGGGGTTTAGGATTTATGGTAGGGAGGTTTTGGGTCCTGCGGGTTAGGTTTAGGTTCAGGTTTAAGGTTTAAGGTTTAGGAGGTTTAGAGTTTAGGTGAGATTTATGGATAATTTTAGGGTTTATGGTTTTAAAAAAATTACAAAACCAATATGTTTAGGTTTATTTAATTTATTTAGTTTATCTTTTATTTATTTTAGTTCATTTTATTTTTTATTTTTATTAGGTTTAGTTTATTTATTTTCAATTTATTTATGTTAGTTTAGGTTTTTAATTTTAGTTTATTTTTTAGGTTTAGGTTTAGGTTTATGTTTATGTTTATTTTTTTAGTTTAGTATTATTTTTATTTTATTTTTGGTTTAGGTTTTATTTTTATTTTAGGTTTAGGTTTAGGTTTTATTTTATAATTTTACATTTAGGTTTAGGTTTCATTTAGGTTTATTTTAGGTTTTATTTTTTTTAGGTTTATTTTAGTTTATTTATTTTATTTTATTTAGTTTTGGTTTTTAAGTTTATTTTAATTTAGGAAATTTTAATTTATTTAGTTTATTTAGTTTATTTTCTTTAATTTAGGATTTTTTTTTTTTTTTATTTTTTTTATTTTTATTTATTTTTATTTATAGGTTTATTTTTTATTTATGTTTATTTTATTTATTTTTATTTTATTTTAGTTTATTTCTTTTTATTTTAGTTTTTTTATTTTATTTATTTATTTTTTTTTTTTTTTTTTTTTTTTTTTTTTTTTTTTTTTTTTTTTTTTTTTTTTTTTTTTTTTTTTTTTTTTTTTTTTTTTTTTTTTTTTTTATATTTTATTTTGGTTTAGATTTATTTATTTATTTTATTTTTAGGTTTTAACTAGTTTAAGTTTAGGTTTTTAGCTTTTTAGGGTTTAGGGTTTTGGGTTTGGGGTTTAGGGTTTAAGGTTTATGTTTTTTTTTGAGTTTAAGGTTTATGGGTTAGGGTTTGGGGTTTAGGGTTTAGGTTTTAGGGTTTAGGAGTTAAGGATTAGGGATTAATCAACATGTAAGAGATTAAAATTAGATTCAATTTACTTAGAAACGCATAGCATATTACCAAAATTATAAATAGAATTACTAGTCATAGAAAAACCATCATTTTGAACTGAAATAAAACTATTAACATTGAGAGAATTATCACAGGTATCTAAATCTTTATTTTTAAAAGAAGGATCACCAATATTAAGAAGATTGTCAGGACCGGAAGTTAAAATATAAAAAACAAGAACTTTTTTTCACCACCAATCTTAATTGAAGAAGGCAAGGAAATAGTCTCTTTCCCATGATCTAAAGTAGAAATAAGAGAAAGAGAAACATCATCCAATAGATTGGAAGAAATGGTGTTAGCATCAATAATACTTGAACCATCATAATGAATGGACTTATGCACAACATCCAAACCATTAGAACCATTAACCACAACCTCTAAAGTCTTCCCTTTAACAAAATAATCTAATGAAAGACTTAGATCATGATTATTAGTTAAAATATTTTCAAAAACATCAAAATTACCTTCCACATTAGACAAATCATTAATAGGTAAAATTTTTCAGAATATTTAGAAATTTTATTTTGCAAATAATCAGAATTTTGAAAAGCATATTTTCCATTATCTAACTTGAGAGAATCATCAGTTTTTTTAGCAATTGAATTCTTGCTGGTGGTTTTCTTCCTAAGAGAGGGATGAGCAATAAAGAATTCAGAAATTTCATGCTCACGAATCTTACAATGATTAAAAAAAATGGGAAAGTTCTCAAAAATAACTTTCTAAAAATAATCGTATTTCTTTGAACCCAATAAAATTTCATTTGGATATTTTTTAGTAATATCAATCACTACAAGAATTCTAACAATAAACGGTCTAGAAGAAGCAGCTGTTGCTTGATCAACTTGCAAAGGCCGACCAAAAATCAAGCCAATAGCATAAATAAATTGATGATTAAAAAGATGAATCCTCAAGTTAGGTAAACAAATCCAAATGGGAAAATATGAGACTCTTCATTAACATCAAACATAGCCGTCCAATTCAGAATATGCTTTTGACAATTAAAAACATAGTAATAATGCCTAGAAAAAATTATTCCGTAATTAAGGTCATTGGAAAGTTTAATCTGAACATGCCTTGCATCAATTAGCCCAATAAAAAAAGAACCAGATAAATTTAAGCTATCAAAAAAAGAAAGAATATCTTCCATCTTTGGTCGTTTAAATGAAAACTTTCCAATCAAAGAAAAAGCAAAAGGCTCAGCTAATCTTTCAATATCCACATCTAAAATCATAATTGTTGGAGTACCTTTAAAAGTTGTATGAAGCAAATTCAAAGGAGGCTCAATGGAGGAATTCTTACCAGCTAAAGCCTCTTTGAAAGATTTAGTAATAATAGGTAATTTAGAGGTAGGTCTATCAAAAAAAAATATGATTCCCTAGCAAGATCCCACAAAGGATTTACATCGGATTTGAAGAAGTCGGCAGACAAGAATGTCAAGATCATCCTAAGGTTGACAATCTATAGGGAATCCAAGAGACAAAGCACCCAAAAACTCACAAAGAACACGAGGGATCCCAAAAGTGATCAATAAGAGGGTTTAGTTTAGTTTTAGGGTTTAGGTTTTAGGTTTAGTGTTTATTAGTTATTATTAGGTTTTATTAGTTTATTATTATTTTATGTTTAGTTTAGTTAGTTTAGTTTTAGTTAGGTTATTAGTTTTATTTTAGTTATTATTATTTTAGGTTAATTTAGGGGGGGGTGCGGGTATAGGTTTATTTTATTAGTTTATTTAGTTTGTTTATTTCTTAGGGTTTAGTTTGTTTTAGTATATTTATTAGTTATTATTAGTTTATTTGTTATTTATTTATTTTAGTTAATTATTATTATTATTTTATGGTTTTATTATTATTTAAGTTTTAGTTTGTTCTAGTTAGTGGTTTTATTTTATTGGTTTAGTTTTGTTAGTTTATTTATTAGTTTATTAGTTTAGTTATGGGTTTAGGTTTATTAGTTTATTATTATTAGTTTTTTAGTTTAGTTTATAGCTTAATTTTTTATTAGTTATTATTAGTTATATATTATTTATTATTATTTTTAGTTAAGTTAGTTGGTTTATTATTCATTTTATTTTAGATTAGCTATTTTTTAATTTATTATTATTATTAGATTATGTTTAATATTATTAGCTTTATTATTATTATTATTATTTAGCTTATTTATTTAGCTAAGGTTTAGGGTTTAGTTATTTAGTTATTTATTAGATAGGTTATTATTAGTTTATTAGTTTAGTTAGTTAGTTATTAGTTATTATTATTATTCTTAGTTTTTATTAGTTTAATTATTGTTAGTTAGTTTTATTATTATTATTATTATTATTATTATTATTACTTATTATTATGTTTTTTTATTAGTTAGTTTTTATGGTTTATTAGTTTAAGTTTAGGGTTTAGTTTTTAGTTACTTAATTATTTATTATTAGTTATTATTATTAGTTTATTAATTTTATTAGTATTAGTTAGTTAGCTTTAGTTATTATTATTATTAGTTAATGGTTTTTTTTTATTTAGGTTTTAGTTAATTCTAGTTAGTGGTTTAGTTTTATTAGTTTAGTTTTGTTAGTTTATTTATTTAGTTTTAGTTTTATTTTATTAGTTTAGCTATGGTTTAGGTTTATTAGTTTCATATTATTAGTCTTTTAATTTAGTTTAACGTTTAGTTTTTTAATTAGTTATTATTGGTTATTTATTATTATTATTATTATTAGTTTAGTTAGTTGGTTTATTATTAGTTTTAGTTTAGACTAGTTTTTTTTAGTTCATTATTATTATTAGTTTATGTTTATTATTATTAGTTTTGTTATTATTATTTAGTTTATTTATTTAGTTAGGGTTTATGGTTTAGTTATTTAATTATTTAATAGTTAGTTTATTATTAGTTTTATTATTATTAGATAATTTATTTAGTTAGTTATTAATTATTATTATTATTATTATTATTATTATTATTATTATTATTATTAGTTTATTTATTAAGTTTATTAGTTTTATTATTTAGCTAATTTTACTTTATTTAGTTATTAGTTTATTAGTTTATTATTGGTTAGTTATTATTAATTTTTTTAGTTTGGTGTTTTCTTTTTAGTTTATTATTAGTTATTAGTTAGTTTATTTGGTTTAGTTATTATTATGTTTATTTATTAGTTAGTTTTTATTGTTTATTAGTTTAGGTTAGGGTTTAGTTTTAGTTAGTTATTTAGTTATTTATTATTAGTTAATATTATTAGTTTATTAGTTTAGTTTTGTGTTTATTATTTAATAATGTTTAGGTTTATTTATTAATTAATTTACTTTTATTAGTTAGTTTTTTCATTAGTTAATTTATTAGTTTATTTGTTCATTAGTTATTGGTTTTAGTTATTAGTTATATATTATTAGTTCTAGTTTTATTAATTTAATTTACTTTATTATTAGTTTTAGCTTTTGATTAGTTATTATTAGGTTTTTAGTTTAGTAGTTTTATTAGTTTATTATTTATTAGTTTAATAGGTTTTATTAGTTAGTTATTAGTTAGTTTTAGTTTATTTTTATTATTAGTTTTTTAGCTATTGTTTAGTTATTATTATTAATTTTATTAGTTTAGTTATTAGTTATTTTAGTTTAGTTTAGTTTGTTATTATAAGTTTATTATTAGTTTTATTACTTAGTTTAGGGTTTAGTATTTTATTTAGTTTATTATTAATATTATTTTTATTATTAGTTTTAGTTATTATTATTATTATTATTAGTTTAGTTATTATTATTTTTTTTTCTTAGTTTAGTTATTATTATTCATTATTATTAGTTCATTATTTTAGTTTATTAGTTAATTCTTATTTAGTTTATTATTATTTATTATTTTATTATTTTAATGTTTAGTTTATATAGTAATTTATTATTTAGTTTATTATTATTATTAGTTTAGTTTAGTTAGTTTTTATGTTATTAGGTTTTATTATTATTCATTGTTTTTTAGTTATTATTAGTTTTTAGTTTAGTTTTTTTATTAGTTATTAGCTTATTAGTTTAGTTAGTTTTATTTAGTTTATTATTATTATTAGTTTATTAGGTTTGTATATTATTATTAGATTTAATTTATTTATTTAGGTTTTATTTATTATTTAGTTTATTATTACTTTAGTTTTTTTTATTAGTTTAGTTATTAGTTTTATTTTTTTCTTAAATTAGTTTTTATTTTAGTGTTAGTTATTATTATATTTAGTTTTAAATTATTAGTTTTTTTTAGTTTCATTATTAGTTTTATATTATTATTTAGTTAGTTTATTATTAGGTTTAGTTAGTTTATTAGTTTATCGGTTTAGTTTAGTTATTAGTAGTTATTATTTATTAGTTATTTGTTTTAGTTAAGTTATTTTAGTTATTATTAGTTTAGTTATTGGGTTTAGTTTTATTATTAGTTAGTTAATTATTTATTAGGTTAGCCATGTTTAGGGTTTAGGTTTATTAGTTAGTTATTATAATTAGTTAGTTATTTATTAAGGTTTAATTTAGTTATTAGTTTAGTATTAGTTTTAGTTTAGGTTTAGTTTATTTTTATTATTTAGTTTAGGTTTATTTTTTTTATTAGTTTAGGTTTATAATTTTAGTTTTTTTTTATGTTTAATTTATTTATTAGTTTGCTTATTAGTTTAGTTAGTTTTTATTATTATTAGTTTATTAGATTATTTAGTTAGTTTAGTTTAGTTAGTTATTAGTTTTATTTTATTTTATTAGCTTTTTTATTATTATAAGTTAATTAGTTTTAGTTTTAGTTTAGTTTAGTTTTAGTTTATTTTATTATAAGGGTTTAAGGTTTAGGGTTTAGGGTTTAGAAAATGGGGTTTAAGGTTTTATGGTTTAGGGTTTAGAGTTGTTGGTTTAGGGTTTAGGGTTTAGGGTTAGTTTTAGGGTTTAGGGTTTAGTGTTAGGTCATTTTTATTTTTTTATTTAGTTATTTATAGGGTTTAGTGTTTAGGTTTTAGGTTAAGGGTTTAATTTTTAATTTAGTGTTTAGGTTTTTGGGTTCTTTTTACAAAGAACAAATTCAAATTTAGCATTTCTTCTTTTCGATTTCATCAACCAAGTAACACACCAAGTTCTTTAAGATAGAAGTGATGACATAGATAAAAAATGAGCACACATCGAGCAAATCAAAAACCCTAGATAACTAGAACCGTCTCAACTATAAAGACATAGTTTCATAAGCAGTAGATTGGATCGATCGTTCTTTTATTTCTCTAGTTCCCATCATAACCACTGCGGCCTTTCGAGTAGCAGGGTCTACCATCATATCCACAGTCTCTCCCTCCACCACCACCATGACTATAACCTCCATCGGTCCTCCTGCCTCCATAACCACCACTACTCTGATCACCACCTCCATATCCACCAACACCTCCAGATCCCCCACCACAACAATGATAACCCCCGCCTTCGCCTCCACCACCAGATCTAGACTAAGCCTGGTTGACGATGATGTTCATGTCATCAAGGTTCTTCCCATAATTAGGGTTTAAGTATAAGTTTAGGTTTATTAGGTTTTAGGGTTTAGGTTTATTTTTTAATTTTTTTATTTACTTTAAGTTTAGGTTTAGGGTTTGGGGTTTAGGGTTTAGGTTTAGGTTCAAAGTTTATGGTTTAGGATTTAGGGTTTAGGGTTTAGGATTTAAGATTTAGGGTTTAGGGTTTACAGTTTTTTTATGGTTTTGTATTTTAGGTTTAAGGTTTAAGGTTTAGGGTTTAGGTTTTAGGGTTCTGAGTTTAGGGTTTAAGGTTTAGGGTTTTTAGGGTTTATGGTTTAGGATTTAGGGTTAGCTTAGGGTTTAAGGTTAGTTTAGGGTTTATGATTTAGGCTTTAGGCTTTAGGCTTTTAGGTTTAAGGTTTTCAGGATTAAGGGTTTAGGGTTTAAGGTTAGTTTAGAGTTTATGGTTTAGAATTTTAGAATTTAGGGTTTAAAGTTTAGTATTTAGGCCTAGGGATTACAAGGTGAAGGGTTTAGGGTTTAGGTGGGGTTTAGGGTTTAGGGTTTAGAATTTAGGATTTAGGGTTTAGGGTATGGCTTTTGTTTTTTAAAAACCATGCAACCCGGAGGTTTAGGTTTATTTAGTTTATTTTATTTATTTTAGTTAATTTTCATTTTCTATTTAAGTTTATTTTATTTTTATTTAATTTACTTTATTTATTTTAGTTTTTTTCTATTTTTTTTTTTTTTAGATTTATGTTTAGTTTATTTTAATTTTTTTTTAGGTTTAGGCTTTATTTTTTTATTTTTAAGTTTAGGTTTAGGTTTTTAGATTATTTTTTTAGCTTTAAGTTTTGGGAATTTATTTTAGTCTTATTTCTAGGTTTTATTTTGTTTGTTTAGGTATATTTTTAGTTTATTTTATTTTCTTTATTTTAGGGTTTAAGTTTTGGTTTATGTTTTATCTATTTTAGTTTAGTTTTTTTAGTTTAGGTTTAGGTTAGTTTTATTTTGGTTATTAAGGTTTAGGTTTTAATTTTTAGTTTATGGTTTAGCTTTTATTTTTTATTTATTTTTAGGTTTTTTTAGGTTTAGGTTTTTATTTAGTTTTTATTTTATTTTATTTTAGGTTTATTTTAATTTTATATTACGTTTGTATTTTATTTTATTTAGATTTTTTATTTTTAGTTTAATTTTATTTTTTAGTTTAGTTTAGGTTTTGATTTATTTTATTATGGTTTAGTTTTTATTTTTTATTTTATTTTATTTTTAGGTTTTTATTTATTTTATTTTTAATTTTATTTAGGTTTAGGTTTTTTATTTTATTTATTTTTAAGCTTTATTTAGTTTAGGTTTAGGTTTTTAGGGTTTAGGGTTTATGGCTTTGGGTTTGGGGTTTAGGTTTTGGGGCTTAGGGTTTAGGGTTTAGGGTTTAGGGTTGTAAGTTTTAGAGTTTAGGGTTCACGGTTTAGGGTTTTTTAGGGTTTAGGGTTTAGAGTTCAGGGTTTAGGGTTTAGTGTTAGTTTTAGGGTTTAGTGTTAGTTTTAGGGTTTAAGGGTTTTTAGGGTTAGGATTTAGGGTTTAGGATTGGTTTTAGAGTTTAGGGTTTAGGATTTAGGGTTTAGGGTTTAGGACTTAGGGTTTAAGGTTTAGGGTTTAGGGTTTAGGTTTTTTTTAAAAAAAAACTTAAGTAAACTGATTGGTTTAGGTTTATTTATTTTAGGTACTTTATTTTATTTATTTTATTTAATTTATTTTATTTTTTTTATTTAAGTTTATTTTTTATTTTTATTTCGTTTAGTTTATTTATTTTAGTTTAAGTTTTTTATTTTAGTTAATTTTTTAGGTTTGGGTTTAGGTTTAGGTTTATGTTTTTTTTTTATGCTTAATTTTATTTTATTTTATGATTTAGGATTTTTTAGAGTTTAGGGTTTAGAGTTTAGGGTTTAGGGTTAGCATAGGTTTTAAGGTTAAAACATGGTTCAAGGGTTAGGGTTTATAGTTAATGGTTTAGGTTTAGGGTCTTTGTTAATTTTTTATTTTTTTAAGTTAAGTAAACTAGTATGTTTAGGTTTATTTAGTTTATGTTTTATTTATTTTAATTTATTTTATTTTTAATTTTTATTATAGTTTATTTTTTATCTTTATTTAGTTTAATTTATTTATTTTTGGTTTATTTATTTTAGTTCAGATTTTTCTATTTTAATTTATTTTATAGATTTAGGTTTATCTTTTAGTGTAGTTTTATTTTTATTATATTTTCTAGGTTTAGGTTTTATTTTTTATTTTTAGGTTTAGGTTTAGGTTTTTATTTTATTTGTTTAGGTTTAAGTTTTAGATTTTTATTTTAAATTTATTTTTAGGTCTTATTTTTTAGTTTAGGTTTAGATTTATTTTTAGTTTGTTTTAGGTTTAGTTTAAGGTTTTATTTATTTTAGTTTAGTTTATTTTAGTTTAGGTTTAGGATTAGGTTTATTTTATTTTTATTTTAGGTTTAGCCTTTTTTTTAGTTTAGGATTTATTTTTTATTTATGTTTTTTATTTTACATTTTGGTTTATTATTTAGGTTTAGGTTTTTATTTAGTTTTTATTTTATTTTAACTTAGGTTTATTTTATTTTTATTTTAGGTTTCATTTTTACTTTATTTAGGTTTTTTTAGTTTCATTAGATTTTTATTTATTTTATTTTAGTTTAATTTTTATTTTTTATTTTATTTTTTTCTTAAGTTTAGGTTTAGGTTTAGGATTTAGTTTATGTTTTTATTTAATTTTATTTTGGTTTATGTTTTTTATTTATTTTATTTTTAGGTTTTATTTAGTTTAGGTTTAGGTTTTTATATTTTTAGGGTTTACGGTTTAAGGTTTAAGGTTTAGGGTTAGTTTAGGGTTTAGGGTTAGGTTTTAGGTTTTAGGTTCTAGGCTTTAGGTTTTAGGATTTAATGTTTAAGATTTTAGGGTTTAGGGTTTAGGGTTTACGGTTTGGGGTTTTTAGGGTTTAGAGTTTTGGGTTTAAGGTTTAGGTTTTAGGTTTAGGATTCAGGTTTTAGTTTAGGGTTTAGGGTTATTGGTTCTCTTTTTTTTCTTTTTTAATAGAGAACAAATTCATATTGAACATTTCTTATTTTTGATTTCATCAACCAAGTAACACACCATGTTTTCTAAGACACAAGTGAGGACATAGATAAAAATGAGCACGCGGATAGAAATAAAAATCTAGATAACTAGAACCATCTCATGTAAAGACAGTTCTATAAGCGTGGTCAGTTGACCGTTCTTGATTTCTCCAGTTCCTAATACCACCTCTTTAGTAGCGGGTTCCACCATCATATCCCGATCTCTTCCTCGCCACCACCATGGATGTAACCTCATCCCTTTCCATAACCACCACTTCTTCAACCACCACCTCCATATCACGACCACCATAATGATAGCTGCGCCTCCCTTCACCTCCCCTTGCCGGACTAGGCAGTTGTGGTGATGTTCTTTTCTTCAAGGTTCTGCCCATTCTTAGGGTTTAGGTTTAGGTTTAGGTTTATTAGGTTTTAGGGTTTAGGTTTATTTTTTAATTTATTTTATTACTTTAGGTTTAGGTTTAGGGTTTAGGCTTAGGGTTTAGGGATTAGGGATAGGGTTTAGGGTTTAGGAATTAGGATTTAGCATTTAGGATTTAGGGTTTTAAGGTTTATGCTTTTAGGGTTTAATGTATAGGGTTAGGGTTTAGGGTATAGGGTTTAGGGTTTTTTAGGGTGTAAGGATTAGGGTTTAGGGTTTAGGGAGTAGGTTTTAGGATTTAGGGTTTAGGGTTTTTAGGGTTTAGGGTTTAGTGTTTAGGGTTTAGAGTTTAGGATTTAAGTTTTTGGGGTTAAGTTTTAGGTTTATGGTTCAAGTATTAGTTTAGGGTTTAGGGTTTTTGATTTTTTTTCCAAATTGAACAAATTTAGATTCAACATTTCTTCTTTTCGATTTCATCAACCATGTAACACACCAAATTTTCTAAGGCACAAGCGACAACATAGATTAAAAATGAGCACTAATAGAGCAAATTAAAATACTAGATAATTAGAACCTTCCCTATTGTAAAGAGATAGTTCCATAAGCGACAAATCGGATGGGCCATTCTTCAGTTTCTCCAGTTCCCATCAGAACCTCCCTAGCCTCTTAAGTAGTGAGGTCCACCATCAAATCCCCGTTCTCTCCATCCACCGCTACCGCGGCTGTAACCTCCATCACTCCGCCCACCTCCATAACCACCACTACTCTAACCATCACCTGCATATCCACCAGCACCTCCAGATCCCCCACCATTGTCATAACCACCACCTTTACCTTTGACTCCACCCTCTAGATTGAGCACGGTTGGTGATGTTCACCGTCAAGGTTCTTCCCACTGTTAGGGTTTAAGTTTTTTTAGGGAAAGTTAAAATTTTTTTACCTTAAAAATAAAGGATGCAATGTCCTTAAAAGGTGTAAAGCTCAAATTTCTACTGCTCACAGAGCTACAAGAAACCTAAAGAGCTAAACCCCTATCTAAGTATAATGGAAAAAAGAAAATAATAGAGCAAAAGTAATGGCATAAAAGCAAATCAGAAAGTACACAAAAAGGACTAATAAAACTTAAGAAAATAATAAAAGGACTAGTTAATAGCAGTTCATGATCCCTTTAAGAAGGAAAGATAAGCAAGGTCCACATCAACAATACTTGAGTTGGCTGAGTAAAGATCATTCAATCTGTGAAGTTCCAACCTTCAAAAAATTCTGCAAAACACTACAAAGGAAATGGCCATAGCTCAAGGAAAAATGATAAAGTAAATAATTTAGAAAGAGTTGAGAAAGAGAAGGCTCGGGCTCTGTTAAGATCATCTCAAGGGGCAAAAATACATATAAGAAACCAAAATTCATGAGAAGGGTTACAATCATATGCTTGCTACTAACTAGAGAGAAGATATAGGGAAACATCAAGGCCATCATAGCAAGCATACCTAATATAAGCAACCATCCAAGGTAAAATAGTCCATAGTGATCTAATTCCTACACCAAAAAATAGAGAAAAATAGCCAGCTTGCAACCAACCAGCAGCCAACCCACTAACCAAAACCCACATTTGACCAAGAACATAAAGCTAACATCTCAAAACTTACAGCAAGGTTAGTGGTTGAGAACAACCCACAACTATCTCCAAAGCACTAGAAATCCAAATCCAAGGGAAAAACTTCCACACAAATAAAAAAATAGTTGAAGATAAGCAACACCAAAGAGAGGATAGCCATACAATAGAGAGACCAAGAGGGCATCTAGAAGTTACCATCAAAACCACCACCAAGGCAGCCAAATGGAAAGCAAATCCACCATCACCAACCAAGAGGCAAATATCAGGAAATAAAGAGAGCCAACTAAATCGAAGGGAGTCATTACCAACAGCTAACATAAAGCCATAAACACCAAGCCACTACACAAGCATCCAAGGTAAGACAACAGCCATAAAAACCCCTCAAGCAGCTAACCCCCAATAACAAGTCCTAAAATAAGACCAAAAAAACCATAAGAGCTCATATCCTCCACCAACAAAATAGCCAATAAAACCACCCAGGCTAGCAGCCAACAGGATGAGTAGTAGTAGAATTCAGAGCATCAGAAAAATCGATACCCAAATCGAGAAGCAAAAATAAAGGAAAAATAAACAAGAGGATAACCAACCCGAGCATACGAAGCCCAACAAAAGAACCCAACCAAAGCACCTAAACAAACCATCAAGCATAGGCAACATCCACCCATTAACCAACCCAGACGAAAACATCCAACTAGCCTACTTGGCCAACAAAAGCAATTAGGAAACATAGCTTATACAAAGCCCAAAAAGAGGGAAAAGAATAATAACAGACAAAGCCACAACCAACCCGGAGATCTCCAAAATGACCAAGAAATAAAAATGGTAGTAACCCAACCAAACTAGAAAATGCCAAGGTGGACCACCCAACCATAAGCAGCAAACCTATAAGGAAAGGAATAAGGCCAAAGGCAAACAAAACCCCATCCAAATTCCAAAGAGCATATATTCACTATAAAGAGGAAATAGGGAGACGACAAGCATAGAACAACTAACTCCAATTCACTAGGTAGATAGAACCAACCAATAGAAACCTCCAAGCCAAACCGGGAAAGGAGAACCAAGCCAGAAGAAGCCAATAATATCCATGAAAAAAAACCACCCAAAATAGCTAGGCAGATGAAAGAAAAAAATAGCAATAACTAGCAGAACCAACCATAGCATCCATAAATCCAATTCAAAAATGGCCACATCCAGCCAAAACTAGAGGAAAACCCAAAATTCATTGGTAAAAATGGTAGGCCAAAATTCTGTACAACCACAACCCAATAGGAGACACAAAGCATGAGCCATAGAATAAAATAACCTGGCTTAGAGGATAGGAAAACCAATTAAAAATAGCACCACTAAGACACAAAAACTGGCCAGGAAAGTATAGAATGGGGTAAAGTTGAAGGGGGATTAATTATAGAAATAAACTCACCAAAATCAACTTCTTAGTGAGGGGAACAAAAAACTACAACAAAAAAAGACTGAATAAAACCACCATAGCAAAAGATTAACAGAAGAACAAAAGGTTAAAATTTGAGGTAAGGCAACCTAGTGTTATCTAGATTGACTAGACCACATAGATGCTTAGGTATGCAATGCTTATCAAATAAAGTGAGCTCATTTAATCACCCAAATAGCTAGGAAATCAGCACATGCATTACTTTCACGAAGAATGTGAGAAATTTTGTAGCAAACTTAAGAAAGAAGCTTTTTAGTGTGATTAAGGATAGAATAAGTTAGCATTTCCCATTTTATTATTATTATACATATCAAGTAAAAGAAGAGCATCAACTTTAATCCAAATATTATAGAGGCCTTTGCTTAAATAAATATCAATTGCTTTGTTAACAGTAATGAGTTCAGCATAAAAAACAAAATAAGCTTTAAGGTTTACAGTTTTTGGTTTTTTTTAATAGAGAACAAATTCAGATTCAACATTACTTATTTTTGATTTTATCAACCAAGTAACACACCAAGTTTTTTAAGACACAATCAACAACATAGACAAAAAAAGAGCATGCAAAGAGCAAATCAAAAATCCTAGATAACTTGAACCATCTCTACTGTAAAGAAATTGTTCCATATGCAGTAGACGAGATTGGCCATTCTTCACTTTCTCTAGTTCCCATCAGAACCACCCCAGCCTCTAGACTAGCAGGATCCACCATCATATCCCCGATCTCTCCCTCCACCACCACCCTGGTTGTAACCTCCATCTCTCCTCCCACCTCCATCCACCACACCTCCATATCCTCACGCCCTACAATCCCACCACCTCTGCCTCCATCCACGTGATTTAGAGCTTTGCTTGGCGATGATGTTAATGCCGTCATGGTTCTGCCCATCCTAAGTGTCTAGGTTTATTAGGTTTTAGGTTTTAGGTTTATTTTTTTAATTTATTTAGGTACTTTAGGAATAGGTTTAGGGTTTGGGGTTTAGGTTTTAGGGTTTAGGGCTGATGGTTTAGGGTTTAGGGTTTAGGGTTTAAGGTTTAAGGGTTTATGCTTTTAGGGTTTCGGGTTTATGGCTACCATTTTGGGTTTAAAGGTTAGGGTTTTTTAGGGTTTAGGCTTTAGGCTTTAAGGTTGTAGGTTTAGGGTTTAGGGTTTAGGGTTTAGGGTTTAGGATTTAGGGTTTAAGGTTTTTTTTAAAATTAAAAGTAGTAGGTTTATTTACTATATTGAGTTTGTTTTTATTCCTCTTAGTTTATTTTCTTTTTTATTTTTATTTAGGTTTATTTTTTATTTTTATTTAATTTAGTTTATTTATTTTAAATTTAGGGTTTTAATTTAAGTTTATTTTTTTAGGTTTAGGTTTAGGTTTATTTTTAAGTTCAATTTTATTTTTATTTTATTTGTTAGGTTTAGGTATTTTTTTTCTTTTTTTAGGTTTAGGTTCAGGTTTTTATTTTATTTTTTTAGGTTTAGGTTTGAGATTTTTATTTTAGGTTTATTATAGGTTTTATTTTTTAGTTTAGGTTTAGGTTTATTTTTAATTTAATCTATTTTATTTAGTTTAGGTTTATGTTTATATTTAACTTATTTTAGGTTTAGGTTTAGGTTTTAATTATTTTAATTTAGGTTTAGGTTTATTTTATTTTTATTTTAAGTTTAGGACTTTTTTTTAGTTTAGGGTTTAGGTTTTATTTTTTATTTATTTTTAGGTTTATTTTTTAGGTTTAGGTTTTTATATAGTTTTTATTTAATTCTATTTTATGTTTATTTTTTTTCATTTAGTTTTGATCTTCATTTATTTTATTTTTGTTTATTTTTACTTTTTTATTTTATTTTATTTTTAGGTTTAAGTTTAGGTTTTAGTTTAGGTCTTTATTTTATTTTATTTTATTATGTTATTTAGGTTTAGGTTTTTTTATTTATTTTATTTTTAGGTTTTATTTATTTTTGGTTATTTGGGTTTAGGGTTTAGGGTATGGTTTTAGGGTTGAGATTAAGCTTTTAGGGTTTAGTGTTTTAGGGTTTAGTGTTTAGGGTCTAGTGTTTTGGCTTTAGGGTTTAGGGTTTAGGGTTTAGGCTTTAGGCTTTAGGCTTTAAGGTTTAGGGCTTTTAAGGTTTAGACTTAGGTTTAGGTATATTAGGTTTAGTATTTCTGATTTATAGTTTAGTTTAGGTTAGAGTTTAGGTTAGTTTAGGTTTAAGGAGTTTAGGAGTTTAAGTTTAGAGTTTAAAGTTTAGGAGTTTAAGGTTTAGGTTTTAGTTTAGGTTTAGGTTTAGGTTTAGAGTTTAGGGTTTAAATTTTAAGTTTAGAGTTTAGTTAGGTTTAGGTTTAGGTTTAGTATTTAGGTTTTAGTTTAAGTTTTAAGGTTTATGATTTAGGTTTAGGTTTAGGTGTAGGTTTTATTAGTTTGAGTTTAGTTTTAAGTTTAGGTTAGTTTAAGTTTAGGAGGTTCTTAGTTTAAAATTTAAGGTTTAAGGTTTAGGTTTAGTTTAGGGTTTTAGGTTTAGGTTCTAGTTAGGTTAAGGGTTTAAGATTTAAGGTTTAAGGTTTAGGGTTTCAGGTTTAGGGTTAGTTTAGGGTTTAGGGTTGTAGCTTTAGAGTTGTAGATTTATGGATAGTTTTAGGGTTTAGGGTTTTTTTTAAAAAAAATTAAGTAAACCAATATGTTTAGGTTTATTTAATTTATTTAGTTTATCTTTTATTTATTTTAGTTCATTTTATTTTTTATTTTTATTAGGTTTAGTTTATTTATTTTCAGTTTATTTATGTTAGTTTAGGTTTTAATTTTAGTTTATTTTTTAGGTTTAGGTTTAGGTTTATGTTTATGTTTATTTTTTTAGTTTAGTATTATTTTTATTTTTATTTTTTTGGTTTAGGTTTTATTTTTTATTTTTAGGTTTAGGTTTAGGTTTTTATTTTATAATTTTACATTTAGGATTTAGGTTTTCATTTAAGGTTTATTTTTAGGTTTTATTTTTTAGTTTACATTTAGGTTTATTTTTAGTTTATTTTATTTTATTTAGTTTTGGTTTTTGTTTAAGTTTATTTTAATTTAGGTTTTATTTATTTTAGTTAATGTTTATTTTAGGTTAGGTTTAGGTTTATTCTTTTATTTTTGGGTATAGATTTTCCTTTTAATTTAGGATTTTGGTTTTATTTTTTTTACTTATTTTTAGGTTTTATTATTAGGTTTATTATTTATGTTGAAGTTTTTCTTTAGTTTTTATTTTATTCTATTTTAAGTTTATCTTCTTTTTATTTTAGGTTTAGTTTTTATTTTATTTAAGTTTTTTATTTTTTTAGTTTAGTTTAGGTTTTATTTATTTTATTTCTAGTTTAGTTTTTATTTTTTATTTTATTTTCTTTTTAGGTTTATGTTTAGGTTTAGGTTTAGGTTTAGATTTTAGTTTATGTTCTCATTTTAGTTTATTTTATATTTTATTTTGGTTTAGATTTATTTATTTATTTTATTTTTAGGTTTTATCTAGTTTAAGTTTAGGTTTTTAGCTTTTTAGGGTTTAGGGTTTTGGGTTTGGGGTTTAGGGTTTAAGGTTTATGTTTTTTTTGAGTTTAGGTTTATGGGTTAGGGTTTGGGGTTTAGGGTTTAGGTTTTAGGGTTTAGGAGTTAAGGATTAGGGTTTTAGGGTTTAGGGTTTAGGGTTTAGGGTTTAAAGTTTTTAGGGTTTAGGGTTTATGGTTTAAGTTTTAGGTTTAGGGTTCCGATTTTAATTTAGGATTTAAGGTTATTAGTTTTTTTTAATAGAAAATAAATCCAAATTTAACATTTCTTCTTTTTTTATTTAGTTTATTTATTTTATTTTTTATTTTTATTTATGTTTACTTTTTATTGTTATTTAATTTAGTTTATTTATTTTGGGTATATTTATTTTTGTTTAGGTTTTTTATTTTAGTTTCGTATTTAGGTTTAGGTTTAGGTTTAGGTTTCTTTTTTAGTTGAGGTTTTTTTATATTTTATTTTTTAGGTTTAGCTTTTATTTTTTTTTAGGGTTAGGTTTAGGTTTTTATTTTATTTTTTTAGGTTTAGGTTTTAGATTTTTATTTTAGGTTTAATTTTAGGTTTAACTTTTTAGTTTAGGTTTAAGTTTATTTTTAATTTTTTATTTTATTTTATTTAGTTTAGGGTTTAAGTTTAGTTTATTTTATGTTTAGGTTTAGGTTTTATTTATTTTAGTTTAGTTTATTTTAGTTTAGGTTTAGTTTTATTTTATTTTGATTTTTTATTTTTATTTTAGGAGTAGGTTTTTTTTTTTTAGTTTAGGGCTTAGGTTTTCTTTTTTATTTTTTTAAGTTATATTTTTAGGCTATGTTTTTAGGTTTAGGTTTTTATTTAGTATATATTTTATTTTATTCTAGGTTTATTTTATTTTTATTTTTACATTTTGTTGTACTTTTATTTAGGTATGTTATTCTTAAGTTTATTTTACTTTTTTCATTTAGTTTTGGATTTTATTTATTTTATTATTTTTGTTTTTGTTCGTTTATTTTATTTTATTTTTTGTTTAAGGTTTATTTTAGGTTTTCATTTCATTTTATTTTTTTATTTTACTTAGGTTTATGTTTGTTTAATTATTATATTTTTACATTTTATTTAGTTTAGGTTTAGGTTTTTATGTTTTTATGATTTTGGGTTTAGGGTTTTAGGGTTTAGGGTTTGTGGTTAAGGTTTAGTGTTTACGCTTTTGGGTTTAGGATTTAGGGTTTAGGGTTAGCTTATGGTTTAGGGTTAGTTTAGTGTTTAGGGTTTATGATTTAGGGTTTAGACTTAAGGG
Organism: Cymbidium sinense; assembly: GCA_021442155.1. Classification (NCBI taxonomy): domain Eukaryota; kingdom Viridiplantae; phylum Streptophyta; class Magnoliopsida; order Asparagales; family Orchidaceae; genus Cymbidium; species Cymbidium sinense. Next base: position 213,516,539 of record CM038216.1, read on the forward strand.
TTTATGGTTTAGGGTTAGTATAGCATTTATTTTTATGGTTTAAGTTTTAGGGTTTAGGGTTTACGATTTAGGATTTATGATTTAAGGTTTAGGGTTTAGGGTTTTAGGGTTTAAGGTTTAGGGTATAGGGTTTAGGGTTTAGGGTTTAGAGTTTAAGATTTAGGGCTAGTTTTAGGGTTTAGGGTTTAGGGTTAGGGTTTTTTTAATTTTTTTTAATTTTGTTTAATTTTTTAATTTTTTTAAATGAAGTAAATTGATAGGTTTATTTTTATTTAGTTTATTTTTTATTTATTTTAGTTTATTTTTTTAATTTGGTTTCATTTTATTTTTATTTTTATTTAGTTTAGTTTATTTATTTTAGGCTTATTTATTTTAGTTTAAGTTTTTTATTTTAGTTTATTTTTTAGGTTTAGGTTTAGCTTTATTTTTTAGTTTAGCTTTATTTTTATTTTATTATTTAGGTTTAGGTTTTATTTTTTACTTTTCAATTTAAGTTTTTATTTTTATTTTATTTTTTTAGGTTTAAGTTTTAGATTTTTATTTTAAGTTTTATTTTTAAGTTTAGGTTTAGGTTTATTTTAGTTTATTTTATTTTATTTAGTTTAGGTTTGGGTTTAGGTTTAGTTTATTTTAGGCTTAGGTTTAGGTTTTTTTTAGTTTAGGTTTAAGTTTATTTTATTTTTATTTTAGAATTATATATATATATTTAAATTTAGGGTTTAGGATTTTATTTATTTATTTTTAGGTTTAATTTTTAGGATTAGATTTTTATGTAGTTTTTATTTTATTTTATTTTATTTTATTTTTGATTTATTTTATTTTTATTTTAGGTTAACTTTTTATTATATTTAGGTTTTTTATTTTTTTAGTTTAGTTTAGGTTTTTATTAATTTTATTTTGGTTAATTTTTTAATTTAGTTTAATTTATTTTTTATTTTTATTTTGGTTTATTTTTATCTTATTTAGTTTAGTTTATTTATTTTAGGTTTATTTAATATTTTTTAGGTTTTTTATTTTTGTTTAATTTTTTGGTTTAGATTTAGGTTTATGTTTATTTTTTAGTTTAGTTTTATCATTATTTTTTTTAAGTTCAGGCTTTATATTTTATTTTTTTAGGTTATGGTTTTTATTTTATTTTCTTAGGTGTAGGTTTTAGGTTTTTATTTGAGTTTATTTTTAAATTTCATTTTTTAGTTTGGATAAAGGTTTATTTTGAGTTTATTTTATTATATTTAGTTTAGGGTTTAGGTTTAGTTTATTTTATGTTTAGGTTTAGGTTTAGGTTTTATTTATTTTAGTTTAGGTTTAGGTTTATTTTATTTTTTTTATTTTAGGTTTAGATTTTTTTTTTGGTTTAAGGTTTAGGGTTCAGGGTTAGTTTTTGGGTTTAGGGTTTAGGGCTTTTTTCTAATTAAGTAAACTAGTTTGTTTATGTTTATTTAGTTTATTTTTATTTATTATAGTTTAGTTTATTTTTCATTTTTATTTTTGTTTACTTTTAATTTTTATTTAGTTTTATTTATTTATTTAAAGTTTATTTATTTTAGTTTAGGTTTTTTATTTTAGTTTATTTTTTAAGTTTAGGTTTAGGTTTAGGTTTAGGTTTTTATTTTATTTTTTTAGGTTTTTATTTTAGGTTTATTTTTAGGTTTTATTTTTTAGTTTAGCTTTAGGTTTATTTTTAGTTTATTATATTTTATTTAGCATAAGTTTAGGTCTAAGTTTAGGTTTAGGTTATATTTTTTTTAGTTTAGTTTATTTTAGTTTAGGTTAAGTTTTATTTTATTTTTATTTTAGGTATAGATTTTTTTTTAGTTTTGCATTTAGGTTTTATTTTTTATTTATTTTTAGGTTTTATTTTTAGTTGTATTCTTTAGATTTAAGTTTTTAGTTAGTTTTTATTTTATTATATTATAGGTTTATTTTATTTTTATTTTAGGTTTACTTTTTATTTTATTTAAGTTTTTTATTTTTTTAGTTTAGCCTAGGTTTTTGTTTATTTTATTTTAGTTTAGTTTTTAGTTTTTATTTTATTTTCCTTTTTAGGTTTAGGTTTAGGTTTAGATTTTAGTTTAGTTTAGGGTTTAGGGTTTAGGGTTTAGGGTTTAGGGTTTAGGGTTTAGTTTTATTTGGGTTTTATTTTAGGTTTTAGGGTTTAGGGTTTAGTTTTAGGTTTAGGTTTATTATAGTTTAGGGTTTAGGGTTTTTAGGTTTAGGTTTATTGTTTTGGGTAGGTTTTAGGGTTTATAGGTTAGTTTAGTTTAGGTTTAGGTTAGGTTTAGGTTAGGTTTAGGGTTGAGGTTAGGGTTAATTTTAGGTTTAGGTTTAGGGTTTAGGTTAGGGTTTAAGGTTTAGGTTCTTTGAAATTAAATAGGTAGGTTTAGGTTTATTTAGTTTATTTTTATTTTAGTTTATTTTATTTATTTATTTTTTAGTTTAATTTTATTTAGGTTTATTTTTTATTTTTATTTAGTTTTGTTTATTTATTTTAAGTTTGTTTAATTTAGTTTAGGTTTTTTATTTTAATTTTTTTTCGTTTAGGTTTAGGTTTATGTTTATTTTTTAGTTTAGTTTTATTTTTATTTTATTTTTTAGGTTTAGGTTTTATTTTTTAGTTTTAGATTTAGGTTTTTATTTTCGTTTTGTAGGGTTAGGTTTTAGGTTGTTATTTGAGGTTTATTTTTAGGTTTTATTTCTTAGTTTGGGTTTAGGTTTATTTTAAGTTTATTTAATTTTATTTTTTTTAGGGTTTAGGTTTAGTTTATTTTAGGTTTAGGTTTAGGTTTTATTTATCGTAGTTTAGGTTTAGGTTTATTTTATTTTGTTTATTTTAGGTTTAGTTTTTTTTTAGTTTAAGGTTTAGGTTTTATTTTTTTATTTATTTTTAGGTTTATTTCTTAGATTTAGGTTTTTATTTAGTTTATTTTATTTTATTTTAGGTTTATTTTATTTTTATTTTTCATTTTGTTTTCATTTTGTTGAGGTTTTATATTTTTAGGTTTATTTTATTTTTTAGTTTAGTTTAGGTTTTTATTTATTTTATTTAATTTTAGTTTTTATTTTCTATTTTATTTTATTTTTATGTTTAGGTTTAGGTTTATGTTTTAGTTTAGGTTTTTATTTTATTTTATTTATTTTATTTTATTTAGGTTTAGGTTCTTTTATTTATTTTATTTTTAGGTTTTATTTAGTTTAGGTAGGTTTTTATGTTTTAGGCTTTAGGGTTTAGGGTTTAGGGTTTAGGGTTTAGGGTTTAGGGTTTAGTGTTTAGTGTTTAGGCTTTATGGTTTAGGGTTTTTAGGGTTTAGGGTTTGGGGTTTAGGTTTTATGATTTAGGGTTGTAGGTTTTAGTGTTTAGGGTGTAGGGTTTTTAGGGTTTAGGGTTTAGGGTTTAGGGTTTAGGTTTACAGTTCAGGTTTTAGTTTAGGGTTTAGGGTTTTTGGTTTTTTTTTTTTTTAACAGAGAACAAATTCAGATTCAACAATTCTTCTTTTCGATTTCATCAACCATGTCACAAACTAGGGAGGTAATCAAATGACCTCCTTGAGGCTAACTAAAGCCTGGATGTAATATGCCCATTACCATTCAATCTTATATAAATCAACACATGAATAGAGGAAAGAGAACTCAACATTCATACACTTTATAAGCACATGCATTTCTTATGTATTTATGACTAGCATCATAACACAATATTTTTCATTTATAAGCTTTTGAAAAAAATATTTAGATTTAATAGACCACACATATATTAAATTAAATTTTACACATACATAAAGGAAATCCATTTTATTTTACTTGATTTTGAAAACATGGATATATGATTTCAAATTACATACCAAATTTAACATGATTGGAAGAGGACAATCAAATATAAGCATGTGATTCATTCAACCAAACTAGTTCTTAAGGACAATCATATCAAATAAGATTATTTAAAGTAAACCAAAGCTTCTTTATTAATTAAGTTTTGGATTTGATTTGATTTAAAAAGGAGAAGAGAAATCATCAATTATTTTAAACCCAATCCCACATTAGTGATTTGATTTGATTTAAAGAAATGTAATTAAGTTGATTTTATCAATTAAGTAAGTTAAACTTTTAATTAGATGAATTAATTACCCTTACCTATGTCACCTTAAAGTAATTAACTAAATAAATATGATCTAACATGATATGCATGGAAAATAAACTTGCAATGATCTAAAAAATAAAAGGTAATGCAATTGGCTCATGATTAATAGTTAATTAGATTAAAGGACTTAATTAATTACTCTTATGTTTTCCCACATATGTGGACTAACCATAATTTCATTAAACTCTTTTAGGTGTGCTAATGTCGAGTGAGGGAGAATGGAGTCATGCGCCATTGCTCACTTGATGAGCTTAGCTCAGATCAACTCCAAAAGGATCCCACAAATTCATGACATTGATCGGAGGGGATCCAACAGTCAAGATCACACGAGATGCAAGTTTTCTTTAAAAAGCTCCAACCCATTTTGCCTAAGTACTGGTTTTGAAAGCATACCATGCCGGAGCTCAAGACTGGTGGCTCGAACAGTTGAGGAAGCTTCATCTAGTGGAGACGAAGCCCTGTTGAGCAACAATTGGATTGATTCTGATGATTTGGAGCATGACTTTGATCGAAGTCTCACCTTTGATGCCCAAGAAGCTCGGGAGATGATTCATTCTTGCTCAAAGAGGCCTAGGGAAGGTACGTGCAAAGTAAATTTGAGTTTGATGGAAAAATAGGGAATTTAGGTCAGAAATGGGAGTGCCCTATTTTGTGACAGACAAAAATGGCATTTTCCAATCAAGGAACAAGCTTGGGAGCTTAGGGAATGGCTTTAACGGGTTGTCTTGGGTAGCTAGGGCTCTACGGAATGATTTTGTTTTGTGTTTGAGTGGAAACGAGGGGGTGTATACCCCCTTTCATCTTAATCGGATGGTGGGATCAGATTTGGCTTCTAGTGGCTGATTGGCCATCTCAGGGAGTCCAGGGCGGCAGGGAGTAGGTGAGTTGGCTCAGCTTGGTTGGTTGAAGGTGTGGAGGTGGCTGCCAAGGAGGAATTATGGGTGTTCTATGGGTTTCAAATGCTCTAATAGGGAGGGTGAGGTGATTTTACCTCCCATGGGTCATAATCAACCACCACCTTGGGTTGGCGGTCCTAGTTGCTAGGTGGACCATTGGGAGAGTACCAAGTGGCCAAGGAATGAAAATGACCACTTACATGGCTGATTTATCTCATGTGAAGCCCTTGACCTAAGGGTAGAATGAATATTTAGCATTAGATTTGATTTGGGCAGATTTGAAATACATATGGGTTGGACAACTTGACCTCTACTAGGTAGAGGAATAGGCTAATTCAGAGGCAGTCCCAGGCATGGAAAACCTCATTATTGGCCACCCAATAGAAGATATGTCTTAGCTACAAGGAGTACACCTGCTATACATATAAACTTATAACCTAGTTCATAGGATGAGTCTTATATGGTTAACACACTAGCTAGCTCTTCTCAGTAGTAGATTTCTTTGGAGGTGACACTTGAGCCAGATAGTGATGAAGACCAGGCTCTAAATCAAAGCATAAGTGTGTCCAAGTCTATATGTGAAACAGTTAGGCATCAGTTGAGAATCTTAGCTCTAACCCCACTTTCCTCTCAAAAAGCTAATGGTTTGGTAGTTAAGGAAGCCCCTAAGTCATCCATAGGTGTGAAGACTCAGAGGTTCTTTTAGGGAGCATCATCCTCAAGTTAAGAAGTTGATGTAGAACTTGAGGATGATTCATATAAAGATTTAATAGAATTACTTTTTGATTGGTACTTTGCTTGTGTACATAATTTAGCAAAGAAAGGGTTAATCCCACATACTTGGTCAAAGCATGAGCCAGACTACTTCGAAATAATATGGAAGAACAAATGCAAAAGCTCTCAATCAAGATCGAGACTAGAATTTAGTATAGTGGGTCTAGTCAATGATGACGATTACTACTTTGTCATCACTAATCATTTAGAGTCTGATTAGTTCTTTTCAAATCACATTAACTCATGTGAGGAGATGTGCTTAGAAACTTCAGATGATCCAGATGATTTTGAAGTCAAAGATGCCCCACCATAGTTTGAAGAAGAGATCACATGAACCATTGACAAGCTCAAGGAAATCAACTTGAGAACTGAAGAAGATCCACGCCCGACATACATCAGTTCTTTGTTGAATGAAATTGAAACCAATGACTTAGTTAGGCTATTCATTGAGTTTAAGGACTTCTTTGCATGAAGTTATGAAGAGATGGCTAGATTGGCTCCTTATATAGTGGTCCATAAACTAACAATAGAGCGTACTGCTAACCTTATCAAGTAAGCTCCTAGATGCATGCGATTAGACATAGAACAATAGGTCATTTATGAAGTCAAAAAATTGATCGATGTTGGCTTCATCCGGGAAGAAAAATACCCTACCTGGTTAGTTAGCATCATCCCAATTAAGAAAATGAATGTCCAAATTCACATATGAGTAGATTTTATGGATTTAAATAAGGCATGTCCAAAAGACAAATTTCCACTACTAATCTCGAAGCTGATGGTGGACATTTTCTCAGCTCATACAACCTTCTATTTCATGGATGGCTAGATATAAACAAATAAAGATGACCCAAGATGAAGAAACATTGATTTTAGAACCCGATCAAATCTATTGCAATAAGATCATGCCTTTCTTAAAATTCGTTACTTCGTGCTATGACTCAAATCTTCAATGAACTCATTCATCATCAAGTCAAGTGCTATGCCGATGAACTTGTGGTCAAAAGTAGAAAAAAGGAAGACCATCTCTTTGACTTGAGAGTAGTTTTTGAATAGTTAAGACAATTTAACCTCAAAATTAACCCCCTGAAGTGTGCATTCAGAGAAGCTTCAGAGAAAATTCCTTGTGTTTTTGTCTGACACCAGGGAATCAAAATTTATTTGGAGAAGATCAAAGCGATATTAGAAATGCCACCCCCTAAAGTTTAACTCAACTGAAATCATTCCAAGGGTGATTGGCATATGTAAGATACTTTATATCCAACCTATAGGGAAGATGTCAGCCATTTTGAGCACTTGTAAAAAATGATGCCAAGTTGAAGTGGGATGACAAGTATGAGCATGCCTTCGAAGACATCAAGCATTACCTGATGATGCCACCAGTTCTAGCAGCTTCATCTTAGGAAAGCCACACTTACTTTACACTGCTGCGTTAGATGACTTCTTTGGTGCTTTGTTGGCCCAAGCCAATGACAAAGGGAAGGAAAATTAACTCTACTACCTCAGCTATCCTCTAATCCATGCTAATGCTAATTATTTACCCATTGAGAGGCATTGCCTAGCTTTAATCATTGCATCCCAAAAGCTACAGTACTACATGTTTCCTCATAAGGTGAACTTAATCTCTAAGATGAATGCACTACAGTATCTCATAAAATGACCAACGCTGTCCAAATGGTTGGCACAACGGTCCATGATCATCTCGCAATTTGAGATTACCTTCATACCCTTTCGTGCAGTGAAAGGACAAGCGCTAGTGGATTTCTTAGCACCACACTCACTTCCTGCTGTCTTTCCTCTTGGTGATGGTCTCCCCGTTGAATAAATCATGAACTTAGGGAATACTAGCATTCACCACTTGGAGATGTACTTTGATGGTGTAGCTTTTTCTCAAAGAGAAGAACCATAATCTATTACTCCAGGAAAGTCAGGGGTAGGAATAGTTCTCTTAACTCTAGACTGCGATGTGATGAGATTCTCATATCATCTGTCCAATCCTTGCACCAACAATGAAGTCGAATATGAGGCTCTTATTTCTGGTCTAGAGTTAGTCGTTACTCTAAGCATCCAGAACATCAACATCTTTCGAGATTGTTAGCTACTTATCAACCAAACCACTGGGTCCTATAAGGTTATAAAGCCCAAGCTCCATCATGACCATAAGTACACCATGGAGTTATTGGCCCAAATCACAGAGGTTACCATTTATAAGATTCCTTGAGGAGAGAACATCGTAGCATATGCTTTAGCCAAGCTTGCCAAAGAGTTGGCATGTCTAGAGGATGAGACCATATCAATAAAGGTCCAAAATAGACAAGTCTTATCTCTTATTGATATTGAACTCATCAAAATGTACTCTCTTGAAGGGGAGGTTGCCATTTCTAAGAAGGATGAGGAGTTAGATTGGAGGCAACCATTCATGGATTACATAAATAAAGCCAAATTACCTCAAGAGAAGTCACAAGCCCATCAGATAAAGCAAAGAACACTTTCCTATGCTCTTATGGATGGTGTCTTGTACCGGTGGTCTTTCAATTATATGTTGTAACATTGTTTAAACAAGCACGAAGCCCGTAAGATCGTGATCGAGGTACACTCCGGATTATGTGGAGCCAACCAATCTGATATGAAGATGAAAGCCAAGATAAATAGACTAGGATACTACTGGTAGTTGATGATTAAAGATTGCATGGATCACTAGGTGATTACTAATGTCAAATACAGGTGTGGTCCTACACCACCACCCAACATCTACATTGGCCTCACATTCAGTGTTGTACTAACATAGTGGGTCCGAATGATCCTCATTCTTCCAAGGGTCATCTATTCATCTTATCTACTACTGGCTACTATTTCAAATGGGTGATAGCAATTTCACTCAGAGAGGTCATAGTTCAACTTGTGTTGCAGTTTTTTAGGAACCATATCATATATAGGTTCAGAGTGCCTCAATGAATTATATCTGATATTGGTACTACAGTCAAGAGCACTGAGATTAACAACTTTGCACATAGACACAACATATATTAGAGATATTCTACCATCAACTACCTGAGGGTAAACGTCTTAGCAAAAGCCTTCAACAAAACTCTTATAGAAATACTAAAGAAGACACTTGACAAGAACAAGCGATAGTGGCATGAGCAGTTAGTTGAAGCCTTGTGGGTCTATCACACCACATATAGAACTCCAACTCAGTCTACTCCTTTCTTCTTAGTTGTATGGGTCCAAATCCATTCTACCATTAGAATTCCAACTCCCATCACTAAGGATAGTTATGGGTAACCAAATCACAACAGAGCAGAAAGCCAAGTTGCAATTAGAAGAGCTCGAAGGATTGATGGAGAGACGCTTGAGCACATGCAAAAATCTTGAGTTTTACAAAGCTAAAATGATTCAAGCTCACAACAAGTTGGTCCATCCTAGAGCTTTTCAAGTAGGAGAGCTTATTTTAGTTCTAAGGAGACCGATTGTTACCCATCGTAAGATGGGAGGCAAGTTTGAACCCACTTGGGAAGACCCTTTTGCCATAGAGAAGGCATACCTTGGAGGATCTTATCAGCTTATTAGTCATAAGGGAGAGCACCCAATTCTTCCAATCAATGGGCTATACTTAAAGAAATATTATAAATCATGTTTCAATACAATTATCATCAATGAAAATTCTATTTTGAATATAATCTCTTCCATGTTGAAAGAATTCTTATTTGTGAATCCACCATAATATGTTTAGGGTAGTTGTAAGGAGCCCCAGCGGCATCCTACCCTTCATCGACACAATACAAACATAAACTACACACAAACATATAAAACAAACACATATCTTATATCTCAGGCTACTCTGAGTTAAGATAATGCCCCCAGCAACACTCACTCAGTAGCTACTCTAGGTCGGGCTAATGTGCTACCCAAGCAGTGTGTCACCCCAGTGGTCTTCTTGCTTCGGAGGATGTAAGTATGCTATGCTTTCATTCCTTGCTTAGCCACTACACACCAATGAGCACCTTGTTAGTTTGGTAAGCCTTACTATGTGGTCTGTAAGGTACTTCATGTTGGCTTCATTTAAGAGGATGTGAGTCTACTATGCTTTCTTCTTGGATTAGCCTTCATGCATTGACTAGGTCAAATATATTTGAGGTTTAGGATAAGTCCCCTAGCAGCTCCTTTCCTCATGACTACTTCAAGTCTAGGTCCAGTACTTCCTTGGGTTTCCATGCTTAGTAGTTGCTCTAGGTCAGATAGAATCTATCCCAACAACGACAAACTATCTTGATGATCAATTTCTCTTGGAAAGTTGTAAACCTACATGCTTTATTTATAAATTGATTGTTGCACAGCGACGAGCTCCTCAGGTTGGTTGGTTCTCACTATGTTGACGAATACACCACTCATGCTGATGGATACACCTTAGGTTGTTTGGTTCTCGCACCTTAGGATACACCACTCATGGCAGATGTAAGTCTACTATGCTTTCTTCTTATGTTGGCCATCGTACACCTATAGGCTTTCTTTTCCAAATCTCAGGATAATGCCCCTAACAACACCTCCCCTATGTGCACTATATTTGGATCACATCCTTTGAGTCCCAATTTAGACACTACAAGGTTACTATCGGATTGGACAGTTCCCCATTCCTAGTAACCACCCTTGTGGTTGGAGAATCTATCCTGTGGATGTGTAGATTCTTCTTTGGTCCAGTAAATCTGAGATAGGTTAAGGTAAACATAAGCCCTTCTCAGTATGGTCCCTCGCACATTAACAGGGTCCACATAAACATATAAACAAAATATATATTCACTTGGGGATTAAGAGGTCACCCCTAGTGGTACTTTTTTTAAAGCAGATATCTTATCTTTAGGGCAGTGTCAGCAAAATTCCCTATAAGAATCACCTAGCTACTCTTATGTTGATATAAGTCCCAGTTCTTCAATATTAGCTCCTAAGTCAGGTTCGATTTATTGTGCTACCAACAGGTCACCTCAATGGTTATTCTCTGCTTTAGAAGATGTAAGTCTGCTACTCCTTTTTTCTAAGATAACTGTTGCACACCGAAAGGCAACCCCTTAGGTTGGCTAAATCTACCCTATGGCCAATAGACTATTCCTTTGGATTTGTAAATCTAAGATAGGACAAGTCCGATATAGCCCCTTCTCAGTGGGTCCATCGCACACCGACATGGTCCATAAATTAAATCTATCAAATTTGATCAAGCTCACATCTCCAGTGGATATGCCCATAATTTGAAATCAAACTAAGGCAAACAAACCATATCAAATCACATGAAATCAAGATAAAATTAATCCGGACTACTTTTGAGTTGACATAAGTCCCCAGCGACATTCACTCAGTAGTTGCCCTAGGTCATGTTCAATTTGTTATGCATCCAACAAGTCACCCCAATGGTTGTTCCTCACTTTGGAAGATGTAAGTCTACTATGCCTACTTCTTAGCATAGTTGTTGTTGCAAAAAACCCCTTAAGTTGGGTCTACCCACTAGTAGACTATCCCTTTGAATTTGTAAACCTGAGGTAGGTCAAGGTCCATATAGCCCTTCTCAGTGGGTACATCATACACTTATAGTGTCCATACATTAACTCAGATTAAATTAAACCCAAACTAAGTTTCCCTAGTAGAGTTAAATTACACCCTTCTTCTTAGTGTAGCCCCAAATCAAATATAAACAAGTTAAGCAAATAAATCAAATTCAAAACCAACCTCCCCAGTAGAGCCAAATTAAACCAACTCCCCTAGTAGAGTATAAATCAAAGAAATCCAACCAAACTCTTATCCCAAGCGGATACATCCCCAATCAAATATATGAAGTCAAACTCAAATCCCCAATCCCATTGGATAGTCAACACCTTTGGAAGGTTCATATACCCGATCCCAGTGAGACTGAGCCCATATCTCTAGCACATTTGGCTCAACATCAATTAAAATAAAATAAATTAAAGTTGATTCAATCTTAATCCCAATAGGATTATAGATACTTATCCCCAGTGGATCTTCTTTCCATAAATCATATGATCAAACCAAATTCAAACCTTATCTCCAGCAGATTTTCTTCTTCTATGCCCTCGATATAGACCCCTCACATGTCGTGCCCAATGCATGTGTGATCCCCTAGAGGATCTACCTCCATGTCCTTGACATGAAATTCTCATCAAATCTTATTTATTCTCTTATGCACACTTTTAATGCTTCAACCAAAATCTGAATAATGTATTTGTTCAAATTACATCATCTTAACATTGTAATCAACATTTTATGATTTGTGATGGTACAAGCTCAAACTAACTATACAATATTATGCTAACCATATTATAGTGTAAATTAACACACTATATTATATTATAATATATGATGTTATATTATAATTTGCCAAAATATAATATATTGTCTAACATTACACCTTAGTAGAATCATTTAACATTAACAAATAATAAAATTTTCTCAAACAATGATTAATGTTCATTTTAGATGTAAAATTATTATTTTTCAATTAGAAATGGTACAAAAAAGCATAATTTTGGTGTTGCTTCTTGGTGTGTGACATGAATTTGGCCAAATTCTTCCATGTCAACTTTCAAATTAACATTTTTGTGAGTTTTGACCCAATGTATTATAACAAAAGTAAAACATACTAAAATGTACAAAAACATTTAGTAACACACCACCACATTCATATATATGTGAAGTTATATTGTTATATACATTATATATTAATATGATTTCATATGACATATTATTCTACATTACACCTTAAAATGAATCTGTTTAAACAAAAAAATTATAAATTTTGGTTGAAAATTGAACATTTCTTTAGGATGAAAAATTCTATTCTTTTGATTAAATGACACACCATAGCACACCCAAATGATGTTCCCTAAAGCTTACCCTAAATTTGGCCAAATCCCATCATCTCAGCCTATAAATCAGTATATTTATAAATTATACCAGTACAAACTCTACTACATCATACTATAATAAACTAAAATATGCTAAACACAAGTAGTAATACACAATAGTATGCTATAATGCATGATGCTACAATATGTTATGGCATCATATATTATAATACACTATAACATATTATGTTATATTATATTGCATATCACATCATAAGGGATTGCTTAAGATAAAAAATCATAAAATGTCTAAATAATAAAAAACTATATATTTTAGTCATTCCACTTACATATTTTAAATTTAAATAATATATTATGATTCCATGCTCTACCTATTATGAATTTGGCCAAATTCCACCATTTTAAAGTCTAAATCAACATTTTTATAAATAATGCTAGTGTATTGCATGATTATAAAATACTAAAAGAATTTAAAATGCGTAGAATAATATGTTATGATATATGATGTTATACTATGCTACAACATATAATATTTATTTTGAACATAAAATCTTACTTTTTAGACTACAAGTGATGTAGCATAGCTTTGGAACTACAACCTAATTCCCACTTCAACTTTAACAAATTTTGTCATCTAATTTATTAAATTAATTTTTTATGATTTATATTAATATAGACTATAGGGCACAATTCCATAATTACATCAATACATGCTTAAATATATGATGCTACATTATAATATAATATATGATATCATAATATGATTTAAGGTTGCAATTAAGGGTATTCAAATCTCTAATAGTTAAGGGAAACTCTCTTGAATACATATTCTTTAGCTAACACAACTATGTTAGGATTAGGTCATTCTTTAGATCTACTCCTAATGACATCTTAATTTAAGGTTTAGGGTTTAGAGTTTAGGGTTTAGGGTTTTGGTTGAAGGTTATTTTAAGATTTATGGTTTAGGGTTTAGGGTTTTGGGTTTATGGCTTAGGGTTTAGGGTTGTATCTTTTAGGGTTTAGGGTTTATGGTTTTAGGGTTTAGGTTTTAGGGTTTAGAGTTTAGGGTTTTAGGGTTTAACATTTAGGGTTTAGGGTTTAAGCTTTAAGCTTTAGGGTGTTTAGGTTTTAGGGTTTAAGGTTTAGGTTTTAAGTTTAGGGTTTAAGTTTTAGTTTAAGGTTTAGGGTTTAAGGTTTTTTTATAAATAGTGGACAAATTCATATTCAACATTTCTCTTTTTTTTATTTCATTAACCAAGTAGCACACCAAGTTTTTTAGGACACAAGTAATGCCATAGAAAAAAATGAGCACCCATAGAGCAAATTAGAAACCCTAGATAAGTAGAACCATCTTTACTATAAAGACACTATTCCATAAGAAGCTAATCGGACCGGCTGTTCTTCAATTTCTCCAGTTCCCATTAGAAATATCCCCACCTCTTGAATACGGGATCCTCCATCATATCCTCGATCACTCCCTCCACCACCACCACAGCTGTAACCTTCATCACTCATTCGCCTCCACCATAACCACTGCACCACCACCTCCAGATCCCCACCACCATTGCGATATGCTTCTGCAGCCAGTCGGATCTAGACTAAGCCTAGTTGACGGTGATGTTCCTATCATCAAGGTTCTTCCCATTCTTAGGGTTTAGGGTTAATTTAGGGTTAGTTTAGGGTTTAGGGTTTGGGGTTTAAGGTTTATGGTTATAAGTTTTAGGGTTTAGGGTTAAAGGTTTAGAGTTTAGAGTTTAGGGTTTAGGGTTTTAGGGTTTAGAGTTTAGGGTTTAGTGTTTAGTATTTTAGGATTTAGGGTTTAGGGTTTAGGATTTAGGGTTAGTTTTAGGGTTTAGGATTTGAAATTTAGGGTTTATGTTTTTGGGTTTAATTTTTTTTTAATTAAGTAAACTTGTAGGTTTAGGGTTATTTAGTTTATTTTTTATTTATTTGAGTTTATTTATTTTAGTTTAGGATTTCTTTTTTAGTTTATTTTTTAGGTTTAGGTTTCTTTTTTAGTTGAGTTTTATTTTTATTTTATATTTTAGGTTTAGGTTTTATTTTTTATTTTTAGGTTTAGGTTTAGGTTTTTATTTTATACTTTTTGGTTTTTATTTTAAGTTTATTGTTAGGTTTTATTTTTTAGTTTAGGTTTAGGTTTATTTTAATTTTATTTTATTTTATTTCGTTTAATTTTAGGTTTAGGTTTAAGTTTTATTTATTTTAGTTTAGTTTATTATAGTTTAGGGTTAGGTTTATTTTGTTTAATTTATTTTTATTTTAGGCTTAGGGTTTTTTTAGCTTAGGGTTTTGGTTTTATTTTTTATTTATTTTTAGGTTTATTTTTTAGATTTAGGACTTTATTTAGTTTTAATTTTACTTTATTTTAGGTTTATTTTATTTTTATGTTAGGTTTAACTTTTCTTTTGTTTAGTTTTTTTATTTTTTAGTTTAGTTTAGGTTTTTACTTATTTTATTTTAATTTAGTTTATATTTTTTATTTTATTTTGTTTTTAGGTTTAGGTTTAGGTTTCAGTTTTAGTTTATGTTTTTATTTTATTTTATTTTTAAATTTTATTTTGGTTTAGGTTTGTTTTTTTATTTTATTTTTATGTTTTATTTAGTTTAGATTTAGGATTTTAGCTTTTTAGGGTTTAGGGTTTATGATTTAAGGTTAGTTTAGGGTTTAGGGTTTAGAGTTTGGGGTTTAAGGTTTTGGGTTTATGGTTTTAAGTTTAGGTTTTTAGTTTAATTTTTAAGTTTTAGTTTAGGGTTTAAAGTTTTTTTTTAATAGAGAACAAATTCAAATTCAATAATTCTACTTTTCGATTTCATCAACCAAGTAGCACCCTAAGTTTTCTAAGACACAAGCGATGATATAGACAAAAAATGAGCACCCATAGAGCAAATCGAAATACCTAGATAAGTAGAACTCTCTCTACTGTAAAGACACAGTTCCATAAGTATCACATTGGATCGGTCATTCTTCATTTCTCTAGTTCCCATCAGAACCAACCCCGCCTCTCAAATAGTGTGATCTGCCATGATATCCCCGATCTCTCCCTCCGCCACCACCATGGCTGTAACTTCGATCACTCCTACCGCCTCCATCACCACCACTGCTCCGACCACCACCTCCATATCCACTAGCACCTCCAGATCCCCCACCACCACTATGATAAGTACTATCGTCGCCTTCACCTACATCGCTAGATCTGGCGAACTGGTGTGTTCTGTCAGGTTCTATCCATTCTTAGGGTTTAGGGTTAGTTTAAGGTTTAAGGTTTAGAATTTAGGTTTTGGGTTTTAGGGTTTAGGGTTATAGGTTTTAGGATTTAGGGTTTAGGGTTTAGGGTTTAGGGTTTGGGTTTAGGGTTTAGGCTTTTAGGGTTTAGGGTTTAGGGTTTGAGGTTATTTTATTTTATTTTTTTATTCTTTTTTATATTAAGTAAATTGGTAGGTTTAGCTTTTTTTTAGTTTATCTAGTTTATTTTTTATTTATTTTAGTTTACTTTATTTTTTATTTTTATTTAGGTTTATTTTTTATTTAGTTTAGTTTATTTATTATAAGTTTATTTATTTTAGTATAGATTTTTTATTTTAGTTTATTTTTTAGATTTAGGTTTAGGTTTAGGTTTATTTTTTGTTTAGTTTTATTTTTAATTTATTTTTTAGGTTTAGGTTTTATTTTCTTATTATTAGGTTTAGTTTTATATATTATTTTTTTTAGGTTTAGGTTTTAGGTTTTCATTTTAGGTTTATTTTTAGGTTTTATTTTTTAGTTCAAGTTTAGGTTAATTTTTTGTTTATTTTATTTTATTTAGGGTTTAGGTTTAGGTTTAGGTTTATGTTTTATTTAATTTAATTTAGTTTATTTTAGTTTAGGTTTAGGTTTATTTTATTTTTATTTTAGGTTTAGGCATTTTATTTAGGCTAAGGTTTAGGTTTTATTATTTATTTATTTTTAGGGGTTTTTTTTTTGTTTATTCTTTAGGTTTAAGTTCTTATTTAGATTTTTTTTATTTTATGTTTATTTTATTTTTATTTTATGATTAGTTTTTATTTTATTCATGTTTTTTTATAGTTTAGTTTAGGTTATATTTATTTTTTTCTAGTTTAGTTTTTATTTTTTATTTTATTTTCTTTTTAAGTTTAAGTTTAGGTTTAAGTTTTAGTTTAAGTTTTTATTTTATTATATTTTGGTTTAGGCTTTTTATTTAAATTTTTAGATTTTATTTAGTTTAGGTTTAGGATTTTAGCATTTTAAGTTTTAGGGTTTAAGGTTAGTTAAGGGTTTAAGGATTAGGGTTTAGGGTTTGGGGTATAGGGTTTAGGGTTTAGGGTTTAGACTTAAGGGTTTAGGGTTTAGGGTTTAGGGTTTAGGGTTTAAAGGTTTAGGGTTTATGGTTTTTAGGGTGTAGGGTTTAGGATTGAGGGTTTAGGTTTTAGGTCTAGGGTTCAAGTTTTAGCTTATTCTTTAGGTTTTTAATTTTTTTTAATAGAGAATAAATTCATATTCAACATTTCCTTTTTTTGATTTCATCAACTAACTAACACACCAAGTTTTTTAGACACTAGCAATGGCATAGATAAAAAATGGGCACGCATGGAACAAATCAAAAACCCTAGATATTATAACCATCTCTACTATAAAGACACAGTTCCATAAGCAGTAGGTCGGATCAACCGTTCTTTAGTTTCTCCAGTTCCCAATGAAACCACCAGCCTCTAGTAGATCCCCATCATATCCCATCTCTCCCTCTCACCTAACCTCACGCTCTCTCATCCATAACCGCGACCACCACCTCCATATCCACAAGCTCCTCCAGATCCCCCATCACCACTATATACCTCTCTTAGCCTCCTTGCCGGTCTAGATGAGCTTAGTTGATGGTGATGTTCCTGCTGTCAAGGTTCTTCCCATTATTAGGGTATAGGTTTTGGTTTAGGGTTATTAGGTTTTAGGGTTTAGGTTTATTTTTTAATTTATTTAGTTACTTTAGGTTTAGGTTTAAGGTTTGAGGTTTAGGATTTAGGGTTTAGGGTCAGGGTTTAGGGTTTAGGGTTTAGGGATTAGGGTTTAGGGTGTAGGGTGTAGGGTTTGGGGTTTAAGGTTTAGGGTTCTATGATTTATGCTTTTAAAGTTTAGGGTTTAGAATTAGGGTTTTGGGTTTTGGGTTTTTTAAGGTTTAGCATTTAGGGTTTGGGGTTTAGGGTTTAGGGTTATAGGTTTAGGGTTTATGTTTTATGGTTTGGGGTTTAGTGTTTTAGGGCTTATGCTTTTATGGTTTAGGGTTAGGGTTTAGGGTCTATGGTTTAGGGTTTAGGGTTTAGGGTTTACGGTGTAGGGTTTTTTTAATTAAGTAAATCGATTGATTTAGGCTTACTTAGTTTATTTTTTATTTATTTAAGTTTAATTTTTTTATTTTTATTTAGTTTAGATTATTTATTTTAGGTTTATTTATTTTAGTTTAGGTTTTTTATTTTAGTTTATTTTTTAAGTTTAGGTTTAGGTTTATGTTCATTTTGTAGTTTAGTTTTATTTTTAATTTTTTTTAGGTGTAGGTTTTATTTTATTTTTTTAGGTTTAGGTTTAAGTTTTTATTTTATTTTTTTAGGTTAAGGTTTTGGGTTTTTATTTTAGGTTTTATTTTTCAATTTATGTTTATGTTTATTTTTAGTTTATTTTATTTTATTTAGTTTAGGTTTAGGTTTAGTTTGTTTTAAGTTTAGGCTTAGGTTTTATTTATTTTAGTTTCCAGTTATCTCTCCTAAAGAAATAAAATCCATTATTAATACCCCAAAAAATGAGAAGTTCTACTTTCCATTTAATATCACAGAGCAATTTCCAAACATTAGAGTCACCATGTTTATAATTGCAAATTAAAGGATGCTTACCTTTACAATATTTAAATTTCATAAATGTAGCCCAAAAACTTTTATTTTTCCAAAAATTCCACCAAAGTTTATATGAAAAATCATTGGCAAAATCCCTTAAAGATCTGCACCCAATATCACCTTCATAAATAGTACCACACATATTAGATCAAGAAGTGTAATGAAGCCTTTTGGCCGAATTCCTGGAGCCCGAAAACAACTTATTGAAAAGTCTTTCAATCTTGATAAGAACGTGGAAAGTAGGAATAATATTAAGCAACAAGTAAAAAGGAAAAAAATAAAGAATACTTTTAATAAAAATTAATCTACCACCAAAAGATAAAAAATAAAATTCAATGGTAGAAATTTTATTTTGAATATTATCAATTACCTCATCAAAGAGATGGGATCTCTTATGGTACAATATAAAGGGGAGCCTAAATATTTAATAGCAAGATTTTGATGAGAAAAACTAGTGATGTCCTTTATTTTATAAATTCTATAAACAGAAATAAAATTAGAAGTGATTAAACAACTTTTATAAATTCAAAAGTCCACTTTCATTTTCAAATTTATTTAGAAAATCCTTAAGATTTTTAACATAATGTAATGAGCAATTATAAAAAATTATAAATCATTAGCAAAGCTTAAGTGAGAGATAGCCAAACCACCAAGATTCCTGAAATACATACTACAATTCTTTTAAAAAAAGATTAAGCTAACGAGACAAATATTCAACCATAATAATAAAAAGTGATGGAGAAAGAGGGTCACCTTGTCTTATACCTTCAGAGGAATTAAACAAACCAAAGTTTCCACCATTAATAACTAAAGAAAACCAAACATTTCTAATTATATTGTTAACCAAAGAAAGAAAATGATTAGAAAAACCAAATAATGTAAGAATGATATTAAGAAAATCCCAAGAAATGTTATCATAAGCTTCGGTGATGTCAAGCTTAAAAAGTAAGTTTTCACCTATAGTTTTAACATTCAAATCATGAATCAATTATTTTGCAAGCAAGATGTTATCCAAAATAGTTCTACCTTTCATAAAGTGAGTTTCATTAGGAGAGATAATCTTAGGAAGAAACTTATTGAGCCTATTAATCAAAATTTTAGAAATCAATTTCTTGAAAATAGTACAAATACTAATAGGTCTAAAGTCATTCCAAAAGTTAGGATTATCTTTCTTAGGATTAAGAATATCAGAAGTGCTAGTAAAATATTTAGGGATATAATTCCCTTGAAAAAAATCCTTAACAAAGATCGCAAGATCAATTTTAATAATAAACCAAGCTTTTGAAAGAATAAAGTAGTGTAACCATCCCCTTGCAAATGTAATTAACATTCATACCATTAAAAATATTATAAATTTCTGATCAAAGGAGGAGCAACCAAGCACTCATTATCCTCAGACATAATAGAAGGGATGATAGGGATTGGATAAATGCTCAAGTTGATAATTTTATTTAAAAGATCTTTAAAATAATTAAGAGTAGAAGAAAATATATCCTCTTTTCGTAGTTAAGAACCATCAAAGTTCTTGATTTTATGAATGTAACCAAGAACTCTCCTTTTCATTACCAAAGCATGAAAATATTTAGTGTTCTCTTCCCCTTAGAAAGATGCTTAGATTTTTTTTTTTCCAATAAGTTTCCAAATCTGAAACTTAATGAGATTATCTTTAGTTTCAGAAGATTAGAACAAAAGAACAATTAGTAATAACAAGTTCTTCCAAATCTTTCACCTTTGTTCCATATTCTTGATATTATCAAAAGATTTTAAAGCAATTCCACCAAGTGATATTATGCTTAACCCTTTTAAGCTTAAGCCAAAATCTCATCATACCAAATGCAATCATCAGAGAAAGAGGAGCACACTAATTATAAGCAATAACATCAAGAAAACTTTTATCTTGTAACCACATATTTTGAAAACAAAATTTTTTAATGACATTATTATTATGAATAGCATCCTTAATAGAAACCAAAAGAGGAGCATGATCTGAGAGAGTTCTATTAAGATGCTCCAATGAAGTTAAAGGCTAACAATTTAACAAATAATTTTTAAATAATGCACGATCAATCATTACAATCTATGATTATTCCAAGTAAATTGAGAACCAATGAAACCAACATCATAAAGATTACAATCCAAAATCATATTTGCAAAATCTTCTATTTAATGTAAATCAAAGAACCCCTTTCCTTTCATTCAAAAAAAGGAGCATATTGAAATCCCCACTAACAATCCAAGAATTATTAACAAATGTAAGTGAAATTGATAATTTACCCAAGGAATTCTCCTCCCTAACTTGTTACAAGCAGCATAAACGAAAGAACCAAAAGCATGATAATAACTAAATGAAATATCCACATTAACAACTTCATGAAAATCATTAATAACATTAGTAGAAAAAGAGATATTCTAAAATAACCAAATGTTATTATTTCTATTGAAAAAAAAATTGCTAAAACCAATCATCCTGGCTGCATGCATTATTTTAGATGAAAAAAAAGAGGTTCAAGAATAACCAAGAAACCACCATTATAAATTCTACAAAGATTCCTAATTCTATTTCTAACAACAAGAGTACCAATGCCCCTCACATTTCAAATAAGAAAGTTAAACATTATTTTTTATTAAGCAAAGAAGATGAAGAAGATCGAGTAGATCTAGAAACTTTAGGAGGATAATTTTTAAACTATTTTTTCCTTTTCACAAAAATAGTTTTAAAATGGAACTCATTTTCCATGGATTGATCATCAGAAAATTTTTTGTCATCATTTTTAATAATAGATTTAGGAGAAGATCCCATTTGACAATAAGATAAATCCTCATTCTCCATTAAATGAGAATTATAACTAAGCAAAATACCATCCAAAATAACATTTAAAGAAAGGGCAGAAATAGATTTATTAACCAAACAAAAACTTGGTTGCACATTATCAACAAGCTCCATACCATCATTCTTGCCCAAATTCAAAGAAGATAAAACAAGATTTGCTTTTAAAAAAAATTTTGGCAAAATAAGAGAAACATTTTTTATAATATTTTCAGCAACTTTATCACAAATCTCCTTAGAAATAGAAACTAAAATAGGAAAATTATCCACTTGCAAATTTTCAAGAATATCTGAAATAATAGTAACCGAAACCTGATTACTATCCAAAACAGTTACATAAGCATTTTTAACAAGCTTAGCACTACCACTTACATTGGGAACAACATTAGAAACATTAGGAACATCATTAGAAACATCAAAAATTTCATTCACAGCACTGTTATCCTTTTCATTTAAAGTAGAATTTCATTAATCACTTTTTAAATCTCCAATTTTACCACCAATATTAAGATCTTTAACCACTTTCTTTCGAAGATGTTGATGAGGAAAAAAACATTACGATACATCATGCCAATGAGTTTTGCAATGATTGTAGAAAGTAAGGAAGTTTTTAAACTCAACTTGCTAGAAATATCCATATTTCTCTGATCCAATCCACACCTCCTTAGGAAATTTCTTTGTTACATCAATTTCAATAAGGATTTGAGCAATCAATAGCCTGGATTTGGCTGCAGTTGTTTGATTGATTTGCAAGGGTCTACCAAAATAGATCTCACAGTATGCAAGAATTGATAATTAATAAAGTGAACCTGAAAATTAGGTAAAGATAACCAAACTGGTGCTATAGGAGATTCCATTTTAAAGTCAAAAAATTGAGTCCATTTAAGAATATGCATTTGAAAGTTTTTAGCATAATAAGATCGGTGAGCAAAGATATGACTATAATCAAGGTCATTAGACAATTTAATCAGCACATGTCTACCATCTAGTAAACCAATCAAAAAAACACCAGAAATATTCAAAGCATGATAAAAAAATCAAATTTCCATACTAGATGTGAAAAGAAAATTTTCCAATCAAAGTATACATAAGGATTCTTAGTTTTTAGTATCCAAGTCGAAAGCACATAATAGCCGGAACACCTTTAAAGGTCATGAACCAAGTTTAAAGAAAGATCAAGAAGTTGAAGAATCCTTACCGAGGCATCTTTGAAGGATTTAGAGGCAAAGCTATATCAAAGAATCAAGCCCAAGCTGAAAATGGAGAATTTGGTTTTCCCTAAGTATTCATAGAACTCGATGCCATGGTAAATGGCACCACTTAAGAATCGGACAAGGATCAGCCTAAGGTAGAATATCCGAAGCCAAACTAGAAAACATTTTTGGAAAATAAGCACATAAAAATGAGAAGGAGAATTAAAAGGAAAGGGATTCAAGAATCGCCAGAGCTCGAAATAGAAAGGGGTCACGGAATGGGTTTAGGTTTTTATTTTAGTTTTTAGTTTATTACAAGGATTAGGGTTTTAAGTTTTTTTAGTTATTGGTTTAGCTTAGTTAGTTTTTTAGTTTTAAGGATTTATGTTTTTTTTTTACTTATTTTGTTTTTAGGGTTTAGGTTTGTTAGTTATTTATTATTTATTAGATTTTATTTTAGTTTATTTATTATTATTATTATTATTATTATTATTATTATTAGTTTTGGGAGTAGATTTATTATTAGTATTTGGGCATTTATTATTTTATTTTTTTTAAGTTATTAGTTTTTGTTTTTTTGTTTTTTTTTATTTATTTTAGTTTTACTATTTTAAAGTTTTAATTAATTTAGTTACATTATTTTTAGCTTTGTGGGGGGGTTTTTATTATCTGGTTAGTATTTTATTTTCTTTTTTCTTTTGGTAGTTTTAGCCTAGGTTTTAATTTTTTTAGGGTTTTAGTTTTAATTTTTAATTTTTATTAGTTTTAATTTTATTATTTGTCTTTGGGGTTAGGGGATTTAATTTTATTTTATTTATTTTAGTTTTAGAGTCACTTGTAGGTAAGATCAGGTTTAGTTTTTTTAGATTTTGTATCAGGGTTTAGTTTTGATAGTGTTTAGTGTTTAGTTTTTTTTTTAATTAAGTAAACTGGTAGGTTTAGTTTATTGTTTATATTATATTTTATTTTTTATTTTTTTATTTTTATTTAGTTTTATTTATTTATTTTGTTTAGGTTTATTTTAGTTTTATTTTTGGGTTTAGTTTAGGTTTATATTTATTTTTTTAATTTAGTTTATTTTTATTTTATTCTTTAAGTTTAGTTTACTTTTTATTATAGTTTAGGTTTTAGGTTTAGGTTTTTATTTCATCATTTTGGGTTTAGATTTTGGTTTTTATTTTAGATTTATTTTTAGGTTTTATTTTTTTTTATTTTAGGTTTAGATTTATTTTTTAGTTTAATTTAATATATTTAGTTTAGGGTTTAGGTTTATTTTATTTTAAGTTTAGGTTTAGGTTTTATTTATTTTATTTATTTTATTTGTTTTTTAAGATTTTTTTTAACTTAGTTTAGTTTTATTTTTCTTTTTTTAGGTTTATTTTAGGTTTTGTTTTATTTTAGTTTTATTTTAATTTATTTTAGGTTTATTTTATTTTATTTTATGTTTAGGTTTTATTTTATTTTAATTTTAATTTAGGTTTATTTTTTTTTAGTTTAGTTTTATTATTTATTTATTTTAGTTTAGTTTTTATTTTATTATTTTATTTTATTTTAGTTTTTTTTTAGTTAGTTTTATCTTATTTATTTTATTATTTAATAGGTTTAGGTTATTTATTTATTTTTTTCTTTTGTTTTATTTGGTTTAGTTTAGGTTTAGTTTAGGGTTTTTAGGTCTGGGTTTAGGTTGGGTTTGTGGGGTTTATTTTAGTAGTAGGTTTGGGGTTTGTGGCCTAGGGTTTAGGGTCAGTAGTAGGGTCCAAAGTTGGTGTTTTGGTTTAGGGTTTTTTCTTTTTTTTTAGGGTTCAGTGGTTATTTTTATTTTTAACCATTTTAAATTTTTTTAAATTCAAACTGGTTGGTTTATATTTAGTTTATGTTTTATTTATTTTAGTTTATTTTATTTTTTTATTTAGGTTTATTTTTATTTTATTTAGTTTAGTATATTTATTTTAGGTTTATTTATTTAATTTTTTTTATTTTAGTTTAAATAGGTTTAGTTTATTTTTTTTGTTTTTTATTTTATTTTAGGTTTAGATTTTATTTTAATTTTTAGGTTTTAGTTTTTTAT
The DNA here is from genome assembly GCA_021442155.1 of Cymbidium sinense. Taxonomy (NCBI): domain Eukaryota; kingdom Viridiplantae; phylum Streptophyta; class Magnoliopsida; order Asparagales; family Orchidaceae; genus Cymbidium; species Cymbidium sinense. Next base: position 213,541,196 of record CM038216.1, read on the forward strand.
TTTATTTTTAGGGTTTTAGGTTTTATATTTTTATTTTAGGTTTTATTTTTAAGTTTAAGTTTATTTTAGTTTATTTTATTTTATCTGATGTAGGTTTTAGGTTTTTTTAGTTTAGTTTATTTAGTTTAGGTTTAGATTTATTTTATTTTTAGGTTTAGGTTTTATTTTTTATTTTAGGTTTATTTTTAGGTTTAGATATCATTTAGTTTTATTTTATTTATTTTAGTTTTTATTTTATTTAGTTTTATTTATTTTATTTTACTTTAGTTTTATTTTATTTTTTTTTTCTTTTAGGTTTAGTTTAGTTTAGGTTTTGTTTTATGTTTTATTTTATTTTGGTGGTTTATTTATTTTATCTTTAGGTTTATTTAGTTTAGTTTAGGTTTAGGTTTTACTTTTTAGGTTTGTGGTTTAGGTTTATGGTTTAAGTTTTAGTTTTTGTTTTAGTATGGTTTAGGGTTTGGGTTTGTGGTTTAGTTTAGGGTTTGGGGTTTATATTTTTATTTAGGTTTAGATTGTTTAGTTTAAGTTTAGGTTTAGGTTTTAGTTTAGTGTTTTGGGTTTTTAGTTTTTTTTTTCAACAGAGAATAAATTTAGATTCAATATTTCTTATTTTCGATCTCATCAACCAAGTAACACACCAAGTTTTTTATGTCACAAGCGATGACATAGATCGAAAATGAGCATGCATAGTGAAAATCAAAAACCCTAGATAACTAGAACTATCTCTACTATAAAGGCATAGTTCCATAAGCAGCAGATCAGATCGACCATTCTTCAATTTCTCTAGTTCCCATCAGAACCACCCAAGCCTCTCGAGTAACGAGATCCACCATCATATCCCCGATCACTCCCTCCGCCACCACTATGGCTGTAACCTCCATCACTCTTCTCGCCTCCGTAACCACCACTGCTCTGACAACCACCTCCATATCCTCCAGCATGTTCAGATCCCCCACCACCAATGTAATAACCGTCGCCTCTGCCTTTACTTCCACTGCTATATCTAGACTGAGCCCAGTTGATAGTGATGTTCCTACAATCAAGGTTCTGCCCAATCTTAGGGTTTAAGTTTTTTTTTTTAGTTTTTAAGTTTATTTTATTTATTTAGTTACTTTTAGGTTTAGTTTGGGGTTTAGGGTTTATTTTGGGTTAGATTTAGGTTTAGGGTTTAGGGTTTATTAGTTTTGGTTTTAGGTTTATTTTGGGTTTTGGTTTAGTTTAGGGTTTGTTTATGTGTTTTTAAGTTATGTAACCCAGAGGTTTAGGTTTATTTAGTTTATCTTTTATTTATTTTATTTTATTTTATTTTTATTTTAAGTTTATTTTTTTTTTATTAAGTTTAATATATTTATTTTAATTTATTTTGTTTAGGTTTTTATTTTAGTTTATTTTTAATATTAGGTTTAGGTTTATGTTTACTTTTTATATTTTATTTATATTTAATTTTCTAGGTTTAGTTTTATTTTTATTTTTTGGTTTAGGTTTAGGTTTTATTTTATTTTTTTAGTTTAGGTTTTAGGTTTTTTAGGTTATATTTTTATTTCTATTTTAAGCCTAGGTTTCTTAGTAGTTTAGGCTTATTTCATTTATTTTGTGGTTTATTTTGTGTGGGATTTTATTTAATTTTACCATCTATTTTAGCATTATTTTATTTTATGTTTAGTTTGTAATTATATTTAGGTTTTTATTCCAGTTTATTTTATTTTTAATTTAGTTTAGGTTTTATTTATTATATCTTAGTTTACTTTTTTTTCTTAATTTTATCTTATTTTATGTTTAGGTTTAGTTTAGGTTTTTATTTTATCTTATTTTATTTTATTTTACTTAGGCTTTAGTTTTTTTGTTTATTTTGACTTTAGGATTTATTTAATTTAGGCTTATGTTTTTAAGTTTATAGGATTTAGGGTTTAGGGTTTAATGTTTAGAGTTTAGGGTTTAATGTTTAGGGTTTAGGGTTAGGGTTTAGGGTTTCTTACGGTTTTAGGTTTAGGGTTTAGGATTGTAGGTTTAGGGTTTGGGTTTTTTATGGTTTAGGGTTTAGGGTTTAGGGTTTGGGGTTTAAGGCAAGTTTTAGGGTTTAGAGTTTTTTTTAAGAAAAATTATGTAAACTCATATGCTTAGGTTTATTTAGTTGATTTTTTATTTGTTTTACTTTCTATTTATTATTTATTTTTTTATTTATTTTTTATTTTTATTTAGTTTAGTTTATTTATTTAGGGTTTATTTATTTTAGTTTAGGTTTTTTATTTTAATTTATTTTTTATGTTTAGGTTTAAATTTATGTTTACTTTTAGTTTAGTTTTATATTTTTTATTTTAGGTTTATTTTATTTTTATTTAGGTTTAGGTTTAGGTTTATTTTTTTTCTTAGTTTAGGTTTTTCATTTTTATTTTAAGTTAATTTTTATGTTTTATTATTTAATTTAACTTTAGGTTTATTTTTAGTTTATTTTGTTATATTTAGTTTAGGGTTTAGGGTTTAGTTTATTTTGGGTTTAGGTTTAGGTATTGTTTATTTTTGTTTTGTTTATTTTAGTTTAGTTTATTTTATGTTATTTATTTTAGGTTATTATTTTTTTAGTTTAGGGTTTATGTTTAATTTTTTATGTGTTTTAGGTTTATTTTCTTAGTTTAGGTTTTTATTTAACCTTATTCTAGGTTTAGTTTATTTTTATTTTATGTTTAGGTTTTATTTTATTTAGCTTTTACATTTTTAGGTTTATTTTATTTTTAAATTTATTTTATGCTTTTCTTTATTTTATTTTAGTTAAGTTTTCATTTTTTATTTTAATTTATTTTTAGATTTAGATTTAAGTTTTAATTTAGGTTTTTAATTTAATTTATTTATGTTTAGGTTTTCTTATTTATTTTATTTTTAGGTTTAATTTAGTTTAGGTTTAAAATTTTAGATTTTTAGGGTTTATGGTTTTTGGATTAGGGTTTGGTGTGGTTTAGGAGGGTGGGATTTAGTGGTCAGGGTCAATGAGGGCCCAGAGCCTGGTTGTGGTAGGGAGTGGTTAGGGTGGCTGTAGGGTCAGTGTTAGGTTTAGGGTTAGTTTAGGGTTTAAGGTTTAGGGTTAGGGTTTTATTTTATTTTATTTTTTGTGGGAGGTCAGGGTGTGGTGTGGATTTAGGGTTTAGCTTTATGGTATAAGATTTTGGGCTTAAGGTTTAGGGTTTAGGGTTTAGGATTTTGTTTTTAAATTATGTAAATCGATATGTCTATGTTTATTTAATTTATTTAGTTTATTTAGTTTATCTAGTTTAGTTTATTTAATTTTTTTAGGTTTAATTTTTTTTACTTAGTTTATTTTTTAGGTTTAGGCTTAGGATTTTGTTTATTTTTAGTTTAGTTTTATTTTTATTTTTCTATATGTTTAAGTTTTATTTTTTATTTTTAGGTCTAGGTTTAGGTTTTTAGTTTTTATTTTTTGGTTTAGGTTTTACATTTTTATTTTAGGTTTATTTTTAAGTTGTATTTTTTAGTTTAGATTTACATTTGTTTTTAGTTTATTTTATTTTATTTAGTTTAGGTTTTGGTTTAGGTTTAGTTTATTTAAGTTTTAGGTTTAGGTTTTATTTATTTTAGTTTAGTTTATTTTTGTTTAGGTTTAGGTTTATATTATTTTGTTTATTTTTTTATGTTTAAGATTATTTTAGTTTACGATTTAGGTTCTATTTTATTTTATCTTTATTTTAGGTTTAGTTTTTATTTTATTTAGGTTTTTCATGTTTAGGTTTATTTTATTTTTTTAGTTTAGTTTAGGTTTTTATTTCTTTTATTTTTATTTCATTTATATTTTTTATTTTATTTTATTATATATCTAGGTTTAGGTTTAGGTTTTAGTTTATTTTAGTTTAGGTTTAGATTTATTTTATTTTGTTAATTTTATTTTTATTTAAAGTTTTGTTTTTTTAATAGTTTAGGGCTTATGTTTTATTTTTAATTTATTTTTAGGTTTTATTTTTTTGGTTTATTTTCTAGGTTTAGGTTTTTTTATTTTTTTATTTTACTTTAGGTTTATTTTATTTCTAATTCAGCTTTAGTTTTTATTTTATTTAGGTTATTTATTTTTAGTTTAGTTTAGGTTTTTAGTTATTTTATTTTATTTTTGTTTTAGGTTTTGGTTTAGTTTTTTATTTTAGTTTATGTTTTTATTTTATTTTATTTTTACTTAGGTTATTTTATTTATTTTATTTTTATATTCTATTTAGTTTAGGTTTAGGTTTTAAGCTTTTAGGATTTAGGGTTTAAGGTTAGTTGAGGAATTATGGTTTGGGGTTTGGGGTTTAAGGTTTAGGATTTAAGGCTTAAGGTTTAGTGTTTAGGGTTTAGGGTTTATCATTTTTATGGTTTAATGTTTAGGGTTGAGAGTTTAGGTTTTAGGTCCAGGATTGAGGTTATAGTTTAGGGATTAGGGTTTTTTTTAACATAGAGCAAATTCAGATTGAACATTTCTTCATTTTGATTTCATCAACCAAGTAACACACCAAGTTTTCCAAGATACAACTGATAAAATAAATAAAAAAATGATCACGCACTGAGCAAAACCAAAGACAAAGTTCCATAAGCAGCAGATCGGATTTGTAGTTCTTCAGTTTCTCCAATTCCCATCAGCATGACCCTGACCTCTCGAGTAGTGGGATCCACCATCATATCCCCGATCTCTCCCTATGCCACCACCACGACTATAACCACCGTCGCTCATCCCACCTCTGTAACCACCACTGCTCTGACCACCACCTCCATATCCACCAGCACCTCTAGATTCCTCACCACCACTCTGAGCTTAGTTTACGGTGATGATCTTGCCGTCAAAGTTTTGTCCCTTTCCTAGTGTTTAGGTTTAGGTTTCAGTTTATTAGGTTTTATGATTTATGTTTTTTTTTATTTATTTAGTTACTTTAGGTTTAGGTTTATGGTTTGGGGTTTCGAGTATAGGGTTTAGGATTAGGGTTTATGGTTTAGGGTTTAAGGTTTTAGGGTTTTAGGGTGTAAGCTATTAGGGTTTAGGGTTTAGGATTTAGTGTTTAGGGTTTAGGGTTATTTAGGGATTAGGGTTTAGGGTTTAGGGTGAGGTTAGTGTAGGAGTGTGGTCTGGTTTAGGGTTAGTTGGTTTAGCATTTAGGGTTTTCTTTTTTAAAAAAATTAAGAAACAGTAGTTTAGTTTATTTAGTTTATTATTTATTTATTCTTTTCTCATTTTTTTTATTTTATTATATCTTAATTTTATTTAGTTCAATTTATTTATTTTAGTTTAGGTTTTATTTTAGTTTATTTTAGGTTTAGGTTTAGTTTTTATTTTATTTTTTAGGTTTAGGTTTTAGGTTTTTGTTTATTTTTTTTTATTTAGTTTAGTTTTTATCTATTTTAGGTTTTTTTAAACTTTTATTTTTATGCTTATTTTTTAGGTTTATGTTTTTATTTAGTTTTTATTTTATTTTCTTTTTGGTTTATTTTTTTATTTTATGATTAGTAGTTATTTTATTAAGCCTTTTTATTCATAGGTTTATTTATTTTTTTTAGTTTAGCTTTGGTTTTACATTCTTTTATTTTAGCTTATTTTTATTTTATATTTTATTTTATTATTAGGTTTAAGTTTAGGTTTTAATTTAGGTTTTATTTTATTTTATTTTATTTTATTTAGGTTTTTTTTTATATTTTATTTTTAGGTTTTATTTAGTTTTGATTTAGGTTTTTAGGTTTTTAGGGTTTATGGTTTAGGGTTTAGGGTTTTAACATTTAGGGATTAGGGTTTAGGGTTTAGGATTTAGTGCTTCAGCTTCATATTTTTGGGATTTGATCTGTGCCTTTTGCAGGGTTCCAGTGGCTTAGGCCTATGGTTTAGGTTTAGGGTTCCTTTTTTAGGGTTTTAGGTTTTAGGTTTATGGCCTAGGGGTTAAGTTTTTTTTCTTTAAATTAAATAAATTGGTAGGTTAAGTTTATTTTTTTAGTTTAATTTTTTCATATTTTTACATAGGTTTATTTTTTATTATATTTAGTTTAATTTATTTATTTTAGGTTTATTTAATTTAGTTTAATTTTTAGGTTTAGGTTTAGGTTTAGTTTTATTTTTATTTTATTTTTTAGGTTTAGGTTTAGGTTTTTATTATATTTTTTTAGGTTTATGTTTTAGGTTTCTATTTTAGATTTTTTAGGTATTATTTTTTAGTCTAGGTTGAGGTTCCTTTTTTATTTTATTTTATTTTATCTATTTTTGGTTTAGGTTTAGGTCTAGCTTTAATTTATTTTAGGTTTAGGTTTTATTTATTTTAGTTTATTTTATTTTAGTTTGGGTTTAGGTTTATTTTATTTTTATTTTAGGTTTAGTTTTTTCTTAAGTTTAGAGTTTAGGTTTTATTTTTTATTTATTTTTAGGTTTCTTTTTTTGGTTTAGCTTTTATTTAGTTTTTATTTTATTTTATTTTAGGTTTATTTTATCTTTAGTTTAGCTTTAGCTTTTATTTTTTATAAGTTTTTTATTATTTAGTCTAGTTTGGGTTTTTATTTATTTTATTTTAATTTAGTTTTTAATTTTTATTTTATTTTTATTTTGTTTTAGGTTTAGGTTAGTTTAGGTTTATGTTTATATATTTATTTTATTCTTAATTTTTATTTAGTTTAGCTTTAGGTTTCTAGGTTTTTAGGGTTTAGGGTTTTGTGTTTAGCATTTAAAGTTTATGGTTTGGGGTTTAGGGTTTAGATTTTGGGGTTAAGGTTTTAAGGTTTAGGGTTTTAAGGTTTAGGGCTTAGGGTTTAGGGTTTAGGGTTTAGGGTTTAGGGTTTTAGGGTTTTAGGGTTGTAGGTTTAGGATTTAGGGTTGTACTTTTAGGGTTTAGGGCTTAGGAATTTTTTATTTTATTTTATTTTATTTATCTTCTTAATTTTTTTTAAATTAAATAAACTTGTAAGTTTTGGTTTATTTTTATTTTGTACTTATTTTAATTTATTTTTATTTAGGTTTATTTTTATTTTTATTTAGTTTAGTATATTTCTTTTAGGTATATTTATTTTAATTTTTTTAGGTAGTGGTTTAAGTTCCAGTTTAGGTTTAGGTTAATTTTTTTAATTTAGTTTTATTTTTATTTTATGTTTTATTTTTGGTTTAGATTTAGGTTTTTAATTTATTTTTTTAGGTTTAGGTTTTAGGTTTTTATTTGAGGTTTATTTTTAACAAATATTTTTTACTTTAGGTTAGGTTCATTTTTAGTTTATTTTATTTTATTTAGTTTAAGTTTATGTTAGGTATAATTTATTTTTGATTTAAGTTTATGTTTTATTTATTTTAGTTTAGTTTGTTTTAGTTTAGGTTTAGGTTTATTTTATTTTTATTTTAGGTTTATGTTTTTTTTCTAATTTAGGGTCTATGTTTTATTTTATTTATTTATTTTTAGGTTTATTTTTTAGGTTTAGATTTTTATTTAATGTTTATTTTATTTTATTTTAGGTATATTTTACTTTTAATTTAGGTTTAGTTTTTATTTTAGTTAGGTTTTTAATTTTTTTAGTTTAGTTTAGGATTTTGTTTATTTTATTTTAGTTTAGTTAATATTTTTTATTTTATTTTCTTCTTTAGGCTTTGGTTTTGGTTTAGGTTTTAGTTTATGTTTTATTTTATTTTATTTCAGAATAGGTTTTTTTATTTATTTTATTTTTAGGTTTCAATTATTTTAGGTTTAGGTTTTTTAGCTTCATAGGGTTTGGGGTTTAGGGTTTAGGTTTTAGGTTTTTATTTTAAGTTTATTTTTAGGTTTTATTTTTTAGTTTACATTTAGTTTTATTTTTAGTTAATTTAATTTAATTTGACTTAATTTAGGGTTTTGGTTTAGTTTATTTTAAGTTTAGGTAGATTTTATTTATTTTAGTTTAGTTTTCTTAGTTTAGGTTTAGGTTTATTTTATTTTGTTTATTTTATTTTTATTTTAGGTTAAGTTTTTATTTTTAGTTTAGGGTTTGGGTTTATTTTTTATATATTTAGGTTTTATTTTAAGTTTATTTTAGGTTTAGGTTTTATTTAGTTTTTATTTTATTTTATTTTAGGTTTATTTTTTTATTTTACATTTAGTTTTTATTATATTTAGGTTTTTATTCTTAGCTTTATTTTATTTTTTTAGCTTAGTTTAGGTTTTTATTTATTTATTTTAGTTTATTTTTAGTTTTATTTATTTTATTTTAGGTATAGGTTTCATTTTTAGTTTAAGTGTTGATTTTATTTTATTTTATTTTATTTAGGTTTAGGTTTTTTTATTTATTTTATTTTATGGTTTTATTTACTTTAAGTTTATGTTTTTAAGTATTTAGGGTTTAGGGTTTATAGTTTAAGGCTTAGGATTTAGGGTTTGGGTCCAGTTTATGGTTATTTATGGTTTAGTTTAGGATTTAGGGTTTGTGTAGCATTTTTTTTTTTTAAAGATTAAGTAAACCCAGGTAGGTTTAGGTTTATTTAGTTTATTTAGTTTATTTATTATATTTTAGTTTATTTTATTTTAATTATTTATGTTTATTTTTATTTTATTTAGTTTAGTTAATTTATTTTAGGTTTATTTATTTTAGATTAGGTTTTTTTATTTTAGTTTATTTTTAGGTTTGATTAGGTTTATGTTTATTTTCTAATTTAGTCTAGTTTTTTTTAAGTTTAGGTTTTCAGGTTTAGGTTTAGGTTTTATTTAATTTTTTGTGTTTTAGGTTTTATTTTAGGTTTTTTGTTTAGGTTTAGGTTTATTTTTATTTATTTTATTTTATTTAGTTTAGGGTTTAGGTTTAGTTTATTTTAAGTTTAGGTTTATGTTTTGTTTATTTTAGTTTAGGTGTTGGTTTATTTTATTTTGATTATTTTAGGTTTAGATTTTATTTTATTACGTATTTTATTTTATTTAGGTTTTTTTATCTTTTAATTTTTTTTTAGTTTAGTTCATGTTTTATTTATTTTATTTTAGTTTAGTTTTTTTTAAATTTTTATTTTGGTTTAGGTTTCTTTTTATTTTATTTTACATTTTATTTTTTAGTTTTTAGTTTTTTAGCTTTGGGGTTTAGGGTTTAGCATTAAGGATTTAGGGTTAGTTAAGGGTTTAGGATTTTGAGTTTAGGGTTTAGGGTTTAGGTTTTGGGATTTAGGGTTTTGGTTTTAGGGTTTAGGGTTTAGGTTATAGGGTTTAGGGTTTAGGGTTTAAGGTTTTTGGGTTTTGGGTTTAGAGTTTAGGGTATTTAGGTTTTAAGGTTTACGGTTTAGGGTTTAGGTTTTAGGTTTAATGTTCAATTTTTAGTTTAGAGTTTTTGGTTTTTTCTTAATAGAGAACTAATTCAAATTCAACATTTCATCTTTTTGATTTCATCAACTAAGAACATACCAAGTTTTCTAAGACACAAGTGACGACATAAATCAAAAATGAGAATGCATAGAGCAAATCAAAAACCCTAGATAACTAGAACCATCTTTGTGAAGACAGTTCAAGCAGATCGGATTATGGTCTTCCATTTCTCCGCCTAGTAACCCCACATCTCGATGGGATCCACCATCATATCCCCGATCTCTCCCTCTGCCACCACAATGATTGTAACCTAAATTGCTCCTCTTGCCTCCATAACCACCACTGTTCTGACCACCACCTCCATATCCACCATCACCTCCAGAGCCCCCACCAGCACTGTGATAACTGCCACCTCCGCCTTATTTATTTTATATTTATTTTGAAGTTTTTTATGTTTATTTTTTAGGTTTAGGTTTTTATTTAGTTTTTATTTTATTTTATTTTAGGTTTATTTTATTTTTATTTTATGGTTAGTTTTTTATTTTATTTAGGTTTTTTTGTTAGGTTTATTTTATTATTTAGTTTAGTTTAGGTTTTTATTTATTTTATTTTAGTTAATTTTTTATTAATGTATTTTATTTTATTTTTTAGGTTTCATTTAGTTTTAGTTTCATTTATTTATTTCATTTTATTTTTATATTTTATTTATGTTTAGGTTTATTTATTTATTTTATTTTTAGGTTTAATTAGTTTAGGTTTAGGTTTTTTTTTGGGTTTAGGGTTTAGTGTTAGTATATGGTATGGGTTTTGAGGTTTTAGGGATTAGGTTTTAGGTTTAGTGTAGGGTTTATGCCTTATGCAGGGTTTGGATTTCTTAAAGTCAGGGCCCAGTTCAGGCTCAGGGGTCATTGTTTGATCAGGGCCTAGGTTTAGAGCTGGATTAGTTTAGGGTTTAAGAGTGGCCCAGGGTTTAGGGCCTGGCTCAGTGGCCTAAGGCCCAGTATAGTGGCCCAGGGTTAGTGGCCTGGGGCCTCAGGCATGCTCAGGGTTGAGGCTCAGGGCCCAGGGCCTAGTGGTCATTGGAGGCCTAAGGTCAGATTGTGGTGGGGCTGTGGTCTTTTTAAAATTAAGCAAACCCAGTAGGTTTATTGTTTATTTAGTTTAATTTATTTTAGTTTATTTTATTTTATTTTTATTTAGGTTTTTAGTTATAATTTTTTGTTTATTTTTAGGTTTAGGTTATTTATTTTAGTTTAGTTTTATTTTTTATTTTATTTTATAAGTTTAGGTTTTATTTTTAATTTTAGGTTTAGTTTAGATTTTATTTTATTTTAGGTTTATGTTTTAGTTTTTTATTTAGGTTTATTTTAGGTTTTAGTTTACGTTTAGGTTTATTTTTAGTTTATTTTATTTTATTTAGTTTATAGTTTAGATTTAGTTTATCTTAGGTTTAGGTTTTATTTATTTTAGATTAGTTTATTTTAGTTTAGGTTTATGTTTATTTTATTTTATTTATTTTAAGTTTAGGGTTTAGGTTTTATTTTTTATTTATTTATAGGTTTATTTTTTTTGTTTTAGTTTTTATTTAGTTTTTATTTTATTTTATTTTTAATTTACATTTAGTTTTTATTTTATTTACATTTTTTTTTACTTTTAGGTTTATTTTATTTTTTTAGTTTAGTTTAGGTTTTTATTTATTTTATTTTAATTTAGTTTTGTATTAGGTTTTATTAGACTTTTATGTTTAGGCTTAGGTTTTAGTTTATGTTTTTATTGTATTTTATTTTTTTTATTTTATTTAAGATTAGGTTTTTTTATTTATTTTATTTTTAGGTTTTATTTAGTTTAGGTTAAGGGTTTAGGGTTTGGGGTTTAGGGTTTAAGGTTTATGGTTGTAGGTTTTATTGTTTAGGGTTTTTAGGGTTTAGGATTTAGGGTTTATGTTTTAGTTTAGGCTGTGTTTTAGTTTATGGTTTAGGGTTTTTGGTTTTTTTTTAATAGAGAACAAATTCAGATTCAACATTTCTTCTTTTCGATTTCATCAATAAAATAACAAACCAGGGAAGTGAGGTAATCAAATGACCTCCTTGGGGCTAGCTAAAGCCTCGTGTTCCCGGGATGTTTAGAGTATATACCCATTACCATTCAATCTTATATAAATCAACACATGAACAGAGGAAAGAGAACAAAACATTCATGCAGTTAAGCTATAAGAATATGCATTTGTTATGCATTTATAACTAGCATCATAACACATTATTATTCATTTATAAACTTTTGAAAAATACATTTGGATTTAATAGTGATAATAGCCACACATATATTAAATTAAATCAACACATGCAGGCTTACATAAAAGAAATCCATTTTATTTTACTTGATTTTGAAAAGATGGATGCATGAATTCAAATGACATACTGAATTTTACATGATTGGAAAGAGAACAATCAAATATAAGCACGTGATTCATTCAACCAAACTAGTTCTTAACCACTATTAAATCAAATAAGATTTTTTAAAGCAAACCAAAGCTTCTTTATTAATTAAGTTTTGGATTTGATTTGATTTAAAAGGAGGAGAATTCATCACTTGATTTTAAACCCATTCCCACATTAGTGATTTGATTTAATTTAAGGAAATGTAATTAAGTTGATTTTATGGGTTAATTAAGTTCAACTTTTAATTAGATGTATTAATTACCCTTATCTATGTCACCTTAAAGTAATTAACTAAATAATTATCAGCCAATATGATATGCATATAAAATAAACTTGTAATAATACTAGGAAATAAAAGGGGCCTAATGCAATTGGCTCATGATTAATAGTTAATTAGATTAAGAGACTTAATTAATTACTTCTATGATTTTCCCACATATGTGGACTAACCATAATTTCATTAAACTCCTTTAGGTTATTAAACAAATAAAGATCTACCCCATGATTTAAATAATTAAGGTATGATGTGATTATGATTTTAATTTGATTAAGTGATTTAATTAGCTAGTTAAATCTTAATTAATTTCATTTTAAAATAGAGTGAAATGAACTTAGGGAAAGGGGTCCCAACCCTATTCCTTAGTTTTATTTCTGTTGAATGCTGACTAATAAGCTTAATTAACCAATTTGATACTGTTCATGGTATTAATTAATCATTAATTAACTTAAAAGAGAAGTTAAGGTTTAATTAGTTAATTTTCTTAATTAAGTGAGCAATATATCCCAAGAAAATTATGGGAGGCAGAGGTCATCCCATTAAATTAACCCACAAAATTTGGGATTAATTGTTCAAGTAATTTAGGAGTAATTAAGCAAATAAATTTTATCATTAAACTTAATTAAACCTTAATTACTATTCAAAATTACGTAATATCATTTTTAATTAATTCTCTTCTGAAATACCTTTAAAATGAGTATTTTTTTGAATTTTTTGATTTCCCTATGATTTTTATAAGTTTCAGCAATTAAAATTGATTAATTAAGCCTAATGAAAGCATAACTTGGACATAGCATGCTTTCCACGCGCGCCGCAGGCTACTACAAAAACTTCACTCGCCTACGTGGTAGAGGTGGACATGCTTTCTCGTCCATCGTCTGATATAAGATCAGATGGCTATGATTAATCCCATAGGTTAATAGGATAAAATCAGATCGATCTAGCATTCTAATCAAAATAGTCCATTTTGATCACATAGAACAGATGGTACATGATCCAACGTCACACAAGTGAGGGAGAATGGAGTCCGTCCACTAATGCTCACTTGATTTGAGCTTACCCAAGCTCGGATCAACTCCAAAAGGATCCCACACCTTCACGACATCGATTGGAGGGGATCCAACGGTCAAGATCACACGAGATGCAGGTTTTCTTCAAAAAGTTACAACCCATTTTTACTTAAGGCTCAAATGATTGAGAAAGCTTCATTTAGTGGAGACAAAGCCCTGCTGAGCAGCAATTGGATCAATTCCTCGATGTTCACTCAGAAGGCCATGAATCGATAATTTGGAGATCGATGATGATGAAGTCCCACCTCATGCTGAAGCTTGAGAGATGATTCCTTTTTGCTCCATAAAGCCTATAGAAGGTGCATGCAAAGTTAATTTGAGTTTGATGGAGAAATGGGAAAGTTAGGTTAGAAATGGGAGTGTCTTTGGGCGAATGGCATTTTTTGATCAAAGAATGAGCTGGGAATGGCTCTAACGCTTGTCTTGGGTAGGCTCTAAGTAATGATTTTGTGTGTGTTTGAGTGGAAATGAGGGTATACCCACCATCTTCGAATGGGGATTGGGTTTGGCTTCAAATGGCCATCCGAACATCTCAGGGAGTCATGGGTGGCAGGGTGGAGGTGAGTTGGCTCGGCTAGGTTGGTTGAAGGTGTGGAGGTGGTTGCCAAGGAGGAATCATGGGTGTCCTATGGGTTTCAAATTTTATAATGGGGAAGGTGAGGTGATTTCACCTCCCATGGGTCATGGCTGATCCAACCATCCCCAGTCAGGTCTTAGGTGCCTAAGTGGACTATTGGGAGAGTACCTAGTGGCCAAGGAATGGAAATGACCACTTACATGGGTGATTTATATCATTAGATGCCCTTTGCCCAAGGGTATAATGATCATTTGGCAATGGATTTGATTTGCATAGATTTGGAATGAGCCAAAAGTGGGCTAGCCCAAACTTCAAGTCAATTGGAGTTGATTTTGTTAGGTTGGCTCAATTTGACTCATTTAGGTCAAATTGGGTTAGGTTGGGTCAAGTTGACCAATTGGTCAAATTGGGTCAAAGTAATGGTTGGGTCAAGTTCATATGATCATTTGGGATGTTTTGGCTCAATTGGTTTGGTTTAGCTTGGCTTAGATTTGATTTTGGCTCATTTGAATTCATTTGGGTCAAATGTTAAGTTGACCAATTTGACCAAATTGGCAAATTATTTGGGTTTAGTTGTCCAATTGAAGATGATTGTAGGCTTTGATTTTAATTAATTTGGATTTAGTTTTGTTTTAGGCCAACTTGAACCTTTAGGTCAATTTGGGCTAAGTAGGTCGATTGGGTTCAATGGGTCGAATCATGGCTTTGGTCAAGTTCAACAATCAATTTAGAATGAACTTGAGCCATTACTTACAATCAATTTGGTTTATATTTTGATTTGACCCAATTTGCTCTTTTAGCTCAATTTGGGTCATCTTGGGTCAAGAGGGCCAATTGGGTTTGGTTTGACTCAATTGAAGGTCAAGTCATATTCAAATATTGATTTTGATTTGGTATGAATCATTAGTTTCAAGGGATTTGTCTTAGGTTGCAATTTGGCTAGTTTGTGTTCATATGGGTTAAGGGGTTGACTTGATCAAATGACCAAGTTGACTTGTTTTGATCTAATTTGGGTAGGATTACAACTTGGCTAAAATAGGTCAAATTGGCCACTTTGGGTCAAGTGGACCAATTGGCTTTAGTTGGCTTGATTTTCGGTTGAGTTTAATTTATTTGAGTTTATATATGGATTTGGGATTGATATATAAATTCAATTGTACTTGGCTTGGGTTCAAATGGGTATTTGAATATTTCAAGTCAAAAGGGTTAAGTTGGGTTTTACTTGGGTTGATTTTGGTTTGGCTTTATGATTGTAGATTTCATTTATATTTGTGAATATGATTGAATGTATGATTGATTCATGAGAAAATAAATTGAATTTGAGTTTTGGAATGAAGGAATTTGGCTAAGTCCATGGAGTTGGGTCATATGGCATAGGTTTGGATTTTAATTTGGTTAGATTTAGTTTTGATGATTTATATGTATATTTTATTTAAATTTGTAAAGATGATTGAAAATATGATTGATTTGTCAGAAAATGAGTTGAGTTTGACTTTATTTGGATTAAGATTTGGCTAAGTCCATGGGATAGGTCATATGGCCTAGGAAGGGTTCTGATTTAATTTGATTTAGTTTGATTTACTTTGAATCATTTGAATATAGATTTGATTTATATTTAGGAAGATGATTGAAGATATAAATTTATTATGAGAAAATCAATTGATTTTGGATTGATTTGGATTAAGATTTGGCTAAGTCCATGGGATAGGTCATATGCCTTAGGAAGGGTTTCAAGTTTGGATTTGATCATGAGCTTCAATCATTTGGTTTTGGAGTTTGGATTTGGATTTGGATTTGAATTTGATGTATGAACTGAACTAGAGGTACGGTTTGAGAATGTGAACATGGATTGGATTCGGGTTGTAGGATAGGTGGATTATCCTAATCCCTAAGGCATAACCTAATCCTATGGTTAACCCTTTTAAGTCTTTAGGCTTAGGTTAAGTGTTTACCTAATTATTAGAAGTGTCTTATGACTAGATAAGTCTTAGTGTCTAGAAGACTCATAAATCTAAGATGGAAGATTGAATCCACACTCCAAAAGTGAGGACAATAGGCTTTAGGCTCCATAGTGTTGCCCTTAGAGATAGATGATGGGAAGATCGAAGCCAAGTTTCACATTATAGACTTAAATACATATTTCAATGATTTTCTTGAGAGACTATGGATACATGGGTTCAATATAGTTTCATCTTCTTTACATCAGTGTATGAAGTTTATGAGAGGTGGGATCATTTACTGTGTCAAAGGAGATATCAAGTTATTTATAGTTCCCAAGGTCGACATATATGAGGATGCAGCTTACTATCTCCCTCAAAATCAACAAGTCTATTCTTGCAAACTTGGCCAATGTTTAAAAATAAAAATAAAAAGTAAAAGAACAAGAAAGAGAAAGGGAAAAGGAAAAAAGAAAAGAAAAGAGAAAATGAAATGGAAAATAAAAGGGAGCGAAAATAGACTTCGAGGAGGTAGTGGAGCATGACATTAAATTCCAGCCACAGTTCATTACTCCATTCGAACATATGGGTAGGATGACCTAACCACCACTAAGCAGAGGAATAGGCTAGTACAGAGGCAATCCAAGGGGTGGTAAACCTCTTTATTGGCCACCCAACAAAAGATATGTCCCAGCTTCCAGGAGTAGACCTACTATCCATATAGACTTAGAATCTAGTTCATAGGATGAGTCTTATATGGTTAGCACACTAGGCAGCTCTTCTTTGCAGTAGATTCCCTTGGAGCTGTTGAGCTAGATAATGATGAAGATCGAGCTCCAAAGCAAAGGATAAGTGCATCCAAGTCTATATGAGAAATAGTTAGGCATCAGTTGGGAACCTTAGCTCCAACCTCACTTTGCACTCAAAAAGCTAAGTGTTTGTTAGTTAAAGAAGCCCCTAAGTCAACAACAGGTGTGAAGACTCAGAGGTTCTTTCTGGGACCATCATCCTTAAGTCATGAAATTTATGTAAAACTTAAGGATGATTCATATAAATATTTAATAGAATTACCTTTCAATTGGTACTTGTCTTATGTTCATAATTTAGCAAAGAAAAGGTTAATCCCTTATACTTGGTCAAAGCATAGGCCAGACTACTTTTAAAGAATATGGAAGAACAAATGCAAAAGCTCTCAATCAAGACCGAGACTACAATTTAGTGTAGTGGGCCTAGTCGATGATGATGATTACTACTTTGTCATCACTAATCATTTAGAGTTTGATTGGTTCTTTTCAAATCACATTAACTCATATGAGGAGCTGTGGTTAGTTACTTCAGATGATCCAAATGATTTTGAAGTAAAAGATGCACCGCAAGAGTTCGAAGAAAAGATTAAGCCAACCATCGACGAGCTCAAAGAAATCAACTTAGGAATTGAAGAAGATCAACTCCTGACATATATTAGTTCTTTGTTGAATGAAATTGAAACCAATGACTTAGTTAAGCTATTGATTGAGTTTAAGGACTACTTTACATGGAGTTATGAAGATATTCCTGGATTGGCTCTTGATGTAGCAATCCATAAACTAGGAATAGAGCCTACTGCTAACCCTATCAAGCAAGACACATGCGATTAGACATAGAACAACAGGTCATTTCTGAAGTCAAGAAATTGATCGATGCTGGCTTCATCCGAAAAGAAAAATACCCTACCTGGTTAGCCAACATTTTCCTAGTTATGAAAAAGAATGGCCAAATTCACATATGAATCAATTTTAAAAATTCAAATAAGGCATGTCCAAAAGGTGAATTTCTACTACCAATCCCAGAGCTGATGGTGGACATTACCTCATCTCATGCATTCTTCTCTTTCATGGATGGTTTATCTGGATATAACTAAATAAAGATGGCCCCTGAAGATGAAAGAAACACTACTTTTAGAACCCCGATTGAAATCTATTGCTATAAGGTCATGCCTTCATCCTTAAAAATGGCAGTGCTAAATACATGCAGGCTATGACTCAAATCTTTGGCAAAGTCATTCATCATCAAGTTGAGTGCTATGTCGATGATCTCATGGTCAAAAGTAAAGAAAAGGAAGAGCATCTCTTTGACTTGAGAGTAGTTTTCAAATAGTTAAGACAATTTAATCTCAAAATGACCACCATGTAGTGTGCATTCGAAGTAGCTTCAAAGAAATTCCTTGGGTTTGTTGTCTAACACCAGTGAATTGAAATCGATTTGAAGATGATCAAGGAGATAGTAGAAATGCCACCCCCTAAAAGTTTAAGTCAACTCAGATCATTCTAAGGGTAGTTGGCATATCTAAGATGCTTTATATCCAACCTATCAGGAAGTTGTCAGCCATTCTCAACACTTGTCAAAAAGGATGCCAGGTACAAGTGGGATGATAACTGTGAGCATGCCTTTAAAGACATCAAGCATTACTTGATGTCACTGCCAGTTGTAGCAGTCCCTATCCCAGGCAAGCCGCTCAAACTTTACACTGCTTCGTTAGATAACTCCTTTGGTGCTTTGTTGGCCCTAGCCAATGATGAAGGGAAGAAAAATTTACTATATTACCTTAGCTCTCATCTAATCCCTGCTGAGGCTAATTATCCACCCATTTAGAAGCACTATCTAGCTTTAATCTTTGCAACCCAAAAGCTACAACACTACATGCTTCCTCATAAAGTGAACTTAATCTCTAGGAGAAATCTACTATAATATCTAGTGACACGACTGACACTATCTCGATGGTTGGCATGATGGTCCATGATCCTCTCATAGTTTGACATTACCTTCATACCCCTCTGTGCAGTGAAAGGACAAGCATTAGCAATTTTTTTAGCAACACACCCACTTCCTGTTGACTCTCCTCTTAGTGATTATCTCCCCGATGAATAAATCATGAACTTAGGAGATACTAGCATTCACCGTTGGGAGATGTACTTTGATGGTGCGACTTCCTCTCAAAGAGGAGAAGAACCACAATCTATTATTCCAAGAAAGGCAAGGGTAGGAATAGTTCTCTTAACTTTAGACCATGATGTTATGAGATTCTCATATCATCTATCCAATTCTTGCACCAACAATAAAGCTGAATATATGGCTCTAATTGTTGGTCTGGAGTTAATCGTTACTCTAAGCATCTAGAACATCAACATCTTCGATTCTCCTAGTTATCAACCAAACTGGTCCTTTAAGGATATAAAAGCCCAAGCTCCATCACTAAAATAAGTACACCATAGAGTTGTTGGCCCATATCCCAAAAGTTACCATTTATAAGATTCCTTGAGGAGAGAATGTCATAGCGTATTCTTTAGCCAAGCTTGCTAAGGAGTTGGCATGTCCGGAGGATGAATCCATATCAATAAAGGTCTAAAATAGACAAGTCTTATCCCTTATTGATATTGAACTCATTAAAAAGTACCCTCTTGAAGGGGAGGTTTTCATTGCTAAGAAGGACAAGGAGTTAGATTAGAGGCAACCATTCATGGATTACTTAAATAAAGATAAACTATCTCAAGATAAGTTCAAAGCCTATTAGATAAAGCAAAGAGGACTTTCCTACGCTTTTGTGGATGGTGTCTTGTACCAGCAATCTTTCGATCATATGTGGTTATGTTGTTTAGACAAGCATAAAGCTCGTAAGATCATGATCGTGGTACACTCAGGATTATGTGGAACCAACCAGTCTAGTCTGAAGATGAAAGCTAATATCAAGATACTAGAATACCATTGGCCATCGATAATCAAAGATTGCATGCATAAGACTAAGTGATGCCACTAATGTCAAATACACAGTGTGGTTCTACACTAACCACCCAACATTCTACATTGTACGTTAGCCTCATTGCCATTTGAGTATTGCAATACCAACATAGTGGGACTGATTGATCCTCCTTCTTTCAAGGGTCATAAGTTTATCTTAGCTACCACTGAGTACTTTTCAAAATGGGTGAAGGTGATTCCTCTCAAACAGGTTACAACTCAGCATGTGCTCTAATTTTTTAGGAACCATATCATATATAAGTTCAAAGTGCCTCGATGAATTATATCTGATAATGATATCATATTTAAGAGCACTAATATCAACAACTTTTCTTGGAGATACAATATAGATTGGAGATATTATACCATCAACTACCTGAGGTCAAACGGAAGCCTTCAACAAAACTCTCATCTAAATATTAAAGAATACACCGACAATATGTAGCATGAGCAATTAGTTGAAGCCTTGTGAGCCTACCGCACCACATATAGAACTCCAATTTAGCCTACTCCTTTCTCCTTAGTGTATGGGTCCGAAGTCATTCTACCATTAGAAGTATAACTCCAATCACTAAGGATAGCTGTAGGTTGCAAGATCACAATAGAATAGAATGCCAAGTTACGGTTAGAAGAGCTTGAAGGTTTAGAAAAGAGATGCCTACTAGTATGCCAAAATTTTGAGTTGTATAATGCTAAAATGACTCAAGCTCACAACAAGTTGGTCCATCTTAAAGCTTTTCAAGTAGTTGAGCTTATTTTAGTTGTAAGGAGACCGATTATTTCCTGTCGTAATATGGGAGGCAAGTTTGAACCCACTTGGGAAAGCCCTTTCACCATAGAGAAGGCCTACCAAGGGGGATCTTATCAACTTATTAATCATAAGAGAAAGGGCCTAATGCTTCTAATCAATGAGCTATACTTAAACAAATATTATAAATCATTATTGAAAATAGTTATCATCAATGACAATTCCATTTTGAATTCAATATCTTCCATGTTGAAAGTATTTTTGTTTATGAATCTTCCATGATATGTTTAGGGTAGGTGTATGAAACTCGAGTGGTGTCCTATCCTTCATAGACATAACATAGACAAAAACTACACATAAACATATAAAGCAAAAACATATATTTTGTCTCGGGCTACTCTGAGTTGAGATAACACCCCAACGACACTCACTCAGTAGCTACTCTAGGTCAGGCTGACATGCTACCCTACTTGTGGGTGACCCTAGTGGTCTTCTAGCTTTAGAGGATGTAAGTCTGCTATGCTTTTCTTTCTTACTTGGCCACTGCACATTGATAAGCACCTTATTAGTTTGGTAGGCCTTATTGCGTGGCCGGTAAGCTACCTCATGTTGGCTTTATTTAAGAGGATGCTATTTTCTTCTTAGATTAGCCTTCGCACTGACTGGGGTATATTTGAGATTTAGATAAGTCCCCTAGCGTCCTTCCCTCCCAATGCGCAAGTTTGGGCCCTTCCTCGCTAGTAGTCACTCTAGGTCAGATAGCATATGTCCCATCGATAATAGACTATTATGATGATCAGTTCTGCTTGGAAAGTTGTAAGCCTACATGCTTTCTTTCTAGATCTATCATTGCACATTGATGAGCACCTTAGGTTTATTGGTTGTCACTATGCTGACGGATACACCACTCATTATGATGGATACACCACTCATGGCAGATGTAAGTCTGCTATGCTTTCTCCTTGAGTTAGCCACCGTACACCTATAGGCTTTCTTTTACAAGGTTGACGATAACGCCCCTAGCAACACTTCCCCTGTGGGCACTATATTTGGATCACGTCCTTTGCGACCCCAATTTATACACTACCTGATTTACTATCGGATTCAATGGTTCCCCTTTTCTAGTAATCACCCCTATGGTTGGAGAATCCATCTTGTGGATGTACATATTCTTCCTTGATCTAGTAAATTTGAGATAGGTCAAGGCCGACATAGCAACTTATCAGTCTGGTCCCTCACACACCAACATGGTCCACACAAACTTATAAACAAAATATATATTCACTTGTGGATTAGGAGGACACCCCTAGCAGTACCTTTTCCTAAGCAGGTATTCTATCTTTATGGCAGTGTCAGCAAAACTCCCTATAAAAATTGCCTGACTACTCTTAAGCTGATATATGTCCCCAGTGGCATTCACTCAATAGTCGCCCCTAAGTCAGGTTCAATTTATTGTGCTCCCAACAAGTCACCCCAGTGGTTGTTCCCTGCTTTAGATGATGTAAACTTACTATGCCTTCTTCCAAGCACTGCTAGCTCTACCTCATGACCAGTAAACTATCTCTTTGGATTTGTAAATCTGAGATAGGACAAGTCTGATATAGCCCCTTCTCAATGGGTCCATCACACATTGATATGATCCATAAATTAAAACTATCAAATTTGATTGAGCTCACATCCCTAGTGAATATGCCTTCAATTTTGAGTTGGCATAAGTCCCACCGACATTCACTTAGTAGTCTCCCTAGGTCACGTTTGATTTGTTGTGCATCCAATAGGTCACCCTAGTGATTGTTCCTTGCTTTGAAAGATGTAAGTCTGTTATGCCTTCTTCCTAGCACAGTCATTGTACATCGAAAGGCAACCCCTTAGGTTGGCTAGCTCTACCCCACAGCTGGCAGACTATCCCTTTGGATTTGTCAACTTAAGTTAGGTCAAGGATGATATAACCCCTTCTTCGTGGGTCCATTGCACACTGACAAAGTTCATACATTAACATAGATTAAATTAAACCTAATTTGATTGTCCCTAGTGGAGTTAAATCACACCCTTCTTTCTAGTGAAGCACCAAATCATATATAAATAAGTCAAGCAAATAAATCAAATTCAAAACCAACCTCATTAGTGAAACCAAATTAAACCAACTCCCCCAATAGATTCTAAATCGCAGAAATACAACCAAACTAGTATCTCTAGTGGATACATCCCAAAACAAATATATGAAATCAAACTCAAATACCAATCCCCAGCGGATTGCCCAAACTTTCTTCCCTAGAAGAAGGTTCATATACCTGATCCCTAGCGTGCTCGAGCCCATATCTCTAAAAAATATGCCTCCACATCAATTAAAACAAAAAAATAAAGTCAATTCGATCTTAATCCCCAGTGGATTATAGATTCTTATCTCTAGCAGATCTTCTTTCCATAAATCATATAATCAAATCAAATTCAAACATTATCCCAGTAGATTAGGTCATTCTTTAGATCTACTCCTAATGACATCTTTATTCAAGGTTTAGGGTTTAGGGTTAGTTTTAGGGTTTAGAGTTTAGAGATAGTTTAGGGTTTAGGATTTGGGGTTTAGGGTTTAGGGTTGTAGGTTTTAGTGCATAGGTTTTACAGTTTTGGGGGTTAGGATTTAGGGATTAAGGTTTTAGGGTATATGGTTTAGGGTTTAGGGTTTATAGTTAGGGTTTAGGGTTTAAGGTTTAGAGTTTAAGGTTTACGATTTAGGGTTTAGGGTTTAGGGTTTACAATTTTTTTAGTAGAGAACAAATTAAGATTCAACATTTTGTCTCTTTAATTTCATCAACCAAGTAACACCCCAAGTTTTTTAAGGCACAAGCGATTACATAGATAAAAACTAAGCAGCCATAGAGAAAATCAAAAATTCTAGATAAGTTGAGAAGTCTCTACTGTAAAGACACAATTCCATAAATAGTAGATCATGTCAGCCATTCTTTAATTTTTCTAGTTCCCATTAGAACCATGCCCGCCTCTTGAGTAACAGGATACACTATCATATCCCTTATCCATCCCTCTACCACCACCATGGCTTTAACCTCCATCACTCCTCCCACCTCCGTAAACACCAATGCTCCAACAAGCACCTCCATATCCAATAGCACGTCGAGATCCCCCACCACCACTATGATAACTGCCGTCTCTACCTTCACCTCCACTGCCAAATCTAGATTTTTTTTTTGTTGATTGAGATAATTTAGTAGTTTACTATTCTTGGGTTTATGGTTAGTTTAGGTTTAGGTTTTGGTTAGTTTAGTTTTAGTTTGTGGTTTATGGTTTAGGGTCAGTTTGGGGTTTAGGGTTTATGGTTTAGGTTTACGCTTAGGTTTTAGGGCTTGGTTTAGTTTAGGATTGGGTTGTATTTAATTGTAGGTTTAGGTTTGGTTTAGGTTAGTTTTAGGGTTTAGGGTTAGGGTTTAGGATTTAGTGTTTAGGGGTTTTTTTTAAAAAAAAATAAAGTAAACTGGTAGGCTTAGGTTTATTTAGTTTATTTTTTATTTATTTGAGTTTATTTTATTTTATTTTTTTATTTAGGTTTATTTTTTATTTTTATTTAGTTTAGTTTATTTATTTAAGTTTTATTTATATTAGTTTAGGTTTATTATTTTAGTTTATTTTTAGGTTTGTTTTTTTTTTTGTTTATTTTATTTTTTTTATTTTATTTTAAGTTTTATTGTATTTATTATTTTATGTTTAGGTTTAAATTTTGCTTTCATTTTTTTTTATTATAATTTTTAAGTTTTATATTTTTTGGTAAGATTGAGGTTTATTTTAGTTTTTCATTTAGTTTAGGTTTGTTTAGTTTTTTTTATTTTATTTTTAGGTTTAGGTTTAGATTTTATTTATCTAGTTTAGTTTATTTTAGTTTAGGTTTAGGTTGTTTATTTGTTTATTTATTTTTTTTTAGGTTTAGTTATTTTTTTTTAGGCTTTAAGTTTTATTTTTTAGTTTTATTTTTATCTTTTTTTGAGGTTTAGGTTTTGATTTAGTCTTTATTTTATTTTATTTAAGTTTATATTTTAGTTATTATTTTATTTTAGGTTTTTTTTATTTTAGATTTATTTTATTTTTGTTTAGTTTTATTTTAGTTTATTTTAGTTTTTATTTTTACATAGAGTTAGATTTTATTTTTCTTTTATTTCATTTTATTTAATTTAGGTAGGTTTTAGATCTTTTCCATGGCCAGTGTTAGGATTTTAGTTAGTTTAGTGCTCAGGGTTGTCTGGCCAGGTTTACTGCTATCAGCGTTCTTCAAGATCAGTTGACCTCCTCCAAGTCAAGGTCAAGCCTAGTGTCAACCCAGGGTCTGGGCCTAGCCCCAGGGTAGCATCTTTAGGCCCAGGCAAGTAGGGCCCAGGGTTAGGGTAGAGCCCAGGGTTTAGGGCTCAGTGGCCTAGTGGCTTAGAGTGCAGGGTAGGGTCAGGGGCACCATGGGTTTAGCCTGTGGTTTAGGGTTTATTTTAGGTTTAGGGAGGATTAGAGATGGTGGTCAGGTGGGTGTTTGGGTCCAGGGTTTAAGTTTAGGGTTTGGATTTAGTAAGATTTTTTTAAAATTAATAACCAGTGGTGGGTTTATTTAGTTTATTTTTTTATTTTATTTAGTTTATTTTATTTTATTTTATTTAGGTTTATTTTTTATTTTTATTTATTTTAGGTTTGTTTATTTTAGTTTAAGTTCTTTATATTTGTTTATTTTTTAGGTTTAGGTTTAGGTTTAACTTTATTTTTTAATTGAGTTTTATTTTTAATTTATTTTTTATTTTTAGGTTTTATTCATTATTTTTATGTTTAGGTTTAGGTTTTTATTTTATTTTATTTAGGTTTAGGTTTTAGGTTTTCATTTTAGGTTTCTTTTTAGGTTTTATTTTCTAGCTTAGGTTTATGTTTATTTTTAGTTTAATTTATTTTATTTACTTTAGTTTTAAGTTTAAGTTTAGTTTATTTTAAGTCTAGGTTTAGGTTTTATTTATTTTAGTTTAGCTTATTTTAGTTCAGGTTTAGGTTTATTTTATTTTTATTTTAAGTTTGGGTTTTTTTTTAGTTTATGGTTTAAGTTTTATTTTTTATTTATTTTTATGTTTATTTTTTAGGTTTAGGTTGTTATCTAGTTTTTATTTTATTTTATTTTTGGTTTATGTTATTTTTATTTTACATTTAGTTTTAATTTTATTAATGTTTTTTATTCTTAGTTTTATGTTATTTTTTAGTTTAGTTTAGGTTTTCTTTATTTTATTTTAATTTATTTTATTTTTAATTTTATTTTATTTTTATATTATTTTATTTTGGTTTATTTATTTTGGTTTTATTTTATTTTATTTTATTTATAGGTTAAGTTTTATTTTATTATTACATATTTTATACATATTTTATATTAAGTTTTTTAGTTTTGGTTTATGGAGAAAGGTAGTGGTCCAGTGTGGTAGTGGTCAGTTTAGGGTCTTAGGGTTTAGGGTTTAGTGTAGCTTAAAGCCCAGAGCCAATAAGGTTGGCTAGTGGCCTGTGATCTAGTGGCCTGTGGTTTTTAGGCAAGAGGTTTGGGTCCCAGGATTTAGGGTTTAGGGAGAGGTCAGGATTAGATAATTAGGGTTTAGGAGGTAGTAGTAAAGTGTTTATAGATGGTGGGTTAGGTTAGGAGTGTGTATTTTTGTATAGGGTCAGTGGTTTATGGTTTTAGGGTAGGTTAGGGTCAGTTTAGGGTTGTAGGTTAGGTGTTTGGTTGGGTTTAGGATTAGGGTTTAGGTTTAGGGTTTAGTTGTGGTTTTGGCTTAAGTTTAGGGTTTAGGGTTTAGGGTTTAGGTCTAAGGTTCAAAATTTAGTTTAGGGTTTAGGGTTATTAATTTTTTTTAAGAGAGAATGAATTCAGATTCAATATTTCTTCTTTTTGATTTAATCATCCAAATAACACACTAAGTTTTCTAAGACATAAGTGGTGACATAGATCAGAAATGAGCATGCATAGAGAAAATCAAAAACCCTAGATAAATAGAATCATCTCTATTATAAAAGAATAATTCCATAACCAACAGATCCGATCATCCTTTCTTTAGTTTCTCTAGTTCCAATCAAAACCACCCCAGCCCCTCAAGTTGTGGGATCCACCCCGATTTCCCTGTTCTCTACCTCGTCCACCACTACAATTTTAACCTCTGTCACTCCTCTCGCCTCCATAACCACCACTGCTCTCTGATCACCACATATATCCACCAACACCTCCAGATTCCCCACCACCACTATAATAACTGCCGCCTTTGCCTTCGCCTCCATCGCCAGATCTAGATTGAGCTTGCTCGATGGTGACGTTCCTGCTGTTAAGGTTCTGGCCATTCTTAGGGTTTAGGTTTAGGTTTATTAGATTTTAGGGTTTCAATTTATTTCATAAATTATTTAGTTTCTTTAGGTTTAGGTTTAGGGTTTATGGTTTTGGGTTACGGAAGAGGGTGTAGGGTTTAAGGTTTAGGGTTTAGAGTTAGTTTTAGGGTTTAGGGTTTTTGGTTTAAGTTTTAGGTTTTAGGGTTTAGGGCTTTTTAAAAAAAATTAAATAAACCAGTAGGTTTAGGTTTATTTAGTTTATTTTTTTATTTATTTTAGTTTATTTTATTTTTTATTTTTATTTAAGTTTATTTTTTTATTTTTCTGTAGTTTAGCTTATTTATGTTAGGTTTATTTAATTTAGTGTAGGTTTTTTAATTTTGTTTATTTTGTAGGTTTAAGTTTCGGTTTATTTTTTAGTTTAGTTTTATTTTTATTTTATTTTTAGGTATAGGTTTTGTTTTTTTTTTTTAAGTTTAAGTTTATGTTTTTATTACATTTTTTTTTTAGTTTAGATTTTCATTTAATTTTTTTAGGTTTAGGTTTTAGATTTTTATTATATGTTTATTTTTAGGTTTTATTTTTTAGTTTAAGTTTAAGTTTATTTTTAGTTTATTTTATTTTATTTAGGGGTTAGGTTTAGATTTAGGTTTAGTTTAATTTAGGTTCAGGTTTAGGTTTTATTTATATTAGTTTAGTTTATTTTAGTTTAGGTTTAAGTTTATTTTATTTTTATTTTAGGTTTAGATTTTTTTTAGTTTAGGATTGAGGTTTTATTTTTTATTTATTTTTAGGTTTACTTTTTTGGTTTAGGCTTAAATTTAGTTTTTAATTTATTTTATTTGAGGTTTATTTTATTTTTTTAGGCTCAATTTTTATTTTATTTAGGTTTTATTTTTTTTTAGTTTAGTTTTTATTTATTTATTATGTTTTAGTTTTTTTTTTTATTTTATTTTCTTTTACGTTTAGGTTTTAGGTTTAGTAGGTTTTATTTCATTTTATTTTATTAATTTAATTTGGTTTACATTTTTTTATTTATTTTATTTTTAGGTTTTATTTAGTTTAGGTTTAGGTTTTTAGCTTTTTAGGGTTTAGGGTTTAGGGTTTAAGGTTAGTTGATGGTTTAAGATTTAGGGTTTAGGGTTTTGGGTTTAGGACTTAGGGTTAAGGGTTTAGGTTTTAGGGTTTAGGGTTTTAGAGTTCAAGGTTTAGGGTTTTTATAGTTTAGAGTTTAGGGTTTAGGTTTTACATGGTTTTAGTTTAGGGTTTAGGGTTTTTGGTTTATTTTAATTGATAACAAATTCAAATTCAGGATTTCATCTTTTTGATTTCATCAACCAAGCAACACACCAAGTTTTCTAAGACATAAGCGACGACGTAGATAAAAAATGGGCACGCATAGAGCAAATAAAAAACCTTAAATAACTAAAACTGTCTTTATTGTAAAGACACAGTTCCATAAACAACAGATCAGATCGTCCATTCTTCAATTTTTCTAGTTCCCATCAGAACCACCCCCTCCTCTCGAGTAGTGGGATCCACCATCATATCCCTGATCTCTCCCTCCGCCACCACTACGGCTGTAACCTTCATCGCTCCTCTTGCCTCCATGACCACCACTTCTCCTGCCACCACCTCCATATCCACCAGCACCTCCAGTTTCCCATCACCACTGCATTAATCATCGCTTCTACCTTTGCCTCCACTGCTAGATCTAGACTGAGCCTGTTTGATGGTGATGTTCTTATCATCAAGGTTCTACCCATTCTTAGGGTTTAGTTTTATTAGGTTTTAGGGTTTACATTTATTCTTTAATTTATTTAGTTACTTTAAGTTTAGGTTTAGGGTTTGGGTTTAAGGTTTAGGGTTTAGGGTTTAGGGTTTAGCTTTTAAGGTTTAGGGATTTAGGGTTTATGCTTTTAAGGTTCAGGGTTTAAGGTTTAGGGTTTTAGGTTTTAGGCTTTTAGGGTTTAGGGTTTAGGTTTCTGTTTAAGGTTTAGTGTTTAGCTTTAGTTTTAGGGTTTAGGTTTCAGGGTTTAGGTTTAGTGTTAGTTTGTGGGTTTAGGTTTAGGGTTAGTTTAGGATTTAGGGTTTGGATCTGTGGCCCACCGCTCCAGGGCAGTGATCATCTAGGCCTTAGGGCTCTATGGTCTTTAAACTAATCAACAAGCACGCTTAGGCTCATTTTAGCCTTAATTAGCCTAATCTTATCTATCTTAGCTTGGCCTTATTTCTTTATTTCTTTATCTATTTATTTCTTTATTTATTCTTAGCTTAATTATTTTAGTCTATATTTTAGTTCAGCCTTATACATTTCTTAGGTCAGGGTCAATGTTTATCTTTTGGTTGAGTTTTATTTTTATTTTATTTTTTAAGTTAATTTTTTTAAAAAAATTTTTAGATAAAGGTTTTGGTTTTTATTTTATTTTTTTAGGTTTAGGTTTTAGGTTTTTATTTTTGATTTATTTTGAGGTTATATTTTTTTAGTTTAGGTTTAGGTTTACTTTTAATTTCTTTTATTTTCTTTAGGGTTTATGTTTAGGTATAGGTTTAGTTTATTTTTGGATTTGGTTTAGGTTTTATTTTTTTTAATTTACTTTATTTTAGTTTAGGTTTAGGTTTATTTTATTTTTATTTTGGGTTTTGGCTTTTTTTTAGTTTAAGATTTAGGTTTTATTTTTTATTTATTTTTAGGCTTTATTTTAATGTTTATTTTTTAGGTTTAGGTTTTTTTTAGTTTTTATTTTAATTTATTTTATGTTTATTTTAGGTTTAGTTTTTATTTTATTTAGGTTTTTTCTTTTCACTTTAGTTTAAGTTTTTATTTATTTTATTTTAGTTTAGTTTCTATTATTTATTTATTTTTTTAATGTTTAGGTTTAGGTTTATATTTTATTTTATTTTATTATTTTATTTTGTTTAGGTTTTTTATTTAATTTAATTTATTGTTAGGTTTTATTTAGTTTAGGATTATATTTTTAGCTTTTTAGAGTTTTTGGTTTAGGGTTAGTTAAGGGTTTAGGGTTTAAGGTTTGGGGTTTAGAGTTTAGGGTTTAGGGTTTAGGATTTAGGGTTTAGGGTTTTAGGGTTTATGCTTATAGCGCTTATGGTTTAGGATTCAAGGTTATGGTTTAGGGTTTAGGGTGGGTTTTTAGGGTTTAGGTTTAAGGTCTAAGATTCAAGTTTTAGTTTAGGGTTTAAGGTTTAGGGTTTTTTTAAACACAGAATAAATTTAGATTCAACATTTCTTCTTTTCAATTTCATCAACCAAGTAACACACCAAGTTTTCTAAGAGATAAGCGACGATAAAGATAAAAATTGAGCACGCATAGAGCTAGTCAAAAACCATAGATTACTAGAACCGTCTCTACTATAAAGCACAGTTCCATAAGAAGTAGATCGAATCTACCATTCTATAATTTCTCCTGTTCCCATCACAACCAACGTGGCCTCTAGAGTAGCGAGATCCACCGTCATATCCTTGATCTCTCCCTCCACCACCACCAAGATAGTAACCTTCGATGCTCCTCCCGCCTTCATAACCACCACTACTCCATCCACAACCTCCATATCCACCAGATCCCCCCACCACCTGTGATAATCGCTCATCTACGATTTAGACTCGACCGGTTCACGATGATGTTCCCCGCCATCAAGGTTTTGCCCATTCTTAAGTTTAAGTTTAGTTTAGGTTTAGGTTTGAGGGTTTAGTTTATTTTTAATTTATTTCATTACTTTATGTGTATGTTTAGGTCTGGAGGAGGGTTAGGGTTTAGAGTTTAGGGTTTAAGGTGGGGGCTTAGTGGCAGTTGTGGCCTAGGGTGGGTTTAGGGTGGATTTAGGATGATTTTAGGTGGGTTTAGGATTATGGTTGTGGTTTAGGGTCTGGGGTAAGTTTAGTGTTTAGGGTTTAGGGTTTAGGATTTAGGGTTCTTTTAATTAAGCAAAATGGTAAGTTTAGTTTATTTATTTATTTTTATTTATTTTACTTTTTATTTTTATTTATTTTAGTTTGTTTATTTTAGGTTTATTAATTTTAGTTTAAGTTTTTTATTTTAGTTTATTTTTTAGGTTTAGGTTTAGGTTTAGGTGTATTTTTTAGTTGAGTTTTATTTTTATTATTTTAGGTTTATGTTTTATTTTTTATTTTTAGGTTTAGGTTTATGTTTTTATTTTATTTTTTTGTTTAGGTTTTAGGTTTTTATTTTTGAATTATTTTTAGGTTCTATTTTTAAGTTTAGGTTTAAGTTTATTTTTAGTTTCTTTCATTTTATTTAGTTTATTTAGGTTTAGTTTTTTAGGTGAGGTTTTTTGGTTTAGTTTAGGTGTAGATTTATTTTATTTTGTTTATTTTATTTTTATTTTAGGTTTACATTTTTTTCAGTTTAGGGTTTATGTTTTATTTTTTTATTAGGTTTTTTTTAGGTTTATTTTTTCAGGTTTAGGTTCTTATTTAGTTTATATTTTATTATATTTTAGGTTTATTTTATTTTTATTTTACATTTAATTTTTATTTTATTAAGTTTTTTAATTCATAGGTTTATTTTATTTTTTTAGTTTAGTTTAAGTTTTTCATTTCTTATTTCAGTTTATTTTTATTTTTTGTTTTATTTTATTTCTAAGTTTAGGTTTAGATTTTAGTTTAAGTTTTATTTTCTTTTGTTCATTTTATTTAGGTGTAGATTTTTTTATTTATTTTATTTTTAAGTTTTATTTGGTCTTAGGTTTTAGGTTTTGGTTATGGTTTATGGTTTAGGGTTTGTGGGTCAGTTATGGTGCTCAGGGTTGAGGATTTAGGATTTAGTGTCAGCTTTATGTCCGTGGTTAGGGTTTGGGGTTTAAGGCCTAGGGTCAGTCAGCATAGGGTTTGTGGGGTTTCCTGGGGTTTAGGCTCAGGCCTTTAGGCTTTAGGGTTTAGAGTTTTAGGTTTAGGATTTATGGTAAGATTAAAGATTTAGGGTAGGGTCAGTCAGTCAGTGGTTAGTGGGGCTCAGTTTAGGGTTTCAGGCTCAGTGGTTAGGGTTTTATGGTCATAGGCAGGCCCAAGTTTAGGGTCTGGTAGGTGTTTTAGGGTAGGGGCTAGGATTTAGGGCCTAGGGTTTATTTTTTAAAAAAAAAAAGTCAACAAGTAGGTTTATTTTATTTATTTAATTTACTTATTTTATCTTTATTTAGTTTAGTTTATTTATTTTAGGTTTATTTATCTTAGTTTATGTTTTAATTTTGGTTTCTTTAGGTTTAGGTTTATTTTAATTTTTTTGTTTTCTTTTATTTAGGTTTAGGTTTATTTTTTATTTTGTTAGGTTTAAGTTTTATTTTATTTTAGGTTTAGGTTTTGGTTATTTTATGTTTAGGATTTATTTAGTTAGGTTTGTTTAGGTTTATTTATTTTACTTAGTTTATTTTACTTTAGGTTTAGCTTTATTTTATCTTTATTATAGGTTTAAGTTTTTTTTAGGGTTTAGGTTTGTTTTAATTATTTGGCTTTACTTTTTGATTTATTATTTAGGTTTAAATTTTTATTTAGTATTTATTTTATTTTATTTTTATATTAGGTTTAGCTTTTTAATATTTTAGTTTAGTTTAGGTTTTTATTTATTTTATTTTTGTTTAGTTTTTATTTCTTATTTTATTTTCTTTGTAGGATTAGGTTTAGGTTTAGGTTTTAGTTTATGGTTTATTTTTGTTTTTATTTTTTTGGTTTAGGTTTTGATTTATTTTATTTTAGATTTTATTTAGTTTAGTTTTGGTTTTTTAGTTGGTAGGTTTGTGGGTAGGTTTGTGTTTAGGGTTTAGGATTTTGGTTTTAGGGTTTAGGGTTTTAGGGTTTAGGGTTTAGGGTTTAGGGTTTTTATGGTTTAGGGTATATGTTTCAGGTTTTAGGTTTAGGGTTCAGGTTTTAGTTTAGGGTTTAGGATTTTTGGTTTTTTTTTTTTTTTGAACAAAGCACAAATTCAGATTCAATATTTTTTCTTTTCAATTTTACCAACTAAGTAACACACCAAGTTTTCTAAGACATAAGTGACGACATAGATCAAAAATGAGCACCCATAAAGCAAATCAAAAAATCTAGATAAGTAGGACCATCTCTACTATAAAGACACTATTTCATAAGCAGTAGATTGAGTTGATCGTACTTCAGTTTCTCTAGTTCCTATCAGAACTACACCCACCTCTTGAGTAGTGGGTTCTGCCATCATATCTCTGATCTCTCCCTCCATCTCCACCACGGCTGTAACCTTCGTCGCTCCTTTGGCCTCCATAACCACCATTGCTCTGACCATCACCAACCATATATCCACCAAGACCTCTGCATCCCCACCACCACCGATAACTACCGCCTTCCTTCCACCGCCGACTTAGACTGAGCCTGGTTGATGGTGATGTTCTTGTCATCAAGGTTTTCCAAATTCTTTAGGTTTAGGTTTAGGTTTAGGTTTATTAGGTTTTAGGCTTTAGGTTTTTATTTTTTTATTTAGTTACTTCAAATTTAGGTTTGGGGTTGAGGGATTAGGGTTTAGGGTTAGGATTTAGGGTTTACGATTTAGGATTTAGGATTTTAAGGTTTATGCTTTTAGGGTTTAAGGTTTAGGTTAGGATTTAAGGTTTACGGTTTAGGGTTTTTTAGGGCTTAAGTTTGGAGGGTCAGTTTAGGATTTAGGGTTTATATTTTTTAGGGTTTATGGTTTTTATTTATTTTAGTTTATATTATTTTTATTTTATTTAGATATATATTTTAATTTTATTTATTTTAATTTTTTATTTTAGGCTTATTTATTTTAGTTTATTCTTTTTAAGTTTAAGTCCAAGTTTAGGTTTAATTTTTAGTTGGGTTTTATTTTTATTTTATTTTTTAGGCTTAAGTTTTATTTTTTATTTTTAGGTTTACGTTTAGGTTTTTATTTTATTTTTTTGGATTAAGTTTTAGGTTTTGATTTTAGTTTTTTTTAGGTTTTATTTTTAGTTTTAGTTTAGGTTTATTTTAGTTTATTTTATTTTATTTTATTTAGTTTAGGTTTTAGTTTATTTTAAGATTAGGTTTAGGTTTTATTAACTTTAGTTTATTTTAGTTTAGGTTTAGATTTTTCATTTTGTTTATTTTTTTTTTTTTAGGCTTATTTATTTTTAAGTTTTATTTAAGGTTTTAGTTTTTTTATGTTAAGTTTATATTTAGATTTAATTTTAGTTTTTTATAGTTTTTTATTTTATTTTATTTTTTTTTTATTTTATTTAGGTTTTTTATTCTTAAGTTTATTTAGGTTTTTATTTATTTTATTTTTTGTTAATTTTTATTTATTTATTTTATTTTATTTTTAGGTTTACGTTTTAGTTTAAGCTTTTATTTTATTTTAGGTTTTTTATTAGTTTATTTTTAGGTCATTTTAATTTAGGTTTAGGTTTTTATGGTTTAGCATTTAGGGTTTAGTGTTTAGCATTTAGGGTTTAGGGTTTTAGGGTTTTAGGTTTTGGGTTAGGGTTTAGGGTTTGGGTTTAGGGTTTAGGGTTTAGGGTTTAGGGTTTAGTGTTTAGGCTTTAGAGTTTAGGGTTTTTAGGGTTTTTGGTTTCATGCCATGTAGATCTACTATGGATGCTATACATTTGTTAAGAGGTTTGATGGAGAAGTATAGAGAAAGTAGGGAGGATCTACATATGATATTTATTGATTTAGAAAGCTTTCAAGAGATGTTCTTTGGAGAGTTCTAGAATAGAAAGGAGTTAATATTAGTTATATTCAAGTCAGTAAGGATATGTATAATAGAGCTATTACTTCTATCCAAATATAAGGAGGATTGATAAAATATTTTCCTATTTTAGTTGGATTTCATCAAGGATCAACTTTAAGCCCTTATCTTTTTTGCTTTAGTTATGGATGTTCTTACTAAGTATTTACAAGAAGATGTACCTTGGTGTATGCTTTTTGCTGATGACATTCTTCTTGTTGATAAGACTAGAGATGGAGTCCAAGAGAAACTTGAATTATGGAGGTCAACATTAGAGTCTAAAGGTTTTCATTTAAGTAGATCTAAAATTGAATATATGGAGTGTAATTTTAGTTGTGGAAGTTCTAGTGGTAGTGTTGTGACATTAGGTGAACAAGTCATTAATAAGAGTGAGTGATTCAGATATTTAGGCTCTATTGTTCAAAATGATGGTGAAATAGATGGAGATGTTATTAGTAGAATTCAAGTTGGATGGTTGAAGTGGAGGAATACATGCGGCTTTATGTGTGATTGAAAAGTTCCACTTAAACTTAAGGAAAATTTTATAAGATTGTGGTAAGACCTACTGATGGCGTATGGTGCGAGAATGTTGGCTAGTAAATGAGAAAAATAAGACTAAGTTAAGTGTTACAGAGATGAGGATGCTTTCGGGTGGATGAGTGGCTTTACTCTTAAAGATAAAATAAAATGAGTATGTTAGGAAAAAATTGGAGTAGCTCAATGGTAGATAAGATTAGAGTCACCTTAGATGGTTTGGCCACATAAAGCATCGGCCGTCGATGACGGTTAAGAGTAGATGCATTAGATTTTCCTTATATATTAAGAAAGGTAGAGGTAGACCTAAAAGACTTGGTTAAGGTGTATAAAATGACCTTAGTACTTGAATTAAAGAATTTGACACATAAGACGCGATGGAGAAGAAGGATTCATGTAGCTGACCCGACTTAGTGGGATAAAGGCTTATTGTTGTTGTTGTTGTTGTTGTTGTTGTTAACTTTACTTTTTTTCATTTAGTTATCATTTTATTTTTATTTAGTTGTTTTATTTAGATTATTTTTAGGTTTTATTTTTTAGTTTAGGCTAAGATTTATTTTTAGTTTATTTTATTTTGTTTAGTTTAGCGTTTAGGTTTAGGTTTTATTTATTTTAGTTTAGTTTATTTTAGTATAGGTTTAGGTTTTTTTTTGTTTATTTTATTTTTATTGTAGGTTTAGTTTTTCTTTTAGTTTAGGGTTTGGGTTTTTTATTTTTATTTATTTTTAGGTTTATTTTTTAGGTTTAGGTTTTATTTTATTTTAGGTTTATTTTAGGTTTATTTTAATTTTATTTTATGTTTAGTTTTATTTTATTTAGGTTTTATTCTTAGGTTTATTTTATTTTTAGTATAGTTTAGGTTTTTATTTATTTTATTTTAGTTTATTTTTATTTTTTAATTTATTTATTTTTAGGTTTAGGTTTAGGTTATAGTGTAGGTTTTTATTTTATTTTATTTTTTTATTTTATTTAGGTTTAAGTTTTTCTTTATTTTATTTTTAGGTTTACTTTTAGGTTTTAGGTTGTTAGGTTTAGGGTTTAGGGTTTAAATTTAGTTTGGTTTAGGTTTTAGGGTTTAGGGTTTTATGGTTTAGTGTTTATAGGTTTAGGTTTAGGTTTAGGTTTAATATTTAGGCTTTAATGTTTAGGGTTTTAGATTTAAGGTTTAGGGTTTAGGTTTAACAGTTTATTGTTTAGGTTTAGGTTTAGGGTTTAAGTTTTATTCTTTATTTAGGTTTAGGGTTTAGGGTTTATAGTTTTAGGTTAGTTTAGGGTTTAGGTTTAGGTTTAGTTAGGTTTAAGTTTAGGGTTTAGGTTTAGGTTTAGTTTAGTTTAGGGTTTAGGTTTATAGTTTAGGTTTAGGTTTAGGTTTAGTTTAGGTTTAGGGTTTAGTTTAGGTTTAGGGTTTAGGTTTAGATTTATTATTTATAGTTTATGGTTTAGGTTGTAAGTTTATTTAATGTTTACTTTATTTAGGGTTTAGGTTTAGGATTTAGGGTTTAGGGTTTAGTTTATTTTTTTAAATTAGGTAAACTAGGTTTAGGTTTTTTCTAATTTATTTAGTTTATTTTTTATTTATTTTATTTATTTATTTTTTAGTTTATTTTATTTTATTAGTTTATTTATTTATTTTAGGTTTATTTATTTAGTTTAGGATTTTTATTTTTTATTTATTTAGGTTTAGGTTTAGGTTTATGTTTATTTTTATTTTAGTTTAGGTTTTATTTTTTATTTTTAATTTTAGGTTTAGGTTTTCATTTTATTTTTTTAGGTTTAGTTTTTATTTTATTATTTTAGCTTTATTTTATGGTTTTATTTTTTAATTTATGTTTAGGTTTATTTTTAGTTTATTTTATTTTTTTTAGTTTAGGGTTTAGGTATAGTTTATTTTAGGTTTAGGTTTTATTTATTTTAGTTTAGGTTTAAGTTTATTTTATTTTGTTTATTTAAGTTTAGGTTATTTTTTGTTTAAAGTTTAGGTTTTATTTTTTTATTTTTATGTATTATTTTAGATTATATTTTTTTGGTTTTATTTTTTATTTAGTTTTTATTTTATTTTATTTTAGTTTTATTTTTTTATTTAGCTTTCAATTTATTTTTGTTTAGATTTTATTTATTTATTTTATTTTTAGTTTTTATTTAGTTTATGTTTAGGTTTCTAGCTTTTTAGGGTTTAACTTTTAGGGTTTAGGTTTTAAGATATTATTTTAGGTTTATTCTTAGGTTTTATTTTTTAATTAGCGTTAGGTTTATCGTTAGTTTATTTTATTTTATTTAGTTTAGGGTTTAGATTTAGTTTATTTTAGGTTTAAGTTTAGTTTATTTTATGTTTAGGTTTAAGTTTTATTTATTCTAGTTTAGTTTAATTTAGTTTAAGTTTAGGTTTATTTTATTTTATTTTTATTTTATGTTTAGTTTTTTTTCATTTAGGGTTTGGTTTCTATTTTTTATTTATTTTATGGTTTTATTTTTAGGTTTATTTTTTAGGTTCAAGTTTTTATTTAGTTTATATTTTATTTATTTTAAGTTTATTTTATTTTTATTTTACGTTTAGTTTTTAATTTATTTAGGTTTATTATTCTTCAGATTAATTTATTTTTTAGTTTAGTTTAGGTTTTTATTTATTTTATTTAGTTCATTTTTATTTTATATTTTATTTTATTTTTAAGTTTATGTTTAAGTTTTAGTTTTGGATTTTATTTTATTTTGTTTTCTTATTTTGTTTAAGTTTAGGTTTATTTATTTATTTTATTTTTAGTATTTATTTACTTTACGTTTAGGTTTTTAGTTTTTAGAGTTTAGGATTTATTGTTTAGGGATTAAGGTTAAGGTTTTAGGGTTTTAGCATTTAGGGTTTTAGGGCTTAGTACTTAGGGTTAGGGTTTAGGGTTTATGGTTTAGAGTTTAGTGTTCAGGCTTTAGGGTTTTTATGGTTTATGGATTATGGTTTAGGGTTAGTTTTGGGTTAAGGGTTCAGGGTTTTAAGGTTTAGTGTTTAGGGTTTAGGGCTTAGGGTTTAAGGTTTAAGGTTTTGGGTTAGGGTTAGGATTTATTATTTAGGGTTTAGGGTTTACAGTTTAGAGCTTAGGGTTTAAGGTTTAGGGTTAGTTATTATTTAGGGTTTAGGGTTTTTTAGGGTTTAGGGTTTAGGGTTGTAGGTTTATGGTTCAGGGTTTATGCTTAGTTTTAAAGTTTTTTTTTTAAATTAGATAAACCGATGGGTTTAGATTTTTTTTGTTTATTTTTAATTTATTTTAGTTTATTTTATTTTTTATTTTTATGTAAGTTTGCTTTTTATTTTTATTTAGTTTATTTTATTTATTTTAGGTTTAGGTTTTCTTTATTTTAGGTTAAGGTTTAGGTTTTTAATTTATTTTTTTAGCTTTAGGTTTTTATTTTAGGTTTTATTTTTTAGTTTTGGTTTAGGATTATTTTTTGGTTTATTTTAGGTTTAGGTTTAGGTTTTATTTATTTTAGTTTAGGTTTAGGATTAATTTATTTTGCTTATTTTAGGTTTAAGTTTTTTTTTTCTAGTTTAAGGTTTAGGTTTTATTTATTTTATTTTTTTTTAAGTTTTATGTTTAGGTTTATATTTTATGTTTAGGTTTTTATTTAGTTTTTTTTTATTATATGTTTACTTTATTTTTATTTATCATTTAGTTTTCATTTTATTTTTGTTCAGTTTATTTATTTATTTTATTTTTAGGTTTTATTTAGTTTAGATTTAGGTTTTTAGCATTTTAGTGTTTAGGGTTTAGGGTTTAGGTTTTAGGTTTTTATTTTAGGTTTATTTTTAGGTTTTATTTTTTAGTTTAGGTTTAGGTTTATTTTTAGTATATTTTATTTTATTTAGTTTAGGGTTTAGGTTTAGTTTATTTTAGGTTTAGGTTTAGGTTTTATTTATTTTAGTTTAGGTTTAGGTTTATTTTATTTTATTTATTTTATTTTTAATTTTGGTTTAGTTTTTTTTTTTTTAGTTTAGTTTGGGTTTTAATTTCTATTTATTTTTAGGTTTATTTTTGAGGTTTAAGTTTTTATTTACTTTTTATTTTATTTTATTTTAGGTTTATTTTATTTTTATTTTACATTTAGTTTTTATTTTATTTTGGTTTTTTATTCTTAGGGTCATTTGATTTTTTTTACTTAGTTTAGGTTTTTCTTTATTTTATTTTAGTTCTTTTTTTTAAGTTTAGATTTATGTTTTAGTTTAGGTTTCTATTTTATTTATCTATTTTATTTTATTTATCTAGTAAGGGTTTAGGGTTTAAGGTTTAGGGTTAAGGGTTTATGGTTTAGAATTTAGGGTTATTTAGGGTTTATGGTTTAGGATTGTAAACTTACGGTTTGAGGTTTAGGCTTAGTTTTAGGGTTTAGGGTTTTATTTAGGGTTTAGTTTAGGTTTAGGTTAGGGTTTAGGTTTAGGGTTTATTTGTTTAATTAGGTTTAGGTTTAAGTTTTGTTAATTTTATTTATTTTTTTAGGTTTAGGTTTAATTTTTTAAGTTTTGGTTTTAGGTTTTGGTTTTAGGTTTTATTTTTTAGTTTAGGTTTAGGTTTTTTTAGTTTATTTTGTTTTATTTATTTTAGGGTTTTAATTTAGTTTAGTTTAGGTTTAGGTTTAGATTTTATTTATTTGATTTTAGGTTTAGGTTTATTTTATTTTATTTATTTTAAATTTAGGTTTTCCTTTTTTATGTTTAAGGTTTAAGTTTTAATTTTTATTTATTTTTAGGTTAATATTTTAGGTTTAGGTTTTTATTTAGTTTTTATTCTATTTTATTTTAGTTTATTTTTTTATTTTTCATTTAGTTTTTATTTTATTTTTGTGTTTTTTGGTTTATTTTATTTTTTAGTTTAGTTTAAGCTTTTATTTATTTTATTTTAGTTTATTTTTTCATTTTTTAAATTTTATTTTAATTTAAGTTTTAGGTTTAGGTTTTGGTTTAGGTTTAAGTTTTAGTTTAGGTTTTTATTTAGTATAATTTTATTTAGGTTTAGGTTTTTTTTATTTATTTTATTTTAGGTTTTTATAGTTTAGGTTTAGGTTTTTTTAGGTTTTAGGGTTTAGGGATTAGGTTTAGGGTTTAGGTTTAGGGTTTATTTTAGGTTTTTTTAGGTTTTATTTAGGGTTTGTTTAGCATTTTATTATATTTATTTTTTAAATTTTTTTAAATTAAGTCAAGTGGTAGGTTTAGGTTTATTTTGATTATTTTTTTATTTATAATATTTTATTTTTATTTATTTTTTTTTATTTTTATTTAGTTTAGTTTATTTATTTTAGTTTAGCTTTTTACCTTTTTAGGGTTCAGGGTTTAGGGTTTAGGGTTAATTTAGGGTTTTAGGTTTAGGTTTAGGGTTAGGGTTTAGGGTTTAGTGTTTAGGGTTTAGGGTTTAGGGTTTATTTAGTTTATGTTTAGGTTTAGGCTTTAGAGTTTAGAACATAGGTTTAGGTTTAGGTTTAGGGTTTAGGTTTAGGTTTAGGGTTAAGGGTTTATAGTTTAGGATTTAGTGTTTAGGTTAGGTTTATAGCTTATAGTTGGGTTTAGTTTAGGGTTAGGTTTAGTGTTTAGGATTTAGGTAATTTAAGGTTTATGGTTTAGGGTTGTAGGGTTTAGGGTTTTAAAATTAGGTAAAGATTTAGGTTTACTAATTCATTTTGAATTGAGGGATTAATACAAAGATACCTCTTAAAAGTATTTATTGGAGAGATTTAAATGGACATGTTGGTAGAGTGGTAGAAGATTTTAAAGTATTCATGGTGGTTATGGATTTGAGTGACTAATGAAGAAGGTAGGACTATATTAGATTTTTCCTTATGATTTTGTAGTTGCTAATACTTTATATAAGAAAGAGAGGAACATATTATTAATTATAAAATGGATCTAGTAAAACATATTGATTATTTTTAAGAAAAAAATCATTTAGATTGTAAAGAATGTAAGGTTATTCCAAGTGAAAGTTTAAGTACCCAACATCGATTGTTTTATATTTTAAGATGAAAGATTGTAAGAGGAAAAATAAATCAAATTATTTTCCAAGTTAGATGGGGACACTTAAAGAACACAAATAAAATATTTTTAAGAGCAAGCTACAAGAGCTTAGAATTTGGGATGTTCATAAGGAAGCTAATGTTATGTGGAAAAAAGTAGCAAGTGAAATTAAACAAGTTGCTAAAATGTGCTTGGAGAATCAAAAGAAAAAGGTTCTTTTAATAAAAATAGTTGGTGGTGGAGTCAGAGTGTGTAAGAAAAGATAAGAAATAAGAAGAATTGTTATAAAACTTGGTTTAGATGTAAAAATTCAGAGAATTGGAAAAGATATAAAGTGGCCTGCAAAGATTCTAAGAAAGCAATATATGATGCAAAAAATTTAGCTTTTAGTGATTTATACAATAGATTAGATATTAAAGAAGGTAAAATATATATGTACAAGTTAGCCAACCAAAGAGATAGGGAAGTAAAGACCTAGTTCAAGTGAGGTATATTAAGGATTAAAATAATAAAGTACTTTTCTTAGAAAAGGATATTGAAAATATGTGGATGAGATATTTTGATAAATTTTCAATGAAGGATCTGAAAGTATGATTGATTTTAGCAACCTTAATACCCTAAACAAAAATAGAGAATTTTATTTTGGTCATCGTATTAGTAAATATGATGTTAGAGATGCTTTAAAGAAAATGAAAAGTGGAAAAATAGTAGGACTTGATGATATTCTAATAGAAGTGTGGAAATGTTTAGGAGATCAAGGAATTTCTTGGCTTACAAATCTTTTTAATGTTATTTTAAAGACTAAAAGGATGTCAGATGAGTGGAGAAAGAGTTTGTTGGTTCTATATTTAAGAATAAAGGTGATGCACAAGAGTGTGCAAATTATAGAATTAAGTTAATGTGTCATACATTAAAATTACGGGAGAGAGTAATTGAGCATAGGTTATGATGTGATACAAAAGTTTCTCACAATCAGTCAGGTAGATCTACTATGGATGTTATACATTTGTTAAGAGGTTTGATGGAGAAGTATAGAGAAAGTACGGAGGATCTACATATGATATTTATTGATTTAGATAAAGCTTATGATAAAGTTTCAAGAGATGTTCTTTGGAGAGTTCTAGAACATAAGTTAATATTGGCTATATTCAAGTCATTAAGGATAAGTATACTAGATGTTACTTGTGTCCACATGAGGATTGATAAAATATTTTCCTATTTCAGTTGGATTACATCAAGGATCAACTTTAAGCCCTTATCTTTTTTCTTTAGTTATGGATGTTCTTACTAGGCATATATAGGAATATGTACCTTTGTGTATGCTTTTTGTTGATGACATTCTTCTTGTTGATAAGACTGAAGAGGGAGTCAAGAGAAACTTGAATTATGGAGGTCAACATTAGAGTCTAAAGGTTTTTGTTTAAGTAGATCTAATACTAAATATATGGAGTGTAATTTTAGTTGTAGAAGTTCTAGTGGTACTGTTGTGACATTAGGTGAACAAGTCATTAATAAGAATGTGTGATTTAGATATTTAGGCTATATTGTTGAAAATGATGGTGAAATAGATGGAGATGTTATTAGTAGAATTTAAGTTGGATGGTTTGGAGAAATACATCAGCTTGTTGTGTGATTGAAAAGTTCCATTTAAACTAAAGGAAAAATTTTATAAGATGGTGGTAAGACTTGCAATGACTTATGGTGCAAAATGTTGGCCAATAAAACAGAAGCATAAGACTAAGTTAGGTGTTATAGAGATGAGGATGCTCAGGCGAATGAGTGGCTTTCCTCTTAGAGATAAAATGTGAAATGAGTATGTTCGGGAAAAAGTTGGAGTAGCTCTAGTGGCAGATAAGATTAGAGAGAGTCACCTTAGATGGTTTGGACACATAAAACATCAACCGTCCGATGACCCTGTTAGGAGAGTAGATGAATTTGATTTACCTTATGTTAAGAAAGGTAGAGGTAGACGTAAAAGGACATGGTTAAGAAGTATAAAACATGACCTTAGTATACTTGAATTAAATGAGAATCTGACACATAATAGGTCACAATGGAGACAAACAATTCATGTAGTCGACCCCATTTAGTGGGATAAAGGCTTGTAGTAGTTGTTGTTGTTGTTGTTATTGTTGTAGTAAGCAAGTTAGGTTTTTTAGTTTATTTAGTTAATTTTATTTATTTTACTTTTATTTTTATTTAGGTTTATTTTTATTTTAATTTAGTGTATTTTATTTAGTTTAGGTTTATGATTATTTTTTTTACTTTATTTTAGGTTTAGGTTTTATTTTCTAGTTTAAGGTTTAGGGTTTATTTTTTATTTATTTTTAGGTTTATATTTTAGGTTTAGTTTTATAGTTTTATTTTATTATATGTTAGGTTTACTTTATTTTTATTTTGTTTAGTTTTATTTTAAATTTTATTTATTTTATTTTAGGTTTATTTAGTTTAGATTTAGGTTTTTAGCTTTTAGGGTTTAGGGTTTAGGGTTTAGGTTTTAGGTTTTTTACTTTTAGGTTTATTTTTTAGTTTAAGCTTAGGTTTATTTTTTATTTTATTTTATTTTATTTAGTTTAGGGTTTAGGTTTAGGTTTTATTTTAATTTAATTTAGTTTATTTTAGTTTAGGTTTAGGTTTATTTTATTTTTTATTTTAGGTTTAGTTTTTTTTTTTAGTTTAGGGTTTGGGTTTAATTTTTTATTTATTTTAGGTTTTTTATTTAGTTTTATTTTATTTTAGGTTTATTTTATTTTTATTTTACATTTAGTTTTTATTTTATTTAAGTTTTTAATTCTTAGATTTATTTTATTTTATTTAGTTTAATTTAGGTTTTTATTTATTTTATTTTATTTTATTTTATTATTTTATTTTATTTTATTTTAAGGTTTAGGTTTAAGTTTTTATTTTATTTAATTTTTCTATTTTATTTAGGTTTAAGTTTTTTTATTTATTTTAATTTTAGGTTGTTAGGATTTAGGTTTAAGTTTAGGGTTTTAGGTTTAGGGTTTAGGGTTTAGGGTTTTAGGGTTTAGGGTTTTTTAGTTTTTATGGTTTAGGTTATTAGGGTTTTGGGTTTAGGGTTTAGGGTTTAGTTTTAAACTTTAGGGTTTGGGTTTTAAACTTAGGGTTTAACTTTAGTGTTTAGGTTTAGTTTTAGTTTATTTTAGGTTTAGGGTTTTATGGTTTAATGTTTGTTTAAGGTTTAGATTGATTTTAGTTTAGTTGGTTTTTAGGAGTTATGATTTAGGTTTAGGTTTAGGTTAGTTAGTTTAGGTTTAGGATTTAGGGTTTAGTTTTGGGGTTTATTGGTTTAAGTTTAGGTTTAGGTTGTAAGTTTATGG
Organism: Cymbidium sinense; assembly: GCA_021442155.1. NCBI lineage: Eukaryota > Viridiplantae > Streptophyta > Magnoliopsida > Asparagales > Orchidaceae > Cymbidium > Cymbidium sinense. Next base: position 213,585,186 of record CM038216.1, read on the forward strand.
TTTAGGGTTTAGGCTTAGTTTTAGGGTTTCGGGTTAGGGTTTAGGGTTTAGGATTTAGGGTTTAAGGTTTAAGGTTTAGGGTTTTTAAAAAAAAAATCAAGTAAACCGGTAGGTTAAGTTTTTTATTAGTTTATTTAGTTTATTTTTTTAATTATTTTATTTTATCTGATTTTTTATTTTTATTTAGGTTAATTTTCTCTTTTTATTTAGTTTATTTTGGGTTTATTTATTTAAGTTTAGCTTTTTTTATTTTAGTTTATTTTTTAGGTTTAGTTTAGGATTATGTTTATTTTTTAGTTTAGTTTTATTTTTTTAGGTTTATGTTTTATTTTTTAATTTCAAGTTTAGGTTTAGGGTTTTATTTTATTTTTTTAGGATTAGGTTTTAGGTTTTTCTTTTAGACTTATTTTTAATTATTATTTTTTTAGTTTAGGTTTAGGTGTTTTTTAAGTTTATTTTATTTTATTTAGTTTAGGGTTTAGGTTTAGTTTATTTTATGTTTAGGTTTAGGTTCTATTTATTTTAGTTAAATTTATTTTATTTTAGGTTTAGATTTGTTTTATTTTAGGTTTAGGTTTTTCTTTTTAAGTTTAAGGTTTAGGTTTTTTTTAGGTTTTATTTTAAGGATTATATTTTAGGTTTATATTCTAGGTTTAGGTTTTATTTTATTTTTATTTTTTGTTTTGTTTTTTTATTTATGTTTTTTATTTTTAGGTTTATTTTATTTTATGTAGTTTAGTTTATATTTTTTATTTATTTTATTTTATTTTAGTTTTTATTTTTTATTGTATTTTATTTTATTTTAGTTTTTATTTTTTATTGTATTTTATTTTTAGGTTTAGGTTTTAGTTTAGGTTTTATTTTATTTTAATTTATTTAGGTTTTATTTTTATTTTTTTAGGTTTATTTTTTTAAGTTTAGGATTTTAGGTTTTAGGTTTTAGGGATTAGGTCAGTTTAGGGTTAGGTTTGGGTTTGGAGTTGTAAGTTTTAGGGTTTAGTGTTTAGGGTTTAGGATTAGAGTTTATTTTATTTTATTTTTGTTTATTTATTTTTTAAAATTAAGTCAAGTGATAGGTTTAAGTTTATTTTATTTATTTTATTTTATTTTATTTATTTTATTTTATTTATCTTTATTTTGATTTAGGTTTATTTTTATTTTTATTTAATTTGGTTTATTTATTTTATATTTATATATTTTAGTTTAGGTTTTAGAGGGTTTAGGTTTAGCTTAAGGTTAATTTAGGGTTAGGGTTTAGGGTTTAGGGTTTGGGATTTAGAGTTTAGAGTTTAAGGTTTTTTTTTGAGTTTAGGGTTTAGTGTTTAGGGTTTAGGGTTTAGGTTTTAGGGTTTAGGGTTTAGGGTTTTAGGGTTTAGGGTTTAGGATTTAGGGTTATTTAAGGTTTATGGTTTAGGGTTGTTGGTTTGGGATTGTAAGTTTACGGTTCAGAGTTTAGGCTTAATTTTAGGTTTTAAGGTTTTGGGTTTAGGGTTTAGGATTTAAGGTTTAGGGTTTAGGGTTTAAGGTTTAGGATTTTTAAAAAAAAATTAAGTAAACTGGTAAGTTTATTTTATTTTTTGTTTAATTAGTTTATTTCCTTTATTTAATGTAGTTTATTTTATTTTTATTTTTTATTTAGTTTTATTTTATTTTTAATTTATTTTAGTTTATTTATTAGGTTTTGGTTTATTTTTTAGTTTAGTTTTAATTTTATTTATTTTAGGTTTTTTTTATTTTTATTTTTAGTTTTTAGGTTTTATTTTATTTTTTTAGGTTTTGGTTTTAGATTTTTATTTTAGGTTTATTTTTAGGTTTTATTTTTTAGTTTAGGTTTTTGTTTTTTTTTTTGTTTTTTTTATTTTATTTAGAATAGGATTTTGGTTTACTTAATTTCTGGTTTAGGTTTAGGTTTTATTTATTTTAGTATAGTTTATTTTAGTTTATGTTTAGGTTTATTTTATTTTATTTATTTTAGGTTTAGGTTTTTTTTAGTTTAAGGTTTAGGTTTTTTTTTATTTTTAGGTTTTATTTTTAAGTTCATATTTTAGGTTAAGGTTTTTATTTAGTTTTTATTTTATTTTATTTTTGGTTTACTTTATTTTTATTTTTTGTTTAATTTTTATTTTATTTTGGTTTTTTAATTTTTAGGTTTATTTTTTTATTTTAGTTTAGGTGTTTATTTATTTATTTTAGTTTATTTATTTTATTTTATTATTTTATTTATAGGTTTAGGTTTATTAGGTTTTAGTTTTGGTTTTTTATTTTATTTTAATTTTTTTTTTTATTTAGGTTTAAGTTTTTTATTTATTTTATTTTATGTTTTATTTAGTTTAGGTTTAGGTTTTAGTTTTAGGGTTTAGGGTTTAGGGTTTGGGGTTAGGTTTTAGAGTTTAGGGTTTAGGTTTTAGGTTTAGGGTTTAGTTTATTTTTTTATTTAAAGTAGGTTTAAGTTTATGGTTTATATTTTATTTATTTATTTTAGTTTTGTTTTTTATTTTTTTTAAGTTTATTTTATTTTATTTAGTTTATTTATTTTAGTTTTATTTATTTTATTTAGGTTTTAATTTTTTAGGTTTAGGTTTAGTTTAGAGTTAATTTTAGTTTAGGGTTAGGTTTATTTTTTTGGGTTTAGGGTTTAGTGTTTATGGTTTTAGGGTTTAGGGTTTAGGGTTTAGGGTTTAGGGTTTTTAAGGTTTACGGTTTAGGGTTTAGAGTTTAGGTTTTATGTTTTGGGTTGTTTTTTAGGGTTTAGGGTTTTATTTTTTAGATAAATTCATATTCATTTCTTCTTTTATCATTAGTAACACAAAATTTTCTAAGACATAGCGACAACATAGATAAAATGAGCATAGAGGATAAAAACCAGATAACTTTTGCCTCAATGTAAGACATAGTTTAGTTGGATTCATTCTTTAGTTTCTCGGTTATTAGAACCACCTCTCTCAAGTCGGATCCACCATCATATTTTTATCCACCAGGTATAACCTCCGTAGTCCTTATATGGTACCACCTCATATCCATTTGATCCCCACCACCATTGTGATAATATCGCCTTTGCCTCCATTAGGATCTAGATTTGACGGTGATGTTCCTACCATTAGTGTTATGCCCATTCTTATGCTTTAGGTTTAGGTTTATTTTTTAATTTATTTAGTTATTTTCGGTTTATTTATTTTATGTTTGGTTTTTTATTTTAGTTTATTTTTTTAGGTTTCGGTTTATTTTTCAGTTTAGTTTTAATTTTATTTTATTTTTTAGGTTTTGGTTTTATTTTTTATTTTTAGGTTTAGGTTTAGGTTTTTATTTTATTATTTTAGGTTTAGATTTTAGGTTTTATTTAGGTTTATTTTAGGTTTTATTTTTTTAGTTTAGGTTTAGGTTTATTTTTAGTTTTTATTTTATTTGTTTAGTTTAGATTTAGGTTTAGTTTATTTTAGGATTAGGTTTAGGTTTTATTTATTTTACTTTAGGTTTAGGTTTATTTTACTTTTTTATTTTAGTTTTAGGTTTGTTTTAATTTAGGGTTTTCATTTTATTTTTTATTTATTTTTAAGTTTTATTTGGTTTATTTTTTAGTTTTATTTAGTTTTTATTTTATTTTAGGTTTATTTTCTTTTTTATTTCGTTATTTTATTTTGTTTAGGTTTTTTATTCCTAGGTTTATTTTATTTTTTTAGTTTAGTTTAGGTTTTTATTTAGTTTATTTTAGTTTATTTTAATTAGTTTATTTTATTTAATATTTAAGTTTAAGTTTAGGTTTTAGTTCATGTTTTTATTTTATTTTATTATTTTATTTTAATAAGGTTTTTTATTTATTTTATTTTTAGGTTTTATTTAGTTTCAGTTTAGGTTTAGATTTTTAGGTTTTTAGGGTTTAGGGTTTGTGGTTTAGGGTTTAGGGTTTTTGGGTTTATGGTTTTAGGGTTTAGGGTTTAGTTTTGGGGTTTAGGATTTAGGGATTAGGGTTTAGTGTTTAGGCATTACTGTTTAGGATTTTTAGGGTTTATGGTTTAGGGTTTAGGGTTGGTTTGGGGTTTAGGGTTTAGGGTTTTTAGGGTTTAGGGTTTACGGTTTAGGTTTAAGGTTATTTAGGGTTTAGGGTTTAGGGTTTTTAGGGTTTAGGGTTTAGGTTTTAGGATTTATGGTTGTAGGTTTAGGGTTTATGGTGTAGTGTTAGTTTTATTATTTAGGGTTTAGGGTTTAGGATTTATTGTTTTGGGTTTAGGGTTTAGGGTTTACAGGATTTTTTTTTAATTAAGTAAACAGGAGATTTAGTATTTTAGTTTATTTGTATTTATTTTAGTTATTTTATTTTAATTTTTATTTAGATTTATTTTTATTTTATTTTATTTATTTTAATTTAGGTTTATTTTAGTTTTTTTTAGGTTTAGGTTTAGGTTTATGTTTATTTTAGTTTGTTTTATTTTTTATTTTATTTTTAGGTTTAGGTTTTATTTTATTTTTTGTTTTAAGTTTATTTTATTTTTTTAGGTTTAGGTTTATGTTAATTTTAGGTTTTATTTTTTAGTTTTGGTTTAGATTTATTTTATTTTATTTTATTTTGTTATTTGTTTAGGTTTAGGTTTCTAGTTTTATTTATTTTATTTTATATTTAAGTTTATGTTTATTTTATTCATTTATTTTAGGTTTAGATTTTTTTTATTTTAGGATTTAGGTTTTATTTTTTTTATTTTTTTTGGGTTTATTTCTTAGATTTAGGTTTTTATTTAGTTTTTATTTTATTTAGAATTTTGTACCACCATCCTTCAAGATTTTTGATGGCACTGGGAACCCACTATAACACATTGCACACTTTAGAGCCGACTGTTACAACATCATTGGTAGCAACGCTCTCCTCTTCCACCTTTTCGTTAGTTGTCTGTCATGTGTTGCATTTGATTGGTGCACCGAACTGTCCAATGGTTCGGTGAAGACTTTTGCTGAGTTGGAGCACCTCTTCATCAAGAGGTTTGCTGGAGCTTAGTAGAGGGTGATTGTAGGTGACCTCATTGTAGAGAAATAGAAACTCAACGAGTCGTTTGTTGATTACATTCTCAAGTGGCGCAACTTGAGCATGAAATGCAAACCACACTGTCCGAATAACATGTCATTAAGATTCTTCTCAAGAATATCCATGCCCCGGTTGCCTTCATGCTTAAGGACTTTACCATCAAAACATTCGATAAATTAGTCAACAAGGAGGCTAGCCTACAAGAGGCAGCCAAATAGTTTCTCTTTCATGACCTATCATCTAGGCCCAAGCCACAGAAGGTGTTTAAAAAGAAGTCAGGAACATTTGTGTCAGTGGATAGAGGGAAGCAACTAGCCAGACTTCACTATGAGAGACTATGAGCTTAGTAGCCTCTTTTTCACCTCCTTTTCCACCATCTCAGCCATCATACTGGCCATCGCAGCTGAGACAATGACCATCTCCACCACCTCAGCACCCTACCCAATAGTGGTATTCATATCCATTGCCAGGTAGCTACTTTCCACCTACTCTTACCAATATATTGAATAAGCCTTATTCATGCAAGAGGGATGTAGTTAGAAAAATCTTTAAGGATCTCTTAAAGAAACTTGACTTTCAGTTACTAGAGCCTAAGAGGGAAGAAGAGGGCAAGAGCATGATCCTATTTCCCTTACCACCGCATGTTAGCCATGTCTTAGAGGATTGTATCACTTTTAAGGACTAGCTTGATCAGCCTACAAGTTGAGAGCCATAGTTATCCCTAAGGAATACTTATTTGAATAACCATCTAGAGTAATCCTTGGGATACTTGCAATCCTCTTAAGACCAAAGAAGGTTAGATGTCACCCTCTAACCTCTATGAAGATCATTTCTAAGATCAAGAAGCTTCCTTCAGTGCCTAAAGTAGCTCAAACTTCCAACACCAAAGAAGGTTCTAGTTGCAAAGGACAACTCGGGGAGGGTGACAACCCACCAGTAGCACTCACCATACTTGCCCGTGATAGTCCAGAAGTGTAGCCACCATCCGAGTCAAATACTCCCTCCACCGTTGCAACTACCACCTCTTCTGCTAGCTCCTCTTCTACTAGAGATCAGATCTATCTGGGATAAGAACTTTTAAATCCCTTACCCACTTACTTTACTTGATTTCTATCATGTACCTCTACCCAAAAAATTAATGAAGAAAGTTAATTACTTATATATTGTCCACTTGATGCTCTTGATTTTATTCTATTGAAAGCTCTCCAAGTCTAAATAAAAATAATAGCTCTAGTAGTTCGATCATTTTTCTAATTTAGAGTCGACTATCCTTCTCTAAATCAGTCCACCTCTTGAGATTGACTTGGAGTCAACTAACTCTGAGGATCCCATAGGAGAAGTTGTAGGTATGCCCAATAAAAAGGTAAAACTTTCCACAAGCTCATCATTCTAAGAAGTCACTGAAGTCAACCTACATAATGGTAAAGTTCTACCTCCTAGGGTAGCACCTTAGGATAAGGGTAATCAAGTGATTAGTTCCATTGTGCAGATAGCCCCTCCATAGGATGCTCCACCCATGGATATGCTTGTGGAGGACCAAGCCATAGTTGATTATAATGTCCTAGCTCACCTTAGAAAGTTTTCAGATAAGTTAAGCATTTACAATGCCCTTGTCTTATCCAAAGAGATAAGGAAATCTCTAATCAAGGCCTTACTTGATCTAGAGATATGCTTAGCTTAGTTGACCAATATTAAAGAGGAGGCATGCCACTCGAAGGACATCTTAAGAGTTACATTCAGCGATGAAGACTTACTCGTTGGGACGACTGAGCATAACTGCCTCATTACATTACAGTAGATGTTGGCATATGTTATCGAGTTTTGGTTGATCGTGTATCAATCAACATTATGAGTCTAAGAACCCTTGCCTACTTGAGGATCGACATCTCAAACTCCAAAAGAAAGGATGATGTTGAGAAATCAATGAACAAGGTGAGAGCTTGTGGTGTTTATTTTGAATGTATGGAAGGGTGGGGAGGGGGGAGGATTGAGGGGTACTTTTTTATTTGATCAAGTATATTGAGGTATGATGTACTATCTCAAAAGATAGAGGCATCACCCTATAATGGACCTAATCATGTAATAAGGACTCTAAGGCATGATGGGTCTTAATGTATGAGATTTTTCTACATTACATGGATGAATAAGTGGTTTATATTAAACTAGGTTCTTAAGTTTCATATGGAGGTAAGCCTCCATAGTTAATTACAGCTTAGGAAAAGAAATTTCTTAAGAATACTCTCGATTAAAGTAGATAATTATCATCTCCAAAGATTTCAAGGTTAGACTATCAAAAGATTGGTTGTATTTGGAAAATCAATTTGGAAAGCTCAAGGAGAAGACTTATGTTTGGAATTCAAATGAAATAAGTAGGAAATGCTCATGATACTAGGAAGCCTAGTGAGCATTTAAATCAATCCTATGGTTGGGCTTTATAATTTTGAAGTTGAGGAGATTTATATATTTTGAGTTGAAATTTAATTAGAATACTAGGGCTTATAATCAACCAACACAAGATTGTGGGAATGCTTAAGGGGTGAGAATTTATGCTCGTAGCCCGAAGGAAATAGCTACCTCAGATCCTAAATCTTGGGAGCTTTAGCATGACCTAAATCTAAGCAACGGGTGGACATAAGGGTTTGCCTCCCAAGAGAGAATAAATTGTCTGACTTCTAGACTTATAACCTCCTGGAGTGGCTGCCAGCTAACTCCTCCTATGATTTTAAAACCATGTAGTTTGATCTTATGAATTGTAAGATAGCTAGGGCACTTATTTAATTAGAAAGAGACTAAAGTCCTAAACACACTCCCTAAGAGACTAGAGCATGAGTGGTATGAGCATATGACTTAATCTATAGATGCAAAATATTTTCAAATTTTATTTCATTTTAGACACATCATTTTGATGAGGCTTTAGGATTTCTTATGCCTAAATGCATGATGAAATAGGTTATGGGTCAAATCAGTTAGAAGAAGGTGTTCTCCACTATAAGGGATGCCCGCAAAGGTCAAGCACTCCTTTATCATGCAAGGATGGAGATCCTTCATGTTCAAGAGAGAGAGAATATGCATGCATGATTTGAAACATATAACCATACAGCTAAGAGGTTGCTAGATCTTTTAATTATCTTATTTATGTCTTAGGCTTTATGATGAGGTTATGAGTTGTTTAAAATTTAGTTATGAGTGATTAGTTAGGTAGAAAAGTTATTTTTATCCTAAGAGCCTAATCATATCCAAGCTACACATTAAAGCATCAATCACTTAAGAAACGATGAAAAGCATACCATCCTAATGTACAATGTAAACATAACATCAAACAATTATATAAAATATCATAAAAGAATAAAAGGACGATGTGGTACTCCTCAACCCAGAGAAAAGATGGGTAGCCGAGCTACCCTTATACAACCGAATATGAAAGAATAATTATAATTGTATTAAATGTTATGAGGGTCTTCTTTCTTCATATCTCCATTTTGATTTGGTTCCTTCTTTTTTATTTGGATGGTGCTTGCTTCAAAGGCATCACAGGGCACCCAGGATAAAGCCTTGCCACTGGTCATCCTAATCCCCCATAGCACTAGTCCTAATTCCTATTGTAAAAATTATACTTATGTGGGAAAAGTAAATCTAACTACACCTGTAAAATATAGGTTAGCTAAATATACAAATAATCTCAAGCTGTCCTAACTTTCATTATGCTTAAGGATTTAAGCAACTTGCAAAAAGAGCATTCACATTTATTTTTAAGCATTCCTTAAGCATAATCACTCAGAGAATATGATTAGGCTAATATTCTATCATCCAATCTATGAAGCATACACCCTAATCAATCTAAAATAATACATCATGAAAGAAAACATACACATCATACACCATCCTAACTTAGCTAGAAGTGGTGACTTAATTCTATGTGTATTAAGGCTTGTAAGTCTTGTTAGGCATTAGTGTTGTATTTTCTATGTATAGAAGAATTCAATTTAACATGAAAGGTTGATTTCACATGAAGTAGTTTAATTGATTTGAGAATTTTAATTTGTGTTTTCTTTTGTTTCTTTTGATTACACTTAACAACTAAGTGTTATAAATAGAGGAAAAGAGGATTGCCCTCTTTCATCTACCTTAAGTCTCTAAAGTATATTATTTTGATTTAGTTCTCTTTAGTGAATGGCTTATTAAATGATTTAATTAATCTTAAGTTTAGGTTCACTTTAAATAATCCTATTCAAAATGAAAGGCATCTTAAGTTTTATTTAATTGAATTACTACCACATGACATATATTAAATCAATCCTTTCCATCACATGTAACATGCTTATGATTTAATCCTAAGTGTATCTATACATGCAACATATTTCAGCACACTTAAATGATGAATGTATGTGTATGTTTAGAACTTATATTTTATTTGAATGAATTATTTAAACATATTACTTTAATACTTTATCCAAATTCTTATATAAAATGAAATAAGAGTGAAATTAAATAGGCATGTGTCATTATTAAACATTGGAAGTGAGGTAATCAAATGACCTCCTTGAAGCTAGGTAACGCCTAGTATTCTAAGGATGTCCAGGCTATATACCCATTTGCATTCAAACATATGTAAATTGTATACATGAACATAAAGTAAGCTCCAAATCATATGGCTAATAATAATTCAACCACTTAGTCAATTATGAATGCATGAAATTTTAATGTAAAATGGGATTTTCATTCACTAATCACATATACATATGCATGTACAAAGATATAGGAAAGTACATGTCATTGTTAAACTAGGAAGTGAGGTAATCAAATGACCTCCTTGGGCTAACTGAAGCCTCATATTCCGACATAAAACTATATACTTGCTTTTCTTGGACACACATGGATGTATACATAAATGAGAGAAGAAAACCATGCAAAGATTGTATATTTTTTTATTGAATCATTTATATATATGAATTAAACACTATCCTAATTCTAATGTTGAAATACATAAGAATGAAATCAAATGGGTATGTTGTTAAACCGGAGGAGGTAATCAAATGACCTCCTAGCTAAAGCCTTGTGTTCTTGGGATTTCCAAACTATATACCCATTACCATTCCATCTTATATAAATCAACACATGAATAAAGGAAAGAGAACTCAACATTCATACACTTAAGCTATAAACTCAAGCATTTCTTATGTATTTATAATTAGCATCATAACACATATTATTATTCATTTATAAGCTTTTGAAAGATACATTTAGATTTAATAGTAATAATAGCCACACATATATTAAATTAAATTCACACATGCAAGCTTACATAAAGGAAATCCATTTTATTTTACTTGATTTTGAAAAGATGGATGCATGAATTCAAATGACACCAAATTTAACATGATTGGAAGAGGACAATCAAATATAAGCATGTCATTCATTCAACCAAACTAGTTCTTAATCAAATCAAATAATATTATTTAAAACCAAAGCTTCTTTATTAATTATGTTTTGCATTTGATTTGATTTAAAGGAGAAGAGAAATCATCACTTGTTGTTTTAAACCCATTTCCACATTAGTGATTTGATTTAATTTAAGGAAATGTAATTAAGTTGATTTTATGGGTTAATAAGTTGAACCCTCAATTAGAAGAATTAATTACCCTTACCTATGTCACCTTAAAGTAATTAACTAAATAATTATAAGCCAACATGATATGCATGGAAAATAAACTTAATGATCTAGGAAATAAAAGGCCTAATGGTTTATGATTAAGTTAGTTAGATTAAGGAACTTAATTAATTACTCTTATGGTTTTCCCACATGTGGACTAACTATAATTTCATCAAACTCTTTAGGTTATTAAACACCTAAAGATCTATCCCATGATTTAATTAATTAAGGTGTGATGTGATTATGATTTCAATTTGATTAAGTAATTTAATTAATTAGTTAAATCTTAATTAATTTCATTTTAAAAAAAAAGGTGAAATGAACTTAAGGAATGGGGTCCCAACCCTATTCCTTAGTTTACTTAATGTTGAATAATGATTAATAAACTTAATTAACCAATTTATTGCTATTCATGGGATTACCTAAACATTAATTGATTGAAAAGAGTAGTTAAGGTTTAATTAGTAAATTTTCCTAATTAACTGAGCAATAAATCCCATGAAAATCATGGGATATAGAGGCCATCCCATTAAATTAACCAACAAAATTTTGAATTAATTTCTCAAGTAATTAAGGAGAAATTAAACTAATAAATTTTACAAATAAACTTTAATTACTATTCAATATTTGTTAAGATCATTTTTAATTAATTCTCCTCTAAAATATCTTTAAAATTAGTATTTATTATCATTTTTTAATTTCTCTATGATTTTTTAGTATTTTTAAAAGTTTCAGCCATTAAAAATGATGAATTAAGCCTAATTTCCTAATTTTATTGGCGCCACGTGGCATGCTGATGTGGCGTGCTTTCCACATGGCACTGCAGCATTGGCTACTTAAAACTTATCTAACTCAGCGCTTATGTGGCAGTGATGGATGTGCTTTCTTGTCCACCATCCGATTTCAGATTGGATGGCTACGATTAATCCCACAAATTAATAGGATTAAATTAGATCAATTTAGCGGATCTAATCATGACAATCCATTTTGATCATACGGAAGTGATGGTGCATGATCTAATGTCACGTGAGGGAGAATGAAGTTCGTCTACCATTGCTCACTTGATCCGAACTTACCCGAGCTTGGATTAACTCTAAAAGGATCCAACACCTTCACAACATCGATTGGAGGGGATCCAACAGTTAAGATCACATGAGATACAAGTTTTCTTCAGAAATCTCTAACCTATTTTGGCCTAAGGATTAGTTTTGGAAGCATACCTCGCCAGAGCTCAAGATTGGTAGCTGGAATGATTGAGGAAGCTTCATTCAGTGGAGACAAAGCCTTATTGAGGAGCAATGGAATCAATTCCTTGATGATCACTTGAAAGGTCATGAACTGATAATTTGGAGCTTAGCTTTGATTGAAATCCCACCTCATGTGCTTAGAATGCTTGGGAGATGATTCATTCTTGCTCGACGAGGCCTATAGAAGGTGCATGCAAAGTTAATTTAAGTTTGATGGAGAAATAGAGAAGTTAGGTCAGAAATGGGAGTGTCTATTTGGGATGAGAATGGCATTTTTATCGAAGAATGACCTTGGGAGCTTAGGGAATGGCTCTATCGCTCATCTTATAAGGCTCGAAGAATGATTTTGTGTGTGTTTGAGTGGAAATGAGGGGTTTATACCCCCTTCATCTTATTGGATGGTGGGATCGAGTTTGGCTTTTAGTGGTCATTCAACAATCTCAAAGTAGTGGGTGGCAGGGAGGAGGGTGATCGGCTTGGTTGGTTTAAAGTGTGGAGGTGGCTGGAGGAATCATGTGTGTCATATGGGTTTCAAATGCTCTAATGGGGAGGGGTGGTGATTTCACCTCCCATGGGTCATGGCCTTCCCAACCACCCCTTGGGTCGGGGTTGGCGTGTCTACTAGGTGGACCATTGGGAGAGTACCAAGTGGCCAAGGAATGGAAATGACCACATATATGGGTGATTTATCTAATGTGATGCCCTTGACCTAATGGTAGAATGATCATTTGGCATTGGATTTGATTTGGGTAGATTTGAAATGAGCCAAAAGTGGGTTAGCCCAAATTTCAAGTCAATTAGAGTTGATTTGGTTAGTTTTGGCTCAATTTGACTAATTTAGGTCAAATTGGGTTAGGTTGGGTCAAGTTGACCAATTGGTCAAATTAGGCCAAACCAAGGGTTAGGTCAAGTTTATATGATCATTTGGGATGTTTTGGTTCAATTGGTTTGGCTTAGTTTGGCTTAGATTTGATTTTGGCTCATTTGAATTCATTTGGGCCAAATGGGTTAAGATGACCAATTTGACCAAATTGGCCATATTGGCTTGGGTTGGGTGTTGGTTTGGGTTTAGTTGACCAATTGAAGATTATTGTAGGCTTTAATTACAATTAATTTGGATTTGGTTTTATTTAGGCCAACTTGAACATTTAGGTCAATTGGGTTTAATTGGGTCCAATCATGGCTTTGGTTAAGTTCAACAATCAATTTGGAATGAACTTGAGCCATTGGTTGCAATCAATTTGATTTTTGTTTTGATTTGACCCAATTTGGTCTGTTAGGTCAATTTGGGTCAACTTAGGTCAAGAGGGCCAATTGGGTTTGGTTTCACTCAATTGAAAGTCAAGTCATATTCAAATATTGATTTTGATTTGATATGAATCATTGGTTTCAAGGGATTTGGCTGAGGATACAATTTGGCTAGTTTGGGTTTATATGGGTTAAGGGGTTGACTTGGTCAAATAACCAAATTAACTTGGTTTGACCTAATTTGTGATGATTGATCAACCTAGGGTGATCAATAATCATGTTGGGAGGTTTTGATGGTTCAATCCAATTTGGGTAGGATTAGAACTTGGCTCAAATAGGTCAATTGGCTACTTTGGGTCAAGTGGACCAATTAGTTAGTTGATTTTGGTTGAGTTTGATTTAGTTGAGTTTATATATGTGATTGAAATATAAATTCATTGCAATTGCTTGGGTTCAAATGGGTTTTGGTTCATTTGAATATTTCAAGTCAAAAGGGTTAAGTTGGGTTTGATTTGGGTTGATTTTGGTTTGGCTTGATGATTGTAGATTTCATTTATATTTGTAAATATGATTAAAGGTATGACTGATTCATGAGAAAATCAATTGAATTTGGGTTTTGGAATGAAGAAATTTGACTAAGTCCATGGAGTTGAGTTATGTGGCTTATGTTTGGATTTTGATTTGGTTTGACTTAGTTTTGATTATTTAAATGTATATTTCATTTAAATTTGTGAAGATGATTGAAAATATGATTGAGTGAGAAAATCAATTGAGTTTGACTTGATTTGGATTAAGAGTTGGCTAAGTCCATGGGAATATGGTATTTAGGAAGGTTTTGATTTAATTTGATTTAGTTTCATTTAGTTTTGATCAATTGAATGTAGATTTGATTTATATTTAGGAAGATGATTGAAGATATAAATTGATTATGAGAAAATCAATTAATTTTGGATTGATTTAGATTAAGAGTTAGCTAAGTCCATGGGATAGGTCATATGGCTTTGGAAGGGTTTCAAGTTTAGATTTGATCATGGGCTTCAATAATTTGGTTTTAGAATTTGGGTTTGGATTTGGATTTAAATTTGATGTTTGAATTGAACACGAGGTTTGGTTTGAGAAGGTGAACATGGATTGGATTTGGGTTGTAGGGTAGGTGGATTATCCTAATCCTAAGGCATAATCCTATGGTTAACCCTTCTTAAGTCTTAAGCTGTTTACCTAATTATTAGAAGTGTCTTATGGAGAGAAGTCTTAGTATCTTGAACTCTAAGCCAAGATGGGAAGATTGAATGCACTCCAAAAGTGAGGTCAACTTAGGCTCTATAGTGTTGCCCTTGGAGATAGATGATTGGAAGGAAGATCAAGCCAAACTTAGACTTGGATACATCTTTCAACCATCGGGAATATGGTTTAGATCATCTTCATGTGAGAGGTGGGATCATCTACTATGTCAAAGGAGATCTCAAGTCATTTATAGTTCAGGTTGGCATATATGAGGATGCTTACTACCTCCCTCAAAATCAACAAGTCTATTCTCGAACTTAGTTAAAGTTTAAAAATAAAAGAAAAGAAAAAAAAAAGAAAAAAAGAGAAAGAAAAAAGAAAAGAAAAGAGAAAATGAAAAAAGAAAATAAAGGGAGTGAAATAGACTTGGAGGAGGAAGTGGAGCGCATTAGATTCCACCCATAGTTCTTTACTCTGTTCGAACATATGGATAGGACTACCTAACCTCTACCACGCAGAGGAAGAGGCCAAATAAGAGGCTATCCCAAGGGTGGAAAACCTCCAAATTGGTAATCAAATAGAATATATATCCCAGCTTCCAGGAGTACAGCTACTATCCATATAGACTTAAAATCTAGTTCATAGGATGAGTATTATATTGTTAGGACACCAACCAGCTCTTCTTAGTAGTAGATTCCCTTGGAGGTGGAACTTGATCTAGATAGCGATGAAGATGCTCCAAAGCAATGCATAATTTATTCAAGTCTATATGTGAAAACAGTTAGGCATCGGTTGGGAACTTACCACCCACTTTCCTCTCAAAAGCTAAGTTTGGTAGTTAAGAAAGCCCCTAAGTCATCCATAGGTGTGAAGAGTCGAGGTTCTTTTGGGAGCATCATCCTCAAGAAGTTGATGTAGAACTTGAGGATGACTCATATAAATATTTAATAGAATTACCTTTTGATTGGTACTTCCTTGTGTTCATAATTTAGAAAGGGTTAATCCCACATACTTGGTCAATAGTGGACTACTTGAAAGAATATAAAAGAACAAATGTGAATGCTCTCAATCAAGATCGAGATTAGGATTTGATTGGTGTCTAGTTAATGATGATGATTATTCATTACATCATTTGGAATCGATAGGTTCTTTTCAAATCACATTAACTCATGAGGAGTTGTTAGAAATTTTAGATGATCTAGATGATATTGAAGTCAAAGATGCACCGAGTTTGAAGAGATAAAGTCAACCATCGATGAGCTCAGGAAATCAACTTAGAACAGAAGATCCATGCATACATCAGTTCTTTGTTGAATGAAATTGAATCTAATGACTTAGTTAGTCTATTGGAGTTTAAGGACTATTTTGCATGAAGTTATGAAGAGATGCCTATTGGCTCTAATGCGTAGTCCATAAACTAGCAGAGCCTAACCTATCAAGAAAGCTTCTAGATGCATGAGATTAGACATAGAATAGTCATTTATGAAGTCAGAAAGCGATCGATGCTAGCTTCATCCAGGAAGAAAATACCCTACGGTTAGCCACATCTCAATTAAGAAAAGAATGGCCAAATTACATATGCATCAATTTTAGGGATTAAATAAGGCATGTATAAAGATGAATTTCCACTAATCTTGAGTTGTGGTCATTGCCTCATCTCATGCTCATCTCTTTATGGATATAACTAAATAAAGATATCCCTTGATGATGAAAAGAAACATTTCTTTTAGAACCGATCAGAATCTATTGCTATAAGGTCATGCCTTTCGCCTTAAAATATCGATTCTACATACCGGTGGCTATTTTCGACTCTTTGATGAACTCATTCATCTAGTTGAGTCTATATTGATGATCTCATGGTCAAAAAATAGAGAAAAGGAAGACCATCTCTTTGAGTTGAGAGTAGTTTGCAAATAATTAATTCAATTTAACCTCAAAATGACCCCCCTAAAATGTGCATTTGGAGTAGCATCATGAAATTTCCTTGGGTTTATTGTCTGACACCAGGGAATCGAAATTGATCTAGAGAAGATCAGAGCAATATTAGAAATGCAACTCTCTAAAAGTTTAACTCAACTCAGATCATTCTAAGGGTATTTGGCATATCTAAGATGCTTTATATCCAACCTATCATGAACATGTCATCTATTCTTAGCACTTATCAAAAAGGATGCCAAGTTTAAGTAGGATGATCAGTGTGAGCATGCCTTTGAAGACATCAAGCATTACCTGATGACGCCGCCGGTTCTAGCAGCCCCTTTCCCGGGCAAGCTCATACTTTACACTACTACATTAGAAGACTCCTGTGGCGCTATGTTGGCCCAAGCTAATGATGAAGGGAAGAAAGATGCACTATACTACCTCAACCATCATCTAATCGCTACAGAGGCTAATTATCCACCCATTTAGAAGCATTGCCTAGCTTTAATTTTTGCTTCACAAAAGCTACAGCACTACATCCTTCCTTATAAGGTGAACTTAATCTATAGGATCAATCCACTCTGATATCATGGCCATGGATTATTAGTTGGCATGATCCATGATCCTCTAGTTTACCATTACCTTCATACCTCTATGGTGAAAGGATAAGCATTGTTAGGATATCTTTGCTCTTATTGTTGACTCTCTACTTAGTGATGATCTCTTAGATGAACAAATCATGAACTTAAAGGATACTAGCATTCATCACTAGGAGATGTACATTGATAGTGCTACTTCCTCTCAAAGAAGAGAAGAACCACAATCTACTATTCCAAGAAAGGCAAGGGTAAGAACAGCTCTCTTAACTCGAACACTTGATGTGATCAATCTCTATCATCATCCAATCCTTGTACAAACAATGAAGTTAAATATGAGGCTTTCTTTGGAGTTAGTTGTTACTCAAGCATCTAGAACATCAACATCTTTGGGATTCTCTTATCAAATCATGGTCTTCTTATAAAGCTAAGCTCCATCACTACCACAAGTACACCATGGAGTTATTGGCCCAAATCCTAGAGGTTACCATTTATAAGATTCCTCTAGGAGAATCATGGCATATGGTTTAGCTTGAGTTGGCATGTAGGATGAATTCATATCAATAAGGTCCAAAATAGACAAGTCTTATCCCTTGATAAACTCATCAAAAGTACTCTCTTGAAGGGAGGTTTCCATTTTCCAAGAAGGATGAGGAGTTAGATTAGAGGCAACCATTGGATTACCTAAATAAAGGCAACTACCTCAGAGAAGTCCCAAGCCCATGAGCTGCAGAGCACTTTCCTACACCTTGTGGATGGTGTCTTATACCGATCTTCGATCATATGTGGTTAGGTTATTTAGACAAGCACAGCTCATAAGATCATGACCGAGGTACACTCAAGATTATGTGGAGCTAACCAATCGGTCTGAAGATGAAAGCCAAGATCAAGAGAGTAGGATACTACTATGATCAAAGATTGCATCCATATTTCTGATATACACCAATGTCAAATACGGTGTGGTCTACACCAACCACCCAACATTTTACATCTTACATTGGCCTCATGGCCATTCAAGTGTTGGGGTACCATCATTGGTGATTGATCCTCCTTCCTTTAAGGGTCAGTTCATTATGCTAACTACTTTTCAAATGCAAGGTGATTTCTCTTAGAGAGGTCCTAAGCATGTGCTAGTTTTTTAAGAACCATATCATATATAGGTTTGAAGTGCCTCGATGAATTATATAATGTTATTCATTCACAAAGAGATCAACTTTGCCCAGAGACACAATATAGATTGGAGATAATCTGCCATCAACTACCCAAGGGAAAATGGCTTAGTAGAAGCCTTCAAAAAAACTCTCATCCAAATACTGAAGAAGACACTCGATAATAAAAAATGATAGTGGCATGAGCAGTTAGTTAAAGTCTTGTGGGCCTACCACACCACATATAGAACTCCAATTCAGTCTACTCCTTTCTCCTTAGATGTGTAGTTCTACCATTAGAAGTCAAACTCCCATCACTTGGATAGATGCACAAGATCACAACAAGAGAAGTGGTTAGAAGAGCTCGAAGGTTTGGAGGAGAGACGCATGCGGGCATGCCGAAATCTCAAGTTGTACAAATCTAAAATAATTTAAGCTCATAATAAGTTGGTCTGTGCTAGAGCTTTTCAAGTAGGAGAGATTAT
Source organism: Cymbidium sinense (assembly GCA_021442155.1). NCBI lineage: Eukaryota > Viridiplantae > Streptophyta > Magnoliopsida > Asparagales > Orchidaceae > Cymbidium > Cymbidium sinense. The sequence goes on from CM038216.1 coordinate 213,603,715, forward strand.
TTTAGTTCTAAGGAGACTGGTTGTTGCCCATCATAAGATGAGAGTCAAGTTTGAACCCACTTGGGAAGGCCCTTTTCAATAGAAAGGCCTACAAAAGGATATTATCAGCTTATTAATCATAAGGGAGAGTGTTCAATGCTTCCAATCAACATGCTCTACTTAAAGAAATATTATAAATCATGTTTGAAAATAATTATCATCAATGAAAATTCCATTTTGAATTCAATCTCTTCCATGTTGAAAGTATTCTTGTTTATCATCATGATGTGTTTAGGGTAGGTGTAAAGAACCAAAGTGGCATCCTTCTTCATCAACAATTCAAACATAAAATACACACAAACATATAAAATATATATCTTTTATCTCGGGCTACTCGAGTTTAGATAATGCCTCGTGACACTTTACATTAGTATGGGTTTAGTGACATGCTACCATGCTAGTGTGTCACCTAGTCATCCTCTTGCTTTGGAGGATGTAAGTCTTTCCACCTTACTTGGCCACTACACATGTGAGCACCTTGTTAGTTTGGTAGGCCTTATTGTGTAAGCGACTTTATGTTGGCTTTGTTTAAGAGGATGTAAATTTCTATGCTTTTTTTTCTTGGATTAGTGTTCACTAATTGGGTTGAGTATATTTGAGGTTTAGGATAAGTCCCCAGTAGCTCCTTCCCTCCCGGCTTTAAGTTTGGGTCCGTCCTTCCTTAGGGCCCCTCGCTTAGTAGTCACTAGGTCGAGATAGTATCCCATGATGATATATCGATGATTAGTTCTTGGATAGTTGTAAGCCTACATTCTTTCTTTCTAGATTGATTGAGGCACCTTTGGTTGATTTCTTATCGATAGATACACCACTCATGTTGATGGATACACCTTAGGTTGGTTGGTTCTAGCATATTAGGATACACCACTCATGGCATGTAAGTCTTACACTTTCTCCTTATGTTGGCCACCATACATTTTATGCTTTCTTTTCCGGCTCAGATAATGTCCCTCAACACCTCCCCTTGCTTCATGCACCCCATTTAGACACTACCCGGGTTACTATCAGATTGGACAATTCCCTTTCCTAGTAACCACCACTGTGGTTGGAGAATCCATCCTATAGATGTGCAAGTTCTTTGATTGGTCTAGTAAATCTGAGATCATAGACATACCCTTTCCTGTGGTCCCTCACACACCAACAGGGTCTACGCAAACATATAAATAAAAAATATATACACTTGTGGATTAGGACACCCTTAGCAATACCTTTTCCCAACCAGGCATCCTATATTTAGGGCAGTGTCAGTAAAACTCCCTATAAGAATCATCAACTACTCTTGAGTTGATATAAGTACCCAACGACATTCAGTCAGTACTAACCCCTAAGTTGGGTTCGATTTGTTGTGCTACCAATAGGTCACCCCAGCAGTTTTTCCTTGCTTTAGATGTTATTCTGCGGTGCCTTCTTCCTAGCACAACTGTTGCACACCAAAAGGAAACCCCTTAGTTTGGCTAGCTCTACCCCACAGCTAGTAGACTATCCCTTTGGATTTGTAAATCTAAGATAGAACAAGTCTGATATAGCCCCTTCTCACTGAGTCCATCGCATAACGACATGGTCCATAAAGTAAATCTATCAAACTTTCCTAGCTCACATCCCTAGCAAATATGCCCTCAATTTGAAATCAAATTAAACCAAACAAACCATATCAAATCACATGAAATTAAGATAAAATTAATCCTGACTACTTTTGAGTTGACATAAGTCCCCAACATCATTAATTTAATAGTAACCCTAGGTCAGGTTCAATTTATTTTGCATTCAACAGGTCATCCCAGCAGTTGCTTGTTGCTTTGGAAGATGTAAGTCTGCTACACCTTCTTCCTAGCACAGTGTTTGCACACTGAAAGGCAACCCTTTGGATGTTTGATCCACTAAAGGATCTCCCTCCATGATGAGAATTCCATGTTAAGGGGTTGCCTTTCGGTGTGCAAATGCTATGCTTGACATGGAATTCTCATGGAGTTCTCATCAAATCATGTGTGATCCACTAAAGGAGATCCCTCCATGTCCTTGACATGGAATTCTTATCAAATCTTATTTCTTCTCTTATGCCCACCTTTAATACTTCAACAAAAATCCTAACAATGTATTCATTCAAATTACATCATCTTAACATTGTAATCAACATTTTATGATTTGTGATGGTGCAAGCTCAAACTAACTATATAATATCATTCTAAACATATTATAGTGTGAATTAACACACTATATTATATTATAATATATGATGTTATATTATAATTTGCTATAATATAATATATTGTCTAACATTACACCTCATTAGAATCACTTAAAAGGAAAAAATAATAAAATTTTCTCAAAATATGAATATTGTTCATTTTGGATGTAAAATTATTATTTTTCCATTAGAAACAAAAATAGCATAATTTTGGTGTTGCTTCTTAGTGTGTGTGGATTTGGCCAAATTCTTCCATCTCAACCTTCAAATTAACATTTTTGTGAGTTTTGACTCAATGTATTATAACAAAAGTAAAACATACTAAAATGTACAATAACATTTAGTAACACACCACCACATTCATATATATGTGAAGTTATATTGTTATGTAGATTATATTTTAGTATGCTTTCATATAATATATTATCTTACATTACACCTTAAAATGAATCACTTTAAGCAAACAAATTATAAATTTTGGTTGAAAAATTTACATTTATTTTGGATGCAAAATTCTATTCTTTTGATTAAATGACACACCATAGCACACCCCCAATGATGTTCCCTAAAGCTTACCTAAAATTTGGCCAAGTCCTATCATCTCAGCCTATAAATCAGAATTTTTATGAATTATACCAGTACAAACTCTATTATATCATACTAAAATAAACTAAAATATGTTAAACAACAAGTAGTAATACATAATAGTATGCTATAATGCGTGATGCTACACTATGTTATGGAATCTTATATTGTAATTCACTATAACATATTTTATTTTATTATATTGCATATCACATCACAAGGGATTGCTTAAGATAATAGAGTCATTAAATTAGTCTAAATAATAAAAACTATATATTTTTGTTGTATCACTTACATATTTTAAATTGGAATAATATATTATGATTCCATGCTCTACTTATTAAGAATTTGGCCAAATTCTGCCATTTTTAAGTCTAAATCAACATTTTTATAAATAATTCTTATGTAGGCTTGACTGCATGATTGTAAAATACTAAAAAATTTTAAAATGCGTAGAATAATATATTATGATATATGATGTTATACTATGCTACAACATACAATATTTACTTTGAACATAAAATCTTATTTTTTATACTACAAGTGGTGTAGCACACCATTGGTACTACAACGTAATTCCCACTTTAAATTTAATAAATTTCATTATATGATTTGTTAAATTAATATTTTTATGATTTATATTAATATAGACTATAGGGCACAATACCATAACATACTAAAACATTTCAAAAGATCTTATAACATCCAAAAACACATCACTAAATGCTTAAATATATGATGCTACATTATATTATAATATATGGTATTATAATATGATCTAGGGTTAGAGTTTAGGGTATTCAAATCTCTAATAGTCAAGGGAAAGTCTCTTGAAGGCATTTTCTTTAGCTACCATAACTATGTTAGGATTAGGTCATTCTTTAGATCTATTCTTAATGACATCTTTATTCAAGGTTTAGGGCTAGGGTCAATTTATGGTTTAGGGTTTAGGGTTAGTTTATGATTTAAGGTTTAGGGTTTAGGGTTAGTTTAGGGTTTGGGGTTTAGGGTTTAGGATTTAGAGTTGTAGGTTTCAGTGTTTAAGGATTATGGTTTTGGGTTTTGAGTTTAGGGTTTAGGGTTTAGGGATTTAAGGTTTATGGTTTAGGGTTTAGGGTTTTGAGTTTTGGGTTTAGTGTTTAGAGTTTAGGGTTTTTAGGGTTTAGGGTTTAGGGTTTAGGTTTTAGGTTTAGGGTTTAAATTTTAGTTTAGGGTTTAGGATTTAGGGTTTAAGGTTTTTTTTTGATACAAAGAGCAAATTCATATTCAACATTTCTTCTTTTTGATTGCATTAATCGAGTAGCACGCCAAGTTTTCTGAGACACAAGTGACGACATAGATAAAAAATGAGCACCCATAGAGCAAACTAAAAAACCTAGATAAGTAGGACCATCTCTATTGTAAAGGCATTAGTTTGTAAACAATAGATTGGATCAATCGTTCATCAGTTTCTCTAGTTCCCATCAGAACCACCCCCACCTCTCGAATAGTGGGATCTGCCATCATATCCCTGACCTCTCACACTGCCACCACCGCGATTGTAACCTTCGTCACTACGCCCACCTCCATAACCACCACATCCATATCCACTAACACCTCCAGACCCCCACCACCACTATGATAACTGTCGCTTCTGCCTTTGGCTCCAACGATAAATTTAGATAGAGCCTAGTTGACGGTGATATTCCCCCCGTCAAGGTTCTGCCCATTTTTAGGGTTTAGGGTTAGTTTAGAGTTTTTTTTGTTTTTTTTTTGGTTTATTTTTTATTTTTATTTATTTTAGTTTATTTATTTTAGTTTTATTTATTTTAGTTTAGGTTTTTTATTTTAGTTTATTTTTAAGGTTTAGGTTTACTATTTAGGTCAATTTTATTTTGATTTTATTTTTTTAGTTTAGGTTTTATTTTTTAGGTCTAGGTTTTAGGTTTTTATTTTACGTTTATTTTTAGGTTATATTTTTTATTTTTGGTTTAGGTTTATTTTTAGTTTATTTTATTTTATTTAGTTTATGTTCATTTTTAGGTTTACTTTATTTGAGATTTAGGTTTAGGTTATATTTATTTTAGTTTAGTTTATTTTAATTTATGTTTAGGTTTATTTATTTTTTTTTTTATTTTATTGTAGGTTTTTTATTTAGGGATTAGGTTTTATTTTCTATTTACTTTTAGGTTTTATTTTAAAGGTTATTTTTTAGGTTTAAGTTTTTATTTAGTTTTTATTTTAGTTTATTTTTAGGTTTTTTTAATTTTAGTTTGCGTTTATTTTTTTATTTTATTTAGGTGTTTTATTCATAAGTTTATTTAATTTTCTTGGTTTAGTTTAGGTTTTTATTGATTTTATTTTAGTTTATTCTTATTTTTTTATTTTAGGTTTAGGTTAAGGTTTAGTTTAAATATTTTATTTTAATTTATTTTATTATTATAGTTATTTAAGGCTCACATTTTAGGTTTCCTTGTTTTAAGGTTTGGGGTTAGGGTTTAGGGTGGGTCAGGATTAGGCTCAGTGTCCAGGGCTCAGGGCCTAATGCTCAGCTTTAGGGGAGGTTGGCCTTAGGATTTAGTGGGTTAGAGCCTGGGAGCATCTTTGTGCCCAAGATCCATGCCTCAGGATTTAGGGCTCAGGTCACTTAGGGTGTGTAGGGTCAGGGAAGGTTTAGGCTCAGGGCCCAGGTTAGGTGTCAGGGTAGGGCTCAGTGCCTGGGCTGTCCGTGGCCTAATGTAGGGTTTATGGTAGGATTTAGAGTCAGTAGCCAGGTTAGTTTAGGGTTTTGGTTTATGGAGAGTCCATGCATGTTGATGAGGTCAGCCTCACGCCAGTTAGTCCTGTGGTTTTCAGTGGCTGGCTGGCCTAAGATTGGGTTTGCCCAGGGTTTAAATGTTAGGTTTTTTTTTAAAAAAAATTAAGTAAACTGATAGGTTTTAGTTTATTCAGTTTATTTTTTATTTATTTTAGTTTATTTTATATTATATTTTAATTTAGGTTTTCTTTTATTTTTATTTTTATTTAGTTTAGTTTATTTATTTTAGGCTTATTTATTTTAGTTTAGGTTTTTTATTTCACATGATTTTTAGGTTTAGGTTTACTTTTTAGTTTAGTTTTATTTTTATTATATTTTTTAGGTTTAGGTTTTATTTTTAATTTATTTAGTTTAAGTTTACATTTTTATTTTAATTTTTTAGGCTTAGGTTTTAGGTTTTTTATTTAAGGTTTATTTTTAGTTCTATTTTTTAGTTTAGGTTTAGGTTTATTTTATTTTATTTAGTTTAGGTTTATGTTGAGGTTTAGTTTATTTTATGTTTATGTTTAGGTTTTATTTATTTCAATTTTTTTTATTTTAGTTTAATTTTAGGTTTATTTTATTTTATTTATTTTATTTATTTTATTTTTAGTTTAGGTTTAGTTTTTTTTAGTTTAGGGTTTCAGTTTTATTTTTTATTTATTTTTTAGTTTTTATTTCTAGGCTTAGGTTTTTATTTAGTTTTAATTTTATTTTATTTTATGTTTATTTTTTGAATTTTACATTTAATTTTTATTATATATATATTTTTTATTCTTAGGTTTATTTTATTTTATTTAGTTTAGTTTAGGTTTTTATTTATTTTCTTTTATTTCATTTTTATTTTTATGTTTAGGTTTGGGTGTTAGTTTAAATTTTATTTTATTTTATTATTATATTTAGGATTATGTTTTTTATAAATATTATTTTTAGGTTTATTTAAGGTTTATCTTTTAGGTTTAAAGGGTTTGGGTTTAGGGTGGGTAGTATGTGTAAGGGTTTGGGAGGTTGTGGTTTAGGGTGTAAGTGTTGTTAGGGTTTTAAAAAAAGTAATCCAATAGGTTTAGGTTTATTTATTTTATTTATTTTTTAATTAATCTAGGCTGACCTTTTATTTATCTTAGGCCTATTTTATCTATCTTAGCCTTTATTTATCTTAGCCATGCCTTTTTATCTAGCCTTTTTTAAGCCTGTGCCTTTTAGCTCATTGCATTTTATTTTATTTTCATTTAATTATCTTTATTTTAGGCTCACTCACTCCAGTCCATCTTATCTTTATTTAGAGCCTAGGCCTAGGCTTAGCTCACTTGATTTTACGCTAGGCTCAGTTTTATGTATTTTAGTTTTGTTTATTTTATTTTCATTTTAGCTTTATACATTTTTAGTTTAGTATTTAGGGCTTTATTTTTTATTTATTTTAAGTTTTATTTTTAGGTTTATTTTTTAGGTTTAAGTTTCTACATAATTTTTATTTTATTTTATTTTAGGTTTACCTTATATTGAATTTAGGTTTAGTTATTATTTTATTTAGGTTTTTTATTTTTTAGTTTAGTTTAGGTTTTTATTTATTTAATTTTAGTTTAGTTTTTATTTTTTTATTTACTTTTTTAGGTTTAGGTTTAGGTTTAGGTTTTAGTTTATGTTTTTATTTTATTTTAATTTTTATTTTTTTGGTTTATGTTTTTATATTTAAAGGAGGTCAACTTTAAAGTCTAAAGGTTTTCATTTAAGTAGATCTAAAATTGAATATATGGAGTGTAATTTTAGTTGTAGAAGTTTTAGTGATAGTGTTGTGACTTTAGTGATCAAGTCATTAATAAGAGTGAGTTTATTGATATTTAGGCTCATTGTTCAAAATGATGGTGAAATAGATGGAGATGTTATTAGTAGAATTCAAGTTGGATGGTTGAAGTGGAGGAATGCATCCGCCTATTATGTGATAGAAAAGTTCCACTTAAACTTAAGGAAAATTTTATAAGATGGTGGTAAGACCAGAATGACTTATGGTGCGTAATGTTGACCAATAAAAGAGAAGCATAAGACTAAGTTAAGTGTTAGAGATGAGGATGCTTAGGTGGATGAGTGGATTTACTCTTAGAGATAGAATGCAAAATGAGTATGTTCGGGAAAAGTTGGAGTAGCTCCAGTGGTAGATAAGATTAGGGAGAGTCACCTTAGATGGTTTGGCCACATAAAGCGTCGGTCATCCGATGACCCGCTAAGGAGAGTAGATGCATTAGATTTGCCTTATGTTAAGAAAGGTAGAGGTAGACCTAAAAAGACTTGGAAAAGATGTATAAAAAATGATCTTAGTATACTTGAATTAAATGAGAATTTGACACATAATAGGACACAATGGAGACGAAGGATTCATGTAGCCGACCCCACCTAGTGAGATTAAGGCTTGTTGTTATTGTTGTTGTTGTTGTTGTTGTTGTTGATGATGATGTTTTTATATTTATTTTATATTTAGGTTTTATTTAGGTTAGGTTTAGGTTTTTAGCTTTTTAGGGTTTAGGGTTTAGGTTTTTTGGGGTTTAGGGTTTACAGTTTAGGTTTTAGTTTTAGCGTTCAGGTTTTAATTTAAGGTTTAGGGTTTTTGGTTTTTTTTAACAGAGAACAAATTCATATTTAATATTTCTTCTTTTTTATTTCATCAACCAAGTAACACACCAAGTTTTTGAAGACATAAGCGATGACATAGATAAAAAATGAGCACGCATAGAGCAAATCAAAAACCTTGATAACTAGAATCATCTCTACTATAAATTCATAATTCCCTAAGCAGCAGATCTGATCGTCCATTCTTCCGTTTGTCTAGTTCCAACCATAACCACCATGGCCTCTCGAGTAGTGTGATCCACCATCATATCCCTGATCTCTCCCTCCACCATCACCATAGTTATAACTTCCATCGCTCCTCCCGCCTCCATAACCACCAGTACTCTGAACACTACCTCCATATCCACTAGCACCTCCATATTCTCCACCACCATTGCAATAACCACCACCTCTACCTTCACCTCCATCGCCAAATCTAGACAAAGCCTAGTTGACGGTGATGTTCCTACCGTCAAGGTTCTGCCAATTCTTAGAGTTTAAGTTTATTATGTTTTAGGGTTTAGGTTTATTTTTTAATTTATTTAATTACTTTATGTTTAGGTTTATGGTTTAGGGTTAGGGTTTAGGGTTTAGGTTTAGGGTTTAGGGTTTAGGGTTTAGGGTTTAGGGTTTATGATTTAGGGTTTAGGGATTTAGGGTTTATGCTTTTAGGGTTTAGGGTTAAGGGTTTGGGTTTTTTAGGATTTAGGGTTTAGGGTTGTAGGTTTATGGTTTAAGGTTTAGGGTTTAGGGTTTAAGATTTAGGGTTTATGATTTTTTTTAAAATAAGTAAACTAGTAGGTTCATGCTTATTTAGTTTATTTTTTATTTATTTTAGTTTACTATAATTTTTATTTTTATTTTATTTTAGTTTATTTATTTTATGTTTATTTAATTTATTTTATATTTTTTATTTTAATTTATTTTTTAGGTTTAAGTTTTATTTTATTTTTTTAGGTTTAGGTTTACATTTTTATTTTATCTTTTTTTGTTTTGGTTTTAGGCTTTTATTTGAGGTTTATTTTTAGGTTTTGTTTTTTAATTTAGGTATAGGCTTATTTTTATTTTATTTTATTTTATTTTATTTTATTTTATTTTGGTTTAGGTTTAGTTAATTTTAGGTTTTGGTTTAGGCATTATTTATTCTAATTTATTTTAATTTAGTTTAACTTTAGGTTTACTTTATTTTTATTTTAGGTCTAGGGTTTTTTTGGTTTAGGGTTTAAGTTTTATTTTCTATTTATTTTTAGGTTTTATTTTTAGGTTTATTTTTTAGGTTTAGGTTTTTATTTTATTTTATTTTACATTTATTTTATTTATATTTTACATTTAGTTTTTCTTTTATTTAAGTTTTTTAATGTTAGGTTTATTTTATTTTTTTTAGTTTTGTTTAGGATTTTATTAATTTTATTTTAGTTTATTTTTATTCATTTAATTTATTTTATTTTAGGTTTAGGTTTAGTTTTAGTTTAGGTTTTATTTTATTTTATTTTGTATTATATTTAAGTTTTGGTTTTATATATTCTTTTAGGATTTCTTTAGCCTGGAGGTTTTAGGTTTATGGTTTAGGGTTTAGAGTTTAGGGTTTGAGTTTATAGTTGGGTTTGGGGTTAGTGGTTTAGTGGTTTAGTGAGGAGAGTTTAGGGTTTCTTAGGGTCAGGGTTTTTCTTTTAAGTTACAAACCAACAGTTTTAGGTTTATTTTATTTATTTAGTTTATTTTATTTTTTTATTTTTATTTATATTTTTTAATTTAGTTTTGTTTATTTTATTTATGTTTATTTATTTTTGTTTATGATTTTATTTTAGTTTATTTTCTTAGGTTTAGGTTTATTTTTTAGTTGAGTATTATTTTTATTTTTATTTTTAGGCTTAGGTTTTATTTTTTATTTTTAGGTTTAGGTTTAGGATTTTATTTAATTTTTTTAGGTTTAGGTTTTAGGTTTTTATTTTAGGTTTATTTGTAGGTTTTATTTTTTTATTTAGGTTTAGGTTTTCTTTAAGAATAATTTATTTTATTTAGTTTATGTTTAGATTTACATTTAGGTTTAGTTTACTTTAGGTTTAGGTTTAGGTTTTATTTAATTTAGTTTAGTTTATTTTAGTTTAGGTTTAGGTTTATTTTATTTTATTTATTTTATTTTTATTTTAGGTTTAGTTTTTTTTAGTTTACGATTTAGGGTTTATTTATTATATAATTTTAGCTTTTATTTTTAGGTTTATTTTTTAGATTTAATTTTTTATTTAGTTTTAATTTAATTTAATTTTATGTTTATTTTAGGTTAATTTTATTTCTATATTACGTTTAGTGTTTATTTGATTTAGTTTTTTATTTTTATGGTTATTTTATTTTTTTAGTTTAGTTTAGGTCATTATTTTATTTATTTTAGTTTCTTCTTATTAGTTTATTTTATTTTATTTTAAGTTTATGTTTAGGTTTTAGTTTATGTTTTTTTATTTTATTTTTTTTAATTATATTTATGTTTAGGTTTTAGTTTATTTTTCATTTTATTTTAGGTTTAGTTTTATTTATTTGTTTAGGTTTTATTTACTTTTAGGTTTAAGTTCCAAACTAGGGTCTTGGGTTTAGGGTGGGAGTGTTGGCTAGGTCTGCAGGGCCAGGTCAGGCCCATGGCCTATGGATTAGTGTGGCCTCAGTGGCTCATTATTAGGCATAGTGTAAGGGCCTCAGGAGGGCCCATGTGGTTATGGACCAAGGTCAGCCCAGGGCCTAGGTTTAGGGTCAGGGCCTGGGTAGGACCCCAGCCCAGTGGCCTGGATCTTCAGAGGGCCCAGCCTGTGGTTTGGGCCCAGGACTCAGGGCCCAGTGATCAGGGCCAAAGTCAGATCTTGGCCCATGGTAAGTGGCCTGGAGAAGTGGCCTAGTGTCCAGGAGGTAGTGTAGCTTTAAGGAGTGGCTTATGGCCTAGAGCCAAGGGCCCAAGATTATGCCTCTGGGATCAGTGGCTCAGTGGAGTGGCCTGTGTCAGTAGGGCCTAGGTTAGGTAGAAAGCCAGGGTAGGGTGGCATGTGGTCCGTGTACGTAGTCATGGAGGATTTAGAGCCCAGTGGAGGTAGGTTTAGGGTAGTGGTAGAGTAGGTGCATAGGGCAGTGGGGGGTAGATCTTAAAGGTGAGGGTTGGCTGGAGGATTTAGGATTTAGGGTTTAGGATTTTAGGTTTTTTTTAAATTACAAACCTAGGGATTACTTAGTTTATTTTTTATTTCTTTTAGTTTATTTTATTTTTTATTTTTTTGTAGGTTCATTTTTATTTTTATTTAGTTTAGTTTAATCATTTTAGGTTTATTTATTTTAGTTTAGGTTTACTTTTTAGTTTAGTTTTATTTTTATTATATTTTTTAGGTTTAGGTTTTATTTTTAATTTTTTCATTTAGGTTTAGGTTTTTATTTTAATTTTTTAGGTTTAGGTTTTAGGTTTTTATTTTAGGTTTATTTTTAGGTTCTATTTTTTAGTTTATGTTTAGGTTTATTTTTAGTTTATTTTATTTTATTTAGTTTAGGTTTATGTTTAGGTTTAATTTATTTCAGTTTAGTTTATTTTAGTTTAGGTTTAGGTTTAGGTTTATTTTCTTTATTTTATTTTTAGTTTAGGTTTAGTTTTATTTTAGTTTAGGGTTTCTTTTTATTTTATTTCTTAGTTTTATTTCTGTATTTAGGTTTTATTTAGTTTTAATTTTATTTTATTTTAGTTTATTTCTTTTGAATTTTGTTGATTTAATTTCATTTTTATATATGTTTTATTCTTAGGTTTATTTTATTTTATTTAGTTTAGTTTATGTTTTTATTTATTTTCATTTAGTTTATTTTTATTTTTATTTGATTTTACTTTTATGTTTAGGTTTAGGTTTTAGTTTATATTTTTATTTTATTTTATTAATATTATATTTTCAGGATAAGGTTTTTTTATAAATATTATTTTTAGGTTTTATTTAGTTTAGGATTTTTCTTTTTAGGTTTAAAGGATTTTGGGTTTAGCGTGTAGGGTTGTAGGTTTTAGTGTTGAGGGTTTAGGGTTTAGGGTTTATGGTTGTAGGTTTAGGGTTTAGGGTTATTTTTAGGCTTTAGTGTTTAGGGTTAGGGTTTTTTTAAAATTAAGTAATCTCATATGTTTAGGTTTATTTAGTTTATTTTTTATTTATTTTAGTTAATTATATTTTTTTTATTTAAGTTTATTTTTTTTACTTTTATTTAGTTTAGTTTATTTACTTTAGTTTTATTTATTTTAGTTATGCTTTTTATTTTAGTTTTTATTTTTTTAAGTTTAAGTTTACTTTTTTAGTTTATTTTTATTTTTATTTTATTTTTTAAGGGTTGTAGGTTTATGGTTTAAGGTTTAGGGTTTAGGGTTTAGGATTTAGGGTTTATGATTTTTTTTAAAATTAGGTAAACTAGTAGGGTCAGGTTAATTTAGTTTATTTTTTATTTATTTTAGTTTACAATATTTTTATTTTTGTTTAGTTTAGTTTATTTATTTTTTGTTTATTTATTTTAGTTTATGTTTTTTATTTTAGTTTATTTTCTAGTTTTAGGTTTATTTTTTAGTTCATTTTAATTTTTATTTTATTTTTTAGGTTTAAGTTTTTTTTTTTATTTTTAGGTTTAGGTTTACATTTTTATTTTGCTATTTTAGGTTTAGGTTTTAGGCTTTTATTTTAGGTTTATTTTAGGTTTTATTTATTAGTTTAGGTATAGGCTTATTTTCAGTCTATTTTATTTTATTTAATTTAGGTTTACGTTTAGGTTTAGGTTTAAATAAATGAAAGAATGGACGATCTGATCTGTTGCTTAGGGAATTGTGACTTTACAGTAGAGATAATTCTAGGTATCAAGGTTTTTGATTTGCTCTATGCGTGCTCATTTTTGATCTTATGTCTCCGAAAACTTAGTGTGTTACTTGGTTGATGAAATAAATAAAAAATGTTGAATTTGAATTTATTCTCTATTAAAAAAACCAAAAACCCTACTAGTTATGTGGGAAAAAATATTTTTAAGAGCAAGCTACAAGATATTAGAATTTGGGGTGTTCATAAAGATGCTAACGTTATGTGGGAAAAAATATCAAGTGAAATTAAGCAAGTTGCTAAAGATGTGCTTGGAGAATCAAAAGGAAAAGCTTCTTTTAATAAGAATAGTTGGTGGTGGAGTCAGAGTGTGCAAGAAAAGATAAAAAATAAGAAGCATTGTTATAAAACTTGGTTTAGACAAAAAAGAATGAGAAAGTAAGATATAAAGTGGCCTATAGAGATTCTAAGAAAGCAATATATCTTGCAAAAAATTTAGCTTTTAGTGATTTATACAATAGATTAGATACCAAAGAAGGTGAAAAATATATGTATAAGTTAGCCAAGCAAAGAGATAGGAGAAGTAAAGACATAGTTCAAGTGCGGGGTATTAAGGATGAAAATAATAAAGTGCTTTTCTTAGAAAAAGATATTGAAAATAGATGGATAAGATATTTTGATAAACTTTTCAATGAAGGATCTGAAAGTACGATTGATTTTAGCAACCTTAATACCTAAACAATAATAGAATTTCATTTCTATCGTCAGATTAGTAACTGAAGTTAATGAAGCTTTAAAGAAAATGAAATGTGGAAAAGTCAGTAGGACCGGATAATATTCCAATAGATGTGTGAAATGTTTAGAGATCAAGGAATTTCTTGGCTTACAAATCTTTTAATGTTATTTTAAAGACTAAAAGATGCCGATGAGTGGAGAAAGAGTCTATTGGTTCCTATATTTAAGAATAAAGGTGATGCACAAGAGTGTGCAAATTATAGAGGAATTAAGTTAATGTGCCATACATTAAAATTATGGGAGAGAGTAATTGAGCATAGGTTATGATGTGATACAGAAGTTTTTGACAATCAGTTTGGTTACATGCCAGGTAGATCTACTATGGATGCTATACATTTGTTAAGAGGGTTGATAGAGAATCATAGAGAAAGTAAGAAGGATCTACATATGATATTTATTGATTTAGAGAAAGCTTATGATAAAGTCTCAAGAGATGTTCTTTGGAGAGTTCTAGAACGAAAAGAGTTAATATTGGTTATATTCAAGTCATTAAGGATATGTATACTAGAAGCATTGTGTCCAAACACAAGGAGGATTGACAAAATATTTTCCTATTTCAATTGGATTACATCAAGGATCAACATTAAGCCCTTATCTTTTTACTTTAGTTATGGATGTTCTTACGAGGCATTTACAAGAAGATGTACCTTGGTGTATGCTTTTGTCGATGACATTCTTCTTGTTGATAAGACTAGAGAGGAGTCCAAATGTAAACTTGAATTATGGAGGTCAACTTTAGAGTCTAAAGGTTTTCGTTTAAGTAGATCTAAAACTGAATATATGGAGTGTAATTTTAGTTGTAGAAGTTTTAGTGATAGTGTTGTGACTTTAGATCAAGTCATTAATAAGAGTGAGCATCAGATATTTAGGCTCTATTGTCCAAAATGATGGTGAAATAGATGGAGATGTTATTAGTAGAATTCAAGTTGGATGGTTGAAGTGGAGGAATGCATCCGCCTATTATGTGATAGAAAAGTTCCACTTAAACTTAAGGGAAAATTTTATAAGATGGTGGTAAGACCGCAATGACTTATGGCGTAATGTTGGCCAATAAAAGAGAAGCATAAGACTAAGTTAAGTGTTAGAGATGAGGATTCTTAGGTGGATGAGTGGCTTTACTCTAGAGATAGAATGTAAAATGAGTATGTTCGGGAAAAAGTTGAGTAGCTCAGTGGTAGATAAGATTAGGGAGTCGCCTTAGATGGTTTGGCCACATAAAGCGCCTACCGTCCATGATGAGAGAGATGATGCATTAGATTTGCCTTATGTTAAGAAAGGTAGAGGTAGACCTAAAAAGACTTGGTTAAGATGTATAAATAATGATCTTAGTATACTTAAATTAGATGAGAATTTGACACATAGTAGGACACAATGGAGATGAAGGATTCATGTAGCCGACCCCACCTAGTGGGATTAAGGCTTGTTGTTGTTGTTGTTGTTGTTGTAAAAAAACCAAAAACCCTAAACCTTAAACTAAAACTTGAACCCTAAAACTAAAACCTAAACCCTAAACCCTAAATTTAAACCTCAGTAAACCCTAAACCCTTAAAAGCTAAAAACCTAAACCTAAACTATATAACACCTAAATATAAAATAAATATAAAAATATAAACCAAAAATAAAATAAAAATAAAATTAAAATTAAAACCTAAACCTAATCCTAAAAAAGTAAATAAAAAAATAAAAACTAAACTAAAGTTAAATAAATATAAACCTAAACTAAACTAAAAAAATATAAAAAACCTAAATAAAATAACAACTAAACCTAAATTCAAAATAAGGAAAACCTAATTAATAAAATAAAAACTAAGTAGAACTTAAACCTAAACCTAAAACTAAATAAATAAAAAATAAAGCCCAAACCCTAAACCAAAAAAAAAATCTAAAGCTAAAATAAAAATAAAATAAACCTGAACCTAAAGTAAAATAAACTAAACTAAAATACATAAAACTTAAACCAAAACCTAAAATAAAGTAAACCTAAACTAAACCTAGGTTTAGGGTTTAGGTTTAGGGTTAGTTTATTTTAGGTTTTGGTTTAGGCTTTATTTATTATAGTTTATTTTAATTTAGTTTAACTTTAGGTTTATTTTATTTTTATTTTAGGTATAGGTTTTTTTGGTTTTGGGGTTTAAGTTTTATTTTTTATTTATTTTTAGGTTTTATTTTTAGATTTATTTGTTAGGTTTAGGTTTTTATTTAGTTTTTATTTTATTTTATTTTAAGTTTATTTTATTTATATTTTACATTTAGTTTTTCTTTTATTTAAATTTTTTATTCATAGGTTTATTTTATTTTATTTATTTTGTTTAGGTTTTTAGTTATTTTATTTTATTTTATTTTTATTCATTTAATTTATTGTATTTTTAGGTTTAGGTTTAGGTTTTAGTTTAGGTTTTAATTTTATTTTATTTTTGTATTCTATTTAAGTTTTATTTTTTTATATATTTTATTTTTAGGTTTTCTTTTGCTTTGGTTTAGGTTTTTAGGGTTTAGGGTTTAGGGTTTAGGGTTTCAGAGTTTATGGTTTTAGGGTTTAGGGTTAGGGTTTAGGGTTTAGTGTTTAGCGAGTTTGTGAGTTTAGGTTTTTAGGGTTTAGGGATTTTCTTTAAATTAAGCAAACCAAGTTTTAGGTTTATTTTATTTATTTAGTTTATTTTATTTTTTATTTTTATTTATGTATTTTTTTAATTTAGTTTTGTTTATTTTATTTATGTTTACTTATTTTGTTTAGGTTTTTTATTTTAGTTTATTTTCTTAGGTTTAGGTTTATTTTTTAGTTGAGTATTATTTTTATTTTTATTTTTAGGCTTAGGTTTTATTTTTTATTTTTAGGTTTAGGTTTAGGTTTTTATTTAATTTTTTTAGGTTTAAGTTTTAGGTTTTTATTTTAGGTTTATTTGTATGTTTTATTTTTTATTTAGGTTTAGGTTTTCTTTTAAGATTAATTTATTTTATTTAGTTTAGGTTTAGATTTACGTTTAGGTTTAGTTTACTTTAGGTTTAGGTTTAGGTTATATTTATTTTAGTTTAGTTTATTTTAGTTTAGGTTTAGGTTTATTTTATTTTATTTATTTTATTTTTGTTTTAGGTTTATTTTTTTTTAGTTTAAGGTTTAGGGTTTATTTATTATGTAATTTTATCTTTTATTAATAGGTTTATTTTTTAGATTTAATTTTTTATTTAGTTTTTATTTTATTTTATTTTATGTTTATTTTAGGTTTATTTTATTTATGTATTATGTTTAGTGTTTATTTGATTTAATTTTTTATTTTTATGGTTATTTTATTTTTAGTTTAGTTTAGGTCATTATTTTATTTATTTTAGTTTCTTTATTAGTTTATTTTATTTTATTTTAAGTTTAGTTTAGGTTAGTTTATGTTTATGTTTTTTATTTTATTTTATTTTTAATTATATTTATGTTTTGGTTTTAGTTTATTTTCATTTTATTTAGGTTTATTTATTTATTTATTTTATTTTAGGTTTATTTACTTTAGGTTTAGTTCCAAGTTTTAGGGTTTTGGTTTAGGGTTTATTTTGAGTTTGTCTTAGGGTTTAGGGTGTCAGGGTTTAGGGTTTATGGTTTAGGGATTAATGCAAGGCTTGGGTATGGTATTATAGGTTTAGTGGGCTTTGTGGCTAGGTTTATGCACCAGGGCTCAGGGTCAGTTTAGGGTCCATTTCCACTGCCAGGGGGGAAGCCTGACAGCCCCAGTATTGTGGATTAGGTTCAGTGGCTCAGCCTTGTGGAGTGGAAGGCCCAGATCCCAGCCCATTCTGGATTAGGTAAGGCTCAGAGTGGTAGAGATTTAAGTTTAGGATCAGGTTTCAGGGTAAGGTTTGGTCAGGTAGTCAGAGTATTTGGCCTGTATTAGGAGGCTCAGGTCAGTGGAGGGTAAGAGCCTGCTCAGCCTAGGGATGGAGGTTTTCAGAGTCATCTTTAGGTCAAGATTATTTAGTTATTCAGTGGTTAGCCCAGGTCCATTAGGTCAGGGCCCAGTTTGGTTCAGTGGCTCAGTGGCCCAGTGGCCGTCCTGGTAGGTCTGGATGGTTTAGGGTTTAGAGCTCAGTGGTTCAGGGCCACAGGGTTATGGTCTGTGGCCTAGAGTTGTGGAGTTTAGGGTTGCAGGCTCAGTGGCTCACCACTTTGTGGTCACCTGGGTTTGGGCTGGTAAGGTTTAGGATTTAGGATTTAGTTAGCATTTAAGGTTTTTTTTAAATTAAGCAAACCCGGCAGGTTTAGGATCACTTATTTTTTTATTTATTTTAGTTTATTTTATTTTTTATTTTTATTTAGGTTCATTTTTATTTTTATTTAGTTTAGTTTATTTATTTTAGGTTTATTTATTTTAGTTTAGGTTTTTATTTTACATAATTTTTTAGGTTTAGGTTTACTTTTTAGTTTAGTTTTATTTTTATAATATTTTTTAGGTTTAGGTTTTATTTTTAATTTTTTTAGTTTAGGTTTAGGTTTAATTTTAATTTTTAGGTTTAAATTTTAGGTTTTTATTTTAGGTTTATTTTTAGGTTCTATTTTGTAGTTTAGGTTTAGGTTTTTTTTAGGTTATTTTATTTTATGTAGTTCACGTTTATGTTTAGGTTTAATTTATTTTAGGTTTAATTTATTTCAGTTTAGTTTATTTAAGTTTAGGTTTAGGTTTATTTTATTTTCTTTATTTTATTTTTAGTTTAGGTTTAGTTTTATTTTAGTTTAGGGTTTCAATTTTATTTTTTTTATTTTTAGTTTTTATTTCTAGGCTTAGGTTTTATTTAGTTTTAATTTTATTTTATTTTAGGTTTATTTTTTTAATTTTACATTTAATTTTTATTTTATATATGTTTTTATTCTTAGGTTTATTTTATTTTTTTAATTTATTTTCGGTTTTTGTTTATTTTCATTTTTGTTTATTTTTATTTTTATTTTATTTTATTTTTATGTTTAGGTTTAGGTTTTAATTTAAGTTTTTATTTTATTTTATTTATATTATATTTTTAGGATAAGGTTTTTTTATAAATATTATTTTTAGGTTTTATTTAGTTTAGGTTTTTCCTTTTTGGTTTAAAGGCTTTTGGATTTAGCGTGTAGGGTTGTAGGTTTTAGGGTTGAGGGTTTAGGGTTTAGAGTTTATGGTTGTAGGTTTAGGGTTTAGGGTTATTTTTAGGGTTTAGCGTTTAGGGTTAGGGTTTTTTTAAAATTAAGTAATCTCATAGGTTTAGGTTTATTCAGTTTATTTTTTATTTATTTTAGTTAATTATATTTTTTTATTTAGGTTTATTTTTCTTACTTTTATTTAGTTTAGTTTATTTAGTTTAGTTTTATTTATTTTAGTTATGTTTTTTATTGTAGTTTTTTTTTTTAAGTTTAGGTTTATCTTTTTAGTTTAGTTTTATTTTTATTTTATTTTTTAAGGGTTGTTGGTTTTTGGTTTAAGGTTTAGGGTTTAGGGTTTAGGATTTAGGGTTTATGATTTTTTTTGAAATTAAGTAAACTAGTAGGTTCATGCTTATTTAGTTTATTTAGTTTATTTTTTATTTATTTTAGTTTACTATATTTTTATTTTTGTTTAGTTTAGTTTATTTATTTTTTGTTTATTTATTTTAGTTTATGTTTTTTATTTTAGTTTATTTTTTAGGTTTAGGTTTATTTTTTAGTTCAGTTTGATTTTTATTTTATTTTTTAGGTTTAAGTTTTATTTTTTATTTTTAAGTTTAGGTTTACATTTTTATTTTGTCATTTTAGGTTTAGGTTTTAGGCTTTTATTTTAGGTTTATTTTTAGGTTTTTTTATTAGTTTAGGTATAGGCTTATTTTTAGTTTATTTTATTTAATTTAATTTAGGTTTAGGTTTAGGTTTAGGTTTAAATAAACGGAAGAACTGAGGATCTAATCTGTTGCTTAGGCAATTGTGACTTTACAGTAGAGATGATTCTAGGTATCAAGGTTTTAGATTCGCTCTATGTGTGCTCATTTTTGATCTTATGTCTTCAAAAACTTGGTGTGTTACTTGGTTGATGAAATAAAAAAAAATGTTGAATTTGAATTTGTTCGTTAAAACCAAAATCCTAAACCTTAAACTAACCTAAACTAAAAACCCACAAAACCCTAAACCAAACCTAAAACCCTAAACCCCAAACTAAAACCCAACCCAATGAAATAAAACCTAAATATAAAATAAATATAAAAATATAAAAAATAAAATAAAATAAAATAAAATTAAACAAACCTAAACCTAAAAGTAAATAAAAAAATAAAACTAAACTAAAATTAAATAAATAAAAACCTAAACTAAACTAAAAAAAAAATAAAAAATCTAAATAAAATAATAACTAAACCTAAATTCAAAATAAGGTAAACCTAATTAAATAAAATAAAAACTAAAGAACCTAAAATAAACCTGTAAACTTAAATAAATAAAAATAAAGCTAAGCCCTAAACCAAAAAAAAATCTACATAAAATAAAATAAAATAAACCTAAACCTAAAGTAAAATAAACTAAACTAAAATACATAAAACCTAAACCTAAACCTAAAATAAAGTAAACCTAAACTAAACCTAGGTTTAGGGTTTAGGTTTAGGTTTAGTTTATTTTAGGTTTTGGTTTAGGCTTTATATATTACAGTTTATTTTAATTTAGTTTAACTTTAGGTTTATTTTATTTTTATTTTAGGTCTAGGTTTTTTTTTTGGTTTAGAATTTAAGTTTTATTTTTTATTTATTTTTAGGTTTTATTTTTAGATTTATTTTTTAGGTTTAGTTTTTTATTTAGTTTTTATTTTATTTTATTTTATTTTAATTTTATTTTATTTATATTTTACATTTAGTTTTATTTAAATTTTTTATTCATAGGTTTATTTTATTTTTTTTGTTTTATTTAGGTTTTTAGTTATTTTATTTTAGTTTATTTTTATTCATTTAATTTATTTTATTTTTAGGTTTAGGTTTAGGTTTTAGTTTAGGTTTTTATTTTATTTTATTTTTGTATTATATTTAAGTTTTGGTTTTTTATATATTTTATTTTTAGGTTTTCTTTAACTTAGGTTTAGGTTTTTAGGGTTTAGGGTTTAGGGTTTAGGGTTTAGGGTTTTAGGGTTTAGGGGTTAGGGTTAGGGTTTAGTGGTAGTGTTTAGGGTTTAGTTAGAGTTTAGGGTTAGCTTAGGATTTAGGGTTTTCTTTAAAATAAGCAAAACCAATAGTTTATTTTATTTATTTAGTTTATTTTATTTTTTATTTTTATTTATGTTTTTTTAATTTAGGTTTATTTATTTTATTTAGGTTTATTTATTTTTGTTTATGTTTTTTATTTTAGTTTCTTTTCTTATGTTTAGGTTTATTTTTTAGTTGAGTGTTATTTTTATTTTAATTATTAGGCTTAGGTATTATTTCTTATTTTTAGGTTTTGGTTTAGGTTTTTATTTTATTTTTTTAGGTTTTGGTTTTAGGTTTTTATTTTTTGTTTATTTGTAGGTTTTATTTTTTGTTTAGCTTTAGGTTTTCCTTTAAGTTTAATTTATTTTATTTAGTTTAGGTTTAGGTTTACATTTAGGTTTAGTTTACTTTTGGTTTAGAGTTTAGGTTTTATTTTTAAGGTTTGGGTTTAGGGTTTACGGTTTAGGGATTAAGGTTCAGGGTTTAGTGTTTTGGGTTTATGGTTTAGGGTTTAGGGTTTCGAGTTTGTGGTTTAGGGTTAGTTTAGGGTTTAGCCTTTGGGGTTTAGGGTTTAGAGTTTAGGGTTGTAGGTTTAGGGTTTACAATTTAGGGTTAGTTTTTGGGTTTAGGGTTTAGGGTTTAAGGTTTAATTTTTTTTAAATTAAGCAAACCCAGTTTAGCTTTATTTAGTTTATTTTTTTTTATTTATTTTGTTTATTTTATTTTTTTTTTATTTAGGTTTATTTTTATTTATATTTAGTTTAGTTTATTTATTTTAGTTTAGATTTTTTATTTTACATAATTTTTTAGGTTTAGGTTTACTTTTTAGTTTAGTTTT
This sequence comes from Cymbidium sinense, assembly GCA_021442155.1. Lineage (NCBI taxonomy): Eukaryota > Viridiplantae > Streptophyta > Magnoliopsida > Asparagales > Orchidaceae > Cymbidium > Cymbidium sinense. The sequence goes on from CM038216.1 coordinate 213,625,482, forward strand.
ATTTTTATTATACTTTTTTAGGTTTTGGTTTTATTTTTTATTTTATTAGTTTAGGTTTAGTTTTTTATTTTAATTTTTTAGGTTTAAGTTTTAGGTTTTTTTTAGGTTTTTTTAGGTTCTATATTTTAGTTTAGGTTAGGTTTAATTTTAGTTTATTTTATTATACCTAGTTAAGTTTATGTTTAGGTTTAGGCTTAGGTTTTATTAATTTCAGTTAATTTTATTTAGTTTAGGTTTATGGTTTATTTTATTTTCCTTATTTTATTTTTAGTTTATGTTTAGTTTTTATTTTAGTTTAGGGTTTCAGTTTTATTTTTTATTTATTTTTAGTTTCTATTTCTAGGCTTAGGTTTTTATTTAGTTTTAATTTTATTTTACTTTAGGTTTATTTTTTGAATTTTACATTTAATTTTTATCTTATATATGTTTTTTCTTCTTAGGTTTATTTTATTTAGTTTAGTTTAGGTTTTTATTTATTTTCTTTTAGTTTATTTTTATTTTTATTTTATTTTATTTTTATGTTCAGGTCTAAGTTTTAGTTTAAGTTTTTATTTTATTTTATTTATATTATATTTTATGGATTAGGTTTTTTTATAAATATTATTTGTAAGCTTTATTTGGTTTAGGTTTATCTTTTTAGGTTTAAAGGGTTTAGGGTTTAGGGTTTAGCCTGTAGGTTTGTAGGTTTTAGGGTTTAGGGTTTAGGGTTTATGGTTGTAGGTTTAGGGTTTAGGGTTATTTTTAGGGTTTAGGGTTTAGGGTTAGGGTTTATTTAAAATTATCTCATAGGTTTAGGTTTATTTAGTTTATTATTTATTTATTTTAGTTAATTATATATTTTTATTTATGTTTATTTTTTTACTTTTATTTAGTTTAGTTTTATTTATCTTTTTTATTTTTATTTTTTTTAAGTTTAGGTTTATTTTCTTTAGTTTAGTTTTATTTTTATTTTATTCTTTAGGTTTAATTTTATTTATTATTTTTAGGTTTAGGTTTATTTTTAAATCATTTTATTTTATTTAGATTTTAGGTTTATGTTAAGGTTTACTTTATTTTAGGTTTAGGTTTAGGTTTTATGTATTTTAGTTTAGTTTATTTTACTTTAGGTTTAGGTTTTTTTTATTTTTATTTTAGCTATAGATTTTTTTTTAGTTTATGGTTTGGGCTTTATTTTTTATTTATTTTTAAGTTTAATTTTTAAGTTTATTTTTTAGGTTTAAGTTTCTACTTAGTTTTTTTTTTATTTTAATTTAGGTTTACCTTATTTTGAATTTATGTTTAGTTGTTATTTTATTTAGTTTTTTTTATTTTTTTAGTTTAGTTTAGGTTTTTATTTATTTAATTTTAGTTTAGTTTTTATTTTTTTATTTACTTTTTTAGGTTTAGGTTTAGGTTTTAATTTTATTTTTATTTTTATTATTTTTTTGGTTTATGTTTTTATATTTATTTTATATTTAGGTTTTATTTAGTTTAGGTTTAGGTTTTTAGCTTTTTAGGGTTTAGGGTTTAGGGTTTAGGGTTTTTGGGGTTTAGGATTTGAGGTTTAGGTTTTAGTTTTAGGGTTCAAGTTTTAGTTTAAGGTTTAGGGTTTTTAGTTTTTTTTAACAGAGAACAAATTCATATTCAACATTTCTTCTTTTTTATTTCATCTACCAAGTAACACACCAAGTTTTCGAAGACATAAGCGACGACATAGACAAAAAATGAGCACGCATAGAGCAAATCAAAACCCTTGATAACTAGAATGGTCTCTACTCTAAACTCACAATTCCTCAAGCAGCAGATCAGATGGTCCGTTCTTTCATTTATCTTGTTCCAACCATAATAACCCTGGCCTCTCGAGTAGCGGGATCCACCATCATATCCCTGATCTCTCCCTCCACCACCACCACGGTTATAACCTCCATCACTCCTCCCGCCTCCATAACCACTAGTACTCTGAACACTACCTCCATATCTACTAGCACCTTCATATTCTCTACCACCATTATAGTAACCACCACCTCCACCTTCGCCTCCATCTCCAAATCTAGGCAAAGCTTGGTTGACGGTGATTTCCCTACCGTCAAGGTTCTGCCCATTCTTAGATTTTAGGTTTATTAGGTTTTAGGGTTTAGGTTTATTTTTTAATTTATTTAATTACTTTATGTTTAGGTTTAGGGTTTGGGCTTTAAGGTTTAGGGTTTAGGGTTAGGGTTTAGGGTTTAGGTTTAGGGTTTAGGTTTTAGGGTTTAGGGTTTAGGGTTTATGCTTTTAGGGTTTAGGGTTTAGGGTTGGGATTTTTTAGGATTTAAGGTCTGGGGTTGTAGGTTTATGGTTTAAGTTTGGGTTTAAGGTTTAGGATTTAGGGTTTGTGATTTTTTTTAATATTAAGTAAACTAGTAGGTTCATGCTTATTTAGTTTATTTAGGTTATTTTTTATCATTTTAGTTTACTATATTTTTTTATTTTTATTTAGTTTAGTTTATTTATTTTAGGATTATTTATTTTAGTTTATGTTTTTTATTTTAGTTTATTTTTTTAGGTTTAGGTTTATTTTTTAATTCAGTTTGATTTTTATTTTATTTTTTGAATTTAAGTTTTATTTTTATTTTTAGGTTTAGGTTTACAATTTTATTTTATTTTTTTAGGTTTAGGTTTTAGGCTTTTATTTTTTAGTTTAGGTATAATCTTATTTTTAGTTTGTTTTATTTAATTTAATTTAGGTTTTGGTTAAGGCTTTATTTATTATAGTTTATTTTAATTTAGTTTAACTTTTGGTTTATTTATTTTTAATTTAGGTCTAGGTTTTTTTTTAGATTAAGGTTTAAGTTTTATTTTTAATTTATTTTTAGGTTTTATTTTTAGGTTTATTTTTAGGTTAAGGTTTATATTTAGTTTTTATTTTAATTTATTTTAAGTTTATTATATTTATATTTTACATTGAGTTTTTATTTTATTTAGGTTTTTTATTCTTAGGTTTATTTTATTTTTTTTAGTTTTGTTTAGGTTTCTATTTATTTTATTTTAATTTATATTTATTCGTTTAATTTATTTTATTTTTAGGTTTAGGTTTATGTTTTAGTTTATGCTTTTATTTTATTTTATTTTTATATTATATTTAATCTTTGGTTTTTTTATATATTTTATTTTTAGGTTTTCTTTAGCTTAGGTTTAGGTTTTTAGGTTTTTAGGGTTTAGGGTTTAGTGTTAGGGTTTTAGGGTTTAGGGTTTTATGGTTTAGAGTTAGGGTTTAGGGTTTAGTGTTTAGGTTTTAGGGTTTAGGGTTTAAGGTTAGTTTAGGATTTAGGGGTTTTTTCTTTTAAATTAAGTAAATGAATAGGTTTAGGTTTATTTTTATTTATTTAGTTTGTTTTATTTTTTATTTTTATTCATGTTTTTTATTTAGTTTAGTTTATTTTATTTAGGTTTATTTATTTTTGTTTAGGATTTTTATTTTAGTTTATTTTCTTAAGTTTAGGTTTATTTTTTAGTTGAGTATTGAAATCCCAGCAGACCCACTCACTCGGTATAACAGAAATTTTTTCGAGTCTGCCAAACCAAGAACATGTGACGAAATGAGTTGGGGATGAAACCCAAAAGAATCTACAACAAAAGTAGAAAACCAAACCCCTTTCTTTCAAGTTGAAGACGAACAACTATTGTATTGGATTTTCTGGGAGAACTATGATGATATCTTTCTCTTTTCTATTCTCTTCTCCTCTAGGCTAAACTTCCCTTTGCTATGCTAGTTCTTCGGATTCGACCCGAAGTTATGATTCTTTGAGCTCTCATTATTCTCCTTCAAACTAGAAAGTGGAACTACTAAGCTCTTTTGTACTATCGTATGTGAATGTCATCTTCGCCTCAGATACGTAAGTGACATTGATTCATTGAAATGGAAGTGAAAAAAGGACCGGCACTTCTTCAAATGATCGACTATCTTTCCGATTTGGAATAGAATCAATTCACAAGCAAGATAGGTACTTCTCCTAGTTCTAGGAAAGGCGATAGTCTAACTAAAAAGAAGGGAGTCACCGCAACGGATTGGCGTTCACAAAATGTCATATTAAGGAAAGGCGGTGGGTGGATTCATTGAAGATCAACGGTACCGGGTTTTCATATTCATACTGCCAATCTAAATGAATAGAAATATCGACGTCTTCTTTTCCAAAAGAACTCTCTAGTTATGGGTTGGAAAAAGGCTACATCAAGTGAAGTGCCAACATCCTCCATTCTTGGTAAGAGGTACATTGATTGATCGACCGAATAATGAAATTCCTCTTGAGCGACCTTTAGGAAGATGAGTTTACCGCGTAGCATTGCTACCTCTTCGAGCCCCTGCATGTGCTCCATGGACCGCGAATCAAGAATTTGGTCGACTTTTTTTTCTTTTTGCACTTACTGCCTTCAGCCTTTTTGGTGCAATCACACTGGAGACAAGCAAGCTTCGAGTCTCGACTTGAGTGACTCTTTTGGACTTGCGCCTTTTGAGAAGTGTCCTTCTTTCTTGCTTCAAGCATTTGAACCTTTTCTTGGTTCTCTTCTATTCTCCCTTTTGTGGTGTGGTGTAGAGGATTTTTCTTTTCAAGGTGACCTTTTTTCCTTTAACTAGAGTCTTCTTTGTGATCTTCTAGCTTCTAGACTCTAGCTTAGGAAGTTCAATGCCGATTGATCACAGATTCTCCTCTTCCCAGATCAACATGTCGGTGTCATCCTAGACCGGACATGAAAAGATCTACAATAAGATCCGAAGGTAATGTACCAAAGAAAGAAGCAACTCCTCACGAAAGTGGGTACAACACAGATATTATTCACAAATGGATCACTAAGATGACAAAGGAAAAGAAAGGGAAGAATGAAGACCCAAAATGCCCTCATAGACACCGGGTGAGGGGTGACTCCTGATTCACCTCCTGATATAGATAGAAGAATCTATCTAATCTATCTATAGGAATCGAGAGATAGTGAATGGTTCAAAGAAGCGGTACCATTCCTAACCAATTTTTTGAACTGATTCCATTCTTCTCTTCCCCTTTTTTAGTCAACTTGGGCAAAGCCAAAAGATGATGAATAGAAGGAGATCGAAAAGATACGACTTTTTACCATAAGATCGGATGTTTCCAGCGAGACGGATCTCCCCTTTGGGGAAAGCCGGTGGCCCTTTTGGCGTGTTCATTCTTTCGACGGGCCCTGATTCATTCTAGATCCAAATGAGGTGGTTTTCGTTTACCGCGTAGGTGGTCTAAGTTCTATGACCGAGTCTTTCCGTCTGTGAACATCTTTTTCGAAAGTCTTAAAGAGGGCCTCTCACCGGTGAAAAGTGGTAGGTGTCCACTAACGGCTATTCTCGGCTCGCTCATAATAATACGGGAGGAGTCGGTAGTTGGCACCTTGGATCCCTTCGACTGGAGAACGTGTGACGCCTGGGTCTGGTGAACCAACAGTCGCTCCTCTAGTTGAAGTCTCGCCCCTTTTCGTTGCCTAGGTTACACCTTGAATACCCCTGACGGGATTTCTCTACTCCCCAATCTTCACTTTACACCAGCCGTGGAATTAGACGGGGAATCCCATAGGACCCCGCCTATCTTCGGATCGAGACACGGGGGAAGTAGATCAATTGCCCTAGATAGAAAACTCAATCTATTTTCTCTTTATCTACAAGTCTAGAAATAGAAAGAAGTTTCCAAAATGGATCGATAGTAGTCCGCGCACAACAATAAGATTCCGGAGGAAAATGCACCTAAGATCAAATATTTCGAGCCGCCCGTGGAAAATTCAGACTTTCTTTTGATGTCGCAATAACATAAAAACATAAACTTTGAGGCTCAATAGCTAAATACATGGCAATTGAATCATGAGCCGAGATCATTAAGAGCATACGAATGGAAGTGGAATTAATACAATGGATTGAAGCATCAAATAGTTCGTAAAAATCGAAACACATAGAAATGGTACTGCACTTAATAATGGAAGGATTTGGCGAAATATGTCAAATTTTCCTTCCTCAAAAATGATTCCGAAGAAATGGGCTAGTTAGGAGGAATGCGCCGGCGAAACGAAGCAAGGTTATTAGATCTGCGGAAGGAAAGCCCGGCGAGAACCACGTGCAAGTTTCCACGCATGTGGCGTCCATGATAACTTCTTGATTTGCATAAACTAGCGGACCGATCACTAAGTGGGATGCTCCCTCGACATGACTCTTTGGGCGGTTGAACATGGGTGCCACTATCGGCCGGATCCGGGTTCTAGTGATCATGTCCCCTTCCTACAGTTGTATCTTGTCTTGGCGTCTTTGGCTTGACTCGATCAAGCCCACCGTCCAGCGGCGCCCCTTTCTCATCTACCGCTTTCTTTCCTCCCTTCACGCATGAAGATCGTCATATGTAGGTTCGACTTTTGCGGTGCAATAGAATAGGTAGGAGTACATTATGGCGGGATCGATCACACGGCAAACCAACCCAAAAATAAGAAGAATTATGCTATGCCCCATATCCCTATAGAGCGAAAGAGCTTCTGGTGATCCCTAGGTTGCGGCGTCCGGTTCGGTCGTGAACTCCTCGCGCCGCCCGTTTCTAGGACCGACCGACGCCTCACGCACGGTACCTACGTAGTGTAGTGTCGGTCGCACATTCAACATAGCGTTGGACTCATGTGCCTTCCGAACCGGGGAGTTCCCTTGCTCTGTTGCGTACGATTAGCCGCCTTGCGGCAAAAGGATTAGGGCGTCCCCATGCTACGGTTCCCTACGGTCCGGCGCGTGGGTTAGGGAGCTTGGCGATCATAGCTCCTCCGCATCCCCAAGCGCGCCCTCTGGCGCACAACACTAAGTAATCCAAGGCAACCCACATTAACTAACGGTGGATAATCATCTTTCTTAGAGGTACTAAAGAAAACTCCATGAATGAGCAAAATGAAGGTTGCGTTAATGAGAAAGATCTGGGAAACTAAAAAAAGATTGAACATGTGGGAGGGAGGAGAGAGAAGAATTGTTTTCATTTCCCCATCCGCACTGAGTTACTTAGGAATGTCAAATCTTTCTCAACGCTGGCCTAATTCCATTAGTTTGAAGGAGCCCTCCTCACCTCTCTCCTTCCCCTTTGAAAGGAAGCAACAAGCAAACCAACAGATAACTCACCAAGCCAGTGATCCCACTACGGTCCTCTCGAGCCAAACCTGAAAAAAGCTGAATCTAAAAAAAAAAAAAAAAGAAAATGGGTGGTCTAAGTGCTTCTCGAGAACAAATGCGAAAAGAAACCGAAGTTCTATCGGCTTCCTCGTAACTTGGCCACGGCGTCCTCTTCAAAGACGCATACTGATTTCTTCGCTTCCTCCCAACCATGCAGAGGCGGGAGAAGACCTCCTTTACCTTTAGAGAAAGAGGGTCGTGCCTCTTCTCCAATCACCTGGCATTGAATTATGATTCGGGAGAGTCCGCAAGGTTTGACTACTTTCAAACAATCAAGAAACAACATTGGAAGTTCGTCATTTCAATCAATCGACATAGGGAACACGGGGATGAAAAATCCGTCTCCTTGAGGGAGAGTCCATGGAATTTCCATTCTTTGATCTCTCTTCGAGAGACTTTTGTTTGTCGGCCGCTTCCACCAACTTTTCTTTAGTGCAATGCGAAGACACTACCTTCTTTGATGAGCAGTTCGGGTCACGCGGCTCGACTCTACTATCGTCATTTTCTTTGGTCAAGTGTGAGGATGAGCATGCCTTTGAATTAGTAGTCGTCGGTGTGGATCCCACCTTCTTCGATCAAGCGGCGGAATTGGAAGGAGAAGCTTTGAGAGGTAATGCAAAGAACATACTGACTGGAAAGAGCTGTCCGAATCAAGCATGGCGTGCTAAGACGGCTCGCTTGAACCTAATAATAGGCGCCACCGGAATGACGGGCCAAGCGGCACTATTAAAGCGGGCAGCCTTTCTTTTCTATAGCGTTATGCGCAAACCAAGCAAAGCACTGACAAAGTGACAAGGTCGCCGGCGCTACTAAGAACCTAACGAGCTTGAGCATAAAGTTCCCTTGAGGCGGGCGGATCCAAGACTACTCTAATTTAGAAAAGGGGTTTTCTCATGCGTGCGATTATTCAATTGGTCGATGTACCGATTCTCGACTACCAATTCCAGTGCGTGCCGGTTGGAGTCTTGGTCTGGGTGGAGGTTTGAGGGGATGGTGGCTCCTTCGCAGTCGACATTGAGAAAGAATAAGAAGAGCTCAGATTGAAAGCAGACTTGACCGACGCATCAGTGCTGGGTAAAGGTGTCGAGCGGCGAAAGCTCAGTGTGGCGTTCGAAGACCTACACGCTCGCTCCCTATTGCGAAACCCGGACCTCCCCGCGGTATGAGAATTCAGCTTATGCGGCGGTGATCCACTCGACTTTCTATCTGAAAGAGTTGATGTTGGTTGCGGGCCAAAGTCACCGAGTTGCGTCTGCAAAATGGGGCTTGCCCTCGCCCTTCCACTAGTTCCTTCTTTCCTCAACAGACTCTTGCTTCAAGAGCGGTATTGAGATCCGAGATGGAAGATTCATAGAAGACATCGACCTCGAAGATGTTGGAACGCTTATGGCCTTCCGTTCATGAGCCGGTGAAAACAGGAACTTGGCTTTGGTCCCTACCTCGTCGAAGATTCAAGAGAAGATGTATCGGATACCGGTCTACCTTGAAGCAAGCATTAGTTGTTCATCCCCATTCAATGCGAAGTGTTGAGATATCCGTTAAGCCAAGGACCTCTCGGAGTTTTGGAACCGCCCATTTCTTCATCCTTCTAGTTGCCTTGAGCAATGCTTTTGCAAGTAGGCTTTTCGTGCCAATCCTTAGCAACATGATATAACTCCCCATAATGGCAGGCGAATGCATAAGTTAGCCATCAGGATGAAGACGTGGCTTACTCCGCGACCGAGCATCTGGTTACGTATGTACCGTCTCCACGTCTCAAAATACATTTTTTCTCAAACTTGCTCCATCCCCGGATGAGAAAGAGGCCATGAATGCTAGTATCGGCGGTTGACAACATGGAAATAATTAAAGTGCCATCTCTAATTTCCAAGTCATCCCATGCATTTTCCAATCTTCCTTCATCAAGCTCTCCACCACGGTTTGCGAACCTAAGCTCGATACCAATCTTATGCGAGAGATCCGGTTGAAAGAACCAACGTTTGAATTTAGGCGGAATCCACAAGGCGAGAAGCAAATGAAAAGAAAAAAAGCAAGCTGTTGTTATATATCACGGCGTTAGGCGGTTCCTTGGGTGCTCTCCTCGCCCGAATGAACAAGGGAAGGAGAACGACTATACTAAACTTGACTACTTGGGACCCTAGTTGGAGCGAATGAAAGTACATTCCCATAGAAAAACATGTCTAGCTCTCATGTTCGCCTACAAACAAAAGCTTAGGCATTATCGGTTAGAACACACAAGAAAGTTGATCTCCGTGGCACCCCTCAAGTACATCATGTCTTGGCCAACTCTATCCGGACGGACGGATCAAAATGAAATGGTCAATTCTATCCGAGCGTAGCATTTGTAGAAGCTATGTAAGGCAAAGGCGGTCGACAATTTCTCTTCATTCGAAAAGTCTCGGTAGGACTCATTTTCTCTTTTGAAAAAGATTGTCGAATCTCATTCTACCACTAATGGCCGTCGGTCGGACCTAACGACCAATAAAGCCCTTGAACCGGGATCGATCTATTCTCCTGAGCCTGAAGGAGACTTCGACCATGCCACTACTCTACTAGGAGCTGCTCTTTTTTCTTCTATTTGAAGAAGAAAATAGAATCTGAAACTTTTCATCCACCCATGGGAAAAAGTAAGAAAAAGCATTTCTCTACTTCAATGAAAGTAGTTTAGAATTGTTATGTCCGAAGTCAAGAATCTATAGACTCAAAGGATAGGTGCGTGCGATATTGTGAGCGACTAATCGTAACTTGCTTTCGCTCTGGCGAGCTTTCTCACGTGCTTGCTACTAGCTTGGCGGCCTATTCTAATGAAAAGAGAAAGATTCATCCGGTTGACACAAGTAAAAAGGAGATTGAAAGTGAGAAATTCACAATGGAAGTCTAAATGGAAGTATATACCAACATGACCTATAACCAAATAGGATAAGACATGAAACAGTACTATGGTTAGATTACCGTGTTAGACTCCTCTCTCTAGACAAAAGGAATATAGAAACAGATGTAAAGCATTCGTAGGATCTAAAGAAAGTTAGGGTAGATAGGACATCATCATAGGGAATACCTATTAGTAAGCTGGCCGGATTAGGGAGCTCCTTAGTAAGATAGATTTCTTTGCTCTTGACTATCCCGCTTTTTTTTTTCGTTGATAGGTTAGATTTTTGTGGAGCGTTAGGAAACCCTCCAATGGAGTCTCCCACCTCGACTAGTGCTTTTACGGATCTTTTTTTAGGCTTTTTTTTAGCCATCTGTCTTCCTCTCTTTGAGTGTGCTAGTAAGCAAGTCAAATCCATAAGAAAAATTAGTTTGAAAGTAGTCCTCTTTGAAATAGGAAAAGAAATTTGGAAGGAAAACATCTGCAGATCGGAGTCGTTCAACAGTCAAAAAGAGGAATATTTTTAAGCTCACAATAAGTTGGTCTGTGCTAGAGCTTTTCAAGTAGGAGAGATTATTTTAGTTCTAAGGGGACTGGTTGTTGCCCATCGTAAGATGAGAGTCAAGTTTGAACCCACTTGGGAAGGCCCTTTTTCAATAGAAAAGGCCTACAAAAAAGGATATTATCAGCTTATTAATCATAAGGGAGAGTGTTCAATGCTTCCAATCAACATGCTCTACTTAAAGAAATATTATAAATCATGTTCAAAAATAATTATCATCAATGAAAATTTCATTTTGAATTCAATCTCTTCCATGTTGAAAGTATTCTTGTTTACGAATCTGTCATGATGTGTTTAGGGTAGGTGTAAAGAACCAAAGTGGCATCCTATCCTTCATCAACACAATTCAAACATAAAATACACACAAACATATAAAATAAACACATATCTTTTATCTCGGGCTACTCTGAGTTCAGATAATGCCCTCAGCGACACTTACACATTAGCTGCTATGGGTTTAGCTGACATGCTACCATGCTAGTGTGTCACCTAGTCATCCTCTTGCTTTGGAGGATGTAAGTCTGCTACACTTTCCTTCCTTACTTGGCCACTACACACCGACGAGCACCTTGTTAGTTTGGTAGGCCTTATTGTGTGGCTAGTAAGCGACTTTATGTTGGCTTTGTTTAAGAGGATGTAAATTTCCTATGCTTTTTTTCTTGGATTAGTCTGTGTTCACTAATTGGGTTGAGTATATTTGAGGTTTAGGATAAGTCCCCTAGTAGCTCCTTCCCTCCTGACTGCTTTAAGTTTGGGTCCAGTCCTTCCTTAGGGCCCCTCGCTTAGTAGTCACTCTAGGTCAGATAGAATCTATCCCACTGATGATAGACTATCCTGATGATTAGTTCTGCTTGGATAGTTGTAAGCCTACATTCTTTCTTTCTAGATTGATCGTTGCACACTGATAGGCACCTTTGGTTGATTGGTTTTCACTATGCTGATAGATACACCACTCATGTTGATGGATACACCTTAGGTTGGTTAGTTCTAGCATATTAGGATACACCACTCATGGCAGATGTAAGTCTGCTACACTTTCTCCTTATGTTGGCCACCATACATTTATAGGCTTTCTTTTCCAGGGCTCAGGATAATGTCCCTAGCAACACCTCCCCTGTGGGCACTATATTTATTTCACATCATTTGCGACCCCATTTAGACACTACCCGGGTTACTATCTGATTGGACAGTTCACCTTTCCTAGTAACCACCACTGTGGTTGGAGAATCCATCCTACAGATGTGCAAGTTCTTTGATTGGTCTAGTAAATCTGAGATAGGTCAAGGTAAACATAGCCCTTTCTCAGTGTGGTCCCTCACACACCAACAGGGTCTACGCAAACATATAAATAAAATATATATACACTTGTGGATTACGACACCCTTAGCAATACCTTTTCCCAACCAGGCATCCTATATTTAGGTTTATTATATTTATATTTATATTTTAATTTATTTTAAGTTTATTATATTTATATTTTACATTGAGTTTTTATTTTATTTAGGTTTTTTATTCTTAGGTTTATTTTATTTTTTTTAGTTTTGTTTAGGTTTCTATTTATTTTATTTTAATTTATATTTATTCGTTTAATTTATTTTATTTTTAGGTTTAGGTTTATGTTTTAGTTTATGTTTTTATTTTATTTTATTTTTATATTATATTTAATCTTTGGTTTTTTTATATATTTTATTTTTAGGTTTTCTTTAGCTTAGGTTTAGGTTTTTAGGTTTTTAGGGTTTAGGGTTTAGTGTTAGGGTTTTAGGGTTTAGGGTTTTATGGTTTAGAGTTAGGGTTTAGTGTTTATGTTTTAGGGTTTAGGGTTTAAGGTTAGTTTAGGATTTAGGGGTTTTTTTCTTTTAAATTAAGTAAATGAATAGGTTTAGGTTTATTTTTATTTATTTAGTTTGTTTTATTTTTTATTTTTATTCATGTTTTTTATTTAGTTTTGTTTATTTTACTTAGGTTTATTTATTTTTGTTTAGGATTTTTATTTTAGTTTATTTTCTTAAGTTTAGGTTTATTTTTTAGTTGAGTATTATTTTTATTTTATTTCTTAGGCTTAGGTTTTATTTTTTATTTCTAGATTTAGGTTTAGGTTTTTATTTTATTTTTTAAGTTTAGGTTTAAGGTTTTTATTTTAGGTTTATTTGTAGGTTTTATTTTTTGTTTAGTCTTAGATTTTTTAAGTTTAATTTATTTTATTTAGTATAGGTTTAGATTTAGGTTTAGGTTTAGTTTACTTTAGGTTTAGGTTTAGGTTTTATTTATTTTAGTTTAGGTTTAGGTTTATTTTATTTTGTTTATTTAATTTTTATTTTAGGTTTAGTTTATATTTTTTAGTTTAAGGTTTAGGTTTTATTTATTATATAATTTTAGCTTTTATTTTTAGGTTTATTTTTTTGATTTAATTTTTATTTAGTTTTATTTTATTTTATTTTAGGTTTATTTTAGGTTTATTTTATTTCATATTACATTTAGTGTTTGTTTGATTTAGTTTTTTATTTTATGGTTATTTTATTTTTTAGTTTAGTTTAGGTTATTATTTAATTTATTTTAGTTTCTTTTTATTAGGTTATTTTATTTTATTTTAAGTTTAGGTTTAGGTTTTAGTTTATGTTTATGTTTTTATTTTATTTAATTTTTTAATTTTATTTAGGTTTCGGTTTTAGTTTATTTTTTTTAGGTTTAATTTTATCTATTTATTTTATTTTTAGGTTTTATTTAGTTTAGGTTTAGGTTCTTAGGTTTTTAGGGTTTCAGGTTTAAGGTTTAGGGTTTTAGAGTTTTGGCTTTTATGGTTTAGGGCATAAGGTTAGGGTTTAGGGTTTATGGTTTAGGGATTAGTGTTAAGGCTTTAGGGATTAGGGTTTATTATTTAGGATTTAGTGTGTAGGCTTTAGGGTTTAGGGTTTTTAGGGTTATGGGAGTAGGGTTTAGGGTTTGCCTAGGGTTTAGGGTTCATTTAGGGTTTTGGGTTTAAGGTTTGACCAGCTCATGGTTTTAGATTTATAATAGTTTAGAGTTTAGGTTTAGTGTTTAGGGTTAGGATTTAGGGTTTAGGGTTTAGGGTTAGGGTTAGGGTTTAGGGTTTAGGGCTTTAGGGTTTAAGGTTTAGGGTTTTGGGTTTAGGATATAAGATTTTTTAGGGTTTAGGGTTGTAGGTTTAGGGTTTTACGATTTATGATTTAGGGTTTAGGGATTAGCTTTTTTATTTAGGTATTAGGGTTTAGGGTTTAGGGTTTAGGGTTTAGGTGTTATGGTTTAGGATTTATGGTTTAGGATTTTAGGGTTTAAGGTTTAGGGTTTTAGGTTTTAGAGTTTAGGGTTCAGTTTTTAATTTAGGGTTTAGGGTTTTTGGTTTTTATTTTTTTCTTTTTTTTTTGATAGTGAACAAATTTAGATTCAACATTTCTTATTTTCGATTTCATCATCCAAGTAACACACCATGTTTTCTAAGACACAAGAGATGACATAGATAAAAAATGGGAATGGATAGAGCAAATTAAAAATCCTAGATAGCTAGAACCGTTTCTGCTATAAAGACATAGTTCCATATGTAGCAGATCGGAATGACCGTTCTTTAGTTTCTCTAGTTCCCATCAGAACCACCCCGACCTCTCGAGTAGCAGGATCCACCGTCATATCCCCGATCTATCCCTCCGCCACCCCCACAGTTGTAACCTCCGTCGCTCCTCCTGCTACCATAGCCACCACTACTCCGACCACCACCTCTCTATCCACCAGCACCTCCAGATCCCCCACCAACAATGCAATAACTGCTACCTCCACCTTCACTTCCACAACCAGATCTAGATTGAGCTTGGTTGATGGTGATGTTCCTACTGTCAAGGTTCTACCCATTCTTAGGGTTTAGGTTTAATTTATTAATTTATTTAGTTACTTTAGGTTTAGGTTTAGGGTTTGTTGGTTTAATGAGCCTCATGTTCAATCCAATCAATTTTGATGATAACAAATGAATGCTTGGATGTTAATAATGTTTTTTACGTGTTTCAAATATATTAATTGCTAATTACATATCCAATACATCTCACAATATGTTTGAGGAAATTGCAAGAATAGAAGAATGAAAGATAGATCAAAATGGATAATGTGAAGCTCAAGATACAATATTTTAGGTTATATGAATTTATAATTATCTTAGAAATTCATATGAGTTCATTGGCATAAATGAATTTGCTCACAACATAACATATTATTTTTTATTTATTTTAAATTATGATAATGACATTAATTTTTATAAATCATTATCTAATTAACATTCCATTATATGTTTTATACATAGCATTTGAATTGTCAAAATAATAAATTATGAATATTAAGTGTAATTAGTTTATATACTTAATATAATTAAAATTTTTAATTTACTTTTAAGGTTTAATGATAAATAACATATATATGATTATATATAAATTATATCATAATATTTAAATGTCATATTTTAAAATTAACAAAAATATGTGGAATTTTGTATTTTAGCCAAAGTCATTTTATAATCAAGGAATTTATATCGATTTCATTTCCAATGGATTCCTTGGATTTTTTTCCTTTAATTTGATAGGTTACATGAACGTTGATTAAAATTGAATTTATTATGACTTTTCAAACATTCTGATTTTAATAATGAATGCATGCTACATGCTTTGAATATATTAAACCATATTTGATTATTTTGACTTGCCCATGTGAATAGCCAAATTTTGGCTATTTAAATTTAATATTTCTTTAATATAAATTATATTTTTATTGAATATTAGATTATTATATGATAAAATGATGTTAGAATAATATATTTTTTGAAATAATTCAAAATGACCTTCTTACTTATAAATAGCCCTCATTCTCTTCATGAAAGCATTCCTCATTCAAATTCAAAATCCCTAGCAAATCTAAGAGAAAATTTTCTAGATTTTCCTTCCAAGTGTTCTCCAAATATTGCAAGATCTAATCTTTGATTTGAAAGCTTCAACATCTTCAACTAAGCCAGCTTTCTCAAATTACTTGAGTTTGTTTTCTTGATCTTAATCCCTTTTTAGTTGTTCATATTATTTTCACCATCTATTCATTCTTTCCAATTTATACTTTTTGGTGGATTAGTCTTTGGACATCAAAGTCTAAGTTTTTCGCATCAAAGTTTCTTCAATCATTTTTTGTGAAAAACTCTTATGATAGTTTGTAGGATTTATTTCAACTTGTTGAAATTTTTATCTTCCTACAAATTTTTTTTTGGTTTCTTGAAATATTTCTTCATTAGTCTTATTTGAAAGATTCTTATTCTTAGATCTATTTTAGAAGTATATTTTTAAGCATTTCAAATTAATTTATTATGTTGAAATTATTTTTTATTTTTTTAGATCTCTCTTTTTAATTAAAAGCTTACTAGTTTACTTAAATCTATCATATACTAATTTTATTTAAGTATTTTATGATTAGTTGTACTAATTAAAAGCTTCATTTTGGTTAAAATAAAATAAATTATTGCTGGAATTTTAGAGTATATGCTAGATCTATTATAAATCAAGTTTCTTTATCAAAATAAAAATTTATAAAAAATTAAATTATTTTATTTGTCACTTATCATTTTATTTCAACTAATATCCTTTATTTTAAAATTTTATCTTGCTGAAATTTAGTAAAGCTTGTTGTTTCCATTGTTTAATAATTAAGAAAAAGGAAGTTTAGTATAAAGTTAATCTTTCTTACACTATTATATGCATACTAGTTATAGTTTCTCTTAAACTTAAAATTATTCCTTGCTAAAATTTAATTTATTGTGCAATAGACTACTGTGAATTTATTTTAAAATCATTTTATATTAATCTACAAATTGTAATAACATAAACATCTTAGCAAGATCACTTTAAGATATTTATTTAATATTTTTATTAAAACTAAGTGAGCATTCTATCTTGCCAAATTAGTAAGTTGTAAAGTGATCATTTATAAGTTGGTAGATCACTTTTGAATTGGATAGCTTGGTATATTTGTGAGAGATATATTTTATCAAACTTTATTATTTTGTATTTTTATTTTCATGATATAAAATTTATATTGGGGTTGTACTCGCCCCTTTGTAGAGTACTATTATTGTAGGGTTGTACTCCGTTATAGGAGTACTATTTGTAAGCTATTTTGCATTTAGTGGATTCTAGCTAGGGTGGCTAGGCATGGATGTTGGATTTTAGGGTTTGGCGAACCAGTAAAATTGTGTACTATTGTCTCTTTTTTTCTTGTACTTTTATTTTTGCTACATTAAGAATTGTATCTTGTCATTATAAAATCAAAAATTAATTTTTTGGTATCGACTAAACTCTTTTATTAGTAACATCAAGTAGATCTTTTCAATGGAAGGTTTCCCAAAGGGTTCCTTACTAGAGGGACAATCTACTCATAGACCTCCACTTTTAGATAGTGTATCATTTATTATTGAAAAAAATAGAATTAGTACATTTTTAAGAGGTCAAGATGCATTCATGTAGTATATGTTGACACATCAATATCATCATACCTAGAAGTAAATGGTATTAAAGTAAAAAAAGCCTTTTGAGGAATGGATTGTAGCTAAAAGAGAACTTGAAATTAAATGCTATGGCTTGTAATACTTTACATTGTGCTTTATTACGATGATTACATAAAATTTCTATGTTAACTACAAAAGAAATATGGGATAAACTCATTATAACTTATGAAGGAACTGAAGTTAGAGATGCTCACATAAATAGACTTGTTCATGAATATGAGTTATTTCATATGTCTCCTTGAATCTATTTTGATATGTATACTAGATTCATGAAAATAATTAACACATTGCATTCTCTTGGAAAACATATAGGAATCAAGACTTAGTCTATAAGATTCTTAGATGTCTTCCAAAAGAATGGGAAACAAAAGCTATTAATGAAGCTAAGGATTTATCTACTTATCAACTTGATCAGCTTTTGGGTTCTTTGATAGCACATGAACAGGTTATTGCTCAAAGGGATAAGATGGATAACTCAAAAGGGAGAAGGACAAAGGAAAAGCCATTGCATTACAAGTTGATGATAGTGATTAGCATAACACCTCAAGCTCAGATGGTGATAGTGATGAGGAGGTCATGTTATCCAAAGGATTGGGAACTTGCTAAGGAAGAAGAATCAAAGGTATAAAAAAAATATAAAAGCTATAAATTTCAAACTATGGCATTTCTTACAAGTGTAGGGATCATTTGTTACCATTGTAAAAAGCCTAGACACATAAGAGGTTATTGTCTAGAACTTGCTAAATCAAAGAAGAAAAAGATTAATGTGGAAAGAAAAAAAAATATGAAGAAGAAAAAGTGCCATAAGCAGAAGAAGAAGAAGGCTTTATGGGCCAATCCATATTCAAATTAATCAAGTACTTCTTCATTCGATGAAGAGGTCAACATATGTCTTATGGAAAATGGAGAATCTAACTTAGATTTTCAAGAGGAATGCCTTCAAGAAAAAATCAAAGAAGGCATGTGGTACTTGGATAGTGGATGTTCAAGACATATGATGGGAGATAAAGATAAATTCACAAATTTAGAATCTAGTGATGGAGGATTTATTACATATGGAGATAATGCAAAGGGAAAGATCATTGTCATTGGTTCTATTTATAAGAATTCTATCACTGTAGATAAAGTTTTTCTAGTAAAAGGATTAAAACATAATTTTATTTCTATTAGTTAGTTATGTGATAAAGGTTTGAATGTAGTATTTCATGCATCATATTGTATTATAAAAAATAATGAAAATGTTTTTTGTTAGTAGGACAAAGACATAAAACATTTATGTCATTGATTTAGATAGTTTTCATGATGTGAATTTGAATTTACTTTGTTTTAAAGCACTCATGATGATATATGTTTATGGCATAGGAGACTATGTCATATTAACATGCACACTCAATAAAATTGCTAAACTTGATTTAGTAGTTAGATTGCCTAAATTAAATTTTCATTCAAACTATGTTTGTGATGCATGTATTTATGGTAAGCATTCTAGAAGCTCATTTAAAATTAAAAATATTGTTTCTATTTTTAGACATCTAGAATTATTGCACATGGATTTATTTGGTCCAATTAGCACCACTAGCTTAGGTGGAAAAAATTATGGTTTTGTGATTGTTGATGATTTCTCTAGATATACTTGGGTTTTTTTTGTAACTTATAAAGATGATGTTTCTGTAGAGTTTAGATATTTTTCTAAATATATTCAAAGAGAACAAGGCCTTTTGATTAATAGGGTTCAAACTGATCATGGTGGAGAATTTGAAAATAAATTATTTGAGGATTATTGTGATGAACATGGGATTAGACATAATTTTTTGCACCTAGAACTCTCTAAAAATGGAGTAGTAGAGAGAAAAAATAGAATATTAATTGAATTAAGTAGATCTATCTTGATGAGTATAAATTGCCAAAATATTTTTAGGTAGAAGTAGTAAATCATGTTATGTGATGAATAGGATCTATTTTAAACCAATTTTGAAGAAGACACCTATGAATTGTTTTTTGGAAAGCGACTAAGATTGAGCACTTTCATGTATTTGGATGTAAATGCTTTTTTTTAAATAATGGAAAAGAGCATTTAGGTAAGTTTGATTGCAAATCAGATGATGGTATTTTCTTAGGACACTCTCTTTCTAGTAGAGCTTATAGAGTTTTCAATAAGAGAAAAATGATTGAAGAAGAATCAATACATGTTATTTTTGATGAAAATTTAATTGATCCCATTAGAAATGAAGTGATTGATGAAGAGATTGATAATTTTAAGAAAATATCTTTAGAAGATAATGTGGATGATTCATTGCCTAGAGAATGGAAATATAATAAAATCATCCAAAAACTAATTATGAGATCCTTCAAAGGAGTTATGACTAGAAAACATAGTAGAGGTTGTAGATCATTCAACATTTTTTATCAAGGTTGAACTAAAATTTAGAAGAAGCATTAAAAGATAATTTTTGGATTATTGCTATGGAAGAGGAGTTGAATCAATTTGTAAGAAATGATGTTTGGGAATTAGTCCCAAGACCCCAAGATCAAAATATCATTGAAACAAAATGGGTCCTTAGGAATAAGATAGATGATTTAGGTTGTATTGCTAGAAATAAAGCTAGGTTAGTTGTACAAGGGTACACACAAGTTGAAGGTATAGATTTTGAAGATTCTTTTGCACCACCCAACAAGGTAGTTATTAGGTTACTCCTTACTTATGCTTATTTTAGGGATTTTAAACATTTTCAAATGGATGTCAAGTGCATTTTGAATGGATTTATTGACCAAGATGTATTTGTAGAGCAAACACCTAGATTTGAGAACCTTGATTGTCCAAATCATGTGTATAAATTAAAGAAAGCCTTATATTTTTTAAATTAGGCTCCTCGTGCTTGGTATGATAGGTTAAGTAACTACTTGATAAATCATGGATTTAGAAAGGGTAGAGTAGATACCACCTTATTCCTTTAAGAGCATAGATGATGATTTGATTATGGTACAAGTGTATGTAGATGACATATTATTTGGAAGTACAAATGAATCTTTGTGCCATGAGTTCTCATCTTTGATGTCTAAAGAGTTTGAAATGAGTATGATGGGAGAACTTAATTTTCCTTAGGTCTGTAAGTGAAGCAATAAAAAATGGCACATTCATCTATCAAACTAAGTACACAAATGAATTGCTTGAGAGGTTTGACATGAAAGGATTTAAATCTAGTAAAACTCTTATGAGCCCATCTACAAAATTAGATTTAGATGAATTAGGAAAATCTATTGATCAAAAACTTTATAGGAGTATGATAGGTTCACTTTTATACCTTATTGCTAGTAGGCCTGATATTATGTTTGCTATTTATTTGTGTGCTCATTTTTAAGCCAAACTAAAAGAATCTCATTTAATAGCAGTCAAGCATATCTTTCGGTATTTAATAGGCCCTACTATGTAAGGTTTATGGTATCCTAAAATATTTTTATCATGTGATTTGGTTGGTTATTCTGATGCTGATTTTGTTGGAAGTAAAGTAAATTGAAAAAGCACATCAAGCACATCAAGCACATGCCAATTTTTAGGATCATCGCTTATGTCTTGGTCATCCATGAAACAATAAAAATTTGTAGCTTTATCCTTCTTATCTTGGTCATCCATATTTTGTACCTATATAGGTACATAGCTATTGTTGTATTGCTCCTTTGGTTAAAGCAACAATTAAAGATTTTGGTATTAAGCAAGATCACATTCTAGTTATGTGACAATACTAGTGCTATTAGTTTGACCAAAATCTATCTGCACTCACGAACCAAGCATATAGAAATTAGACATCATTTTATTAGGGATCATGTTTTGAAAGGTGATGTTAAGATTAATTTCATTAGTATTGATTTACAAATTGCAGATATTTTTACAAAACCATTACCAGAAGAACATTTTTGTACTTTAAGATGCATGCTTGGAATGTTAGATCCTAATATTTAAAATTATATGTAGTTTGTTCTCACTTTTTGATGTTGTCAAAAGGGGGAGAAGAGTAAAATGTTGGTTAGCATTAAGTCTATTTCATGCATACATTTAGGGGGAGCAACATTATTCATCTCTTATGCTAAAATTTTTTTTAGAAGAAAATTTTCTTTCAAAAACTACAATGAATGGTCAATTTTTACCTTCATCAAAATCAAAACCCAACATTAGTTTGTCATCATCACAAAGGGGGAGATTGTTGGCTTAATGAGCCTCATGTTCAATCTGATCAATTTTGATGATAACAAATGAATGCTTGGATGTTCTAATGTATGTTTTATGTGTTTTAGATATATTAATTGCTAATTACATATCCAAAACATCTCACAATATGTTTGAGGAAATTGCAATAATAGAAGAATGAAAGATAGATCAAAATGGATAATGTGAAGCTCAAGATACAATATTTTAGGTTATATGCATTTATAACTATCTTAGAAATTCATATGAGTTCATTGGCATGAATCAATTTGCTCACAACTTAACATATTATTTTTTTATTTATTTCAAATAATGATAATGAGGATAATTTATATATATATATATATATATATATATATATATATATATATATATATATATATATATATATATATATATATATATATATATATATATATATATATATATATATATATATATATATATATATATATATATATTTAACTAATTAACATTCAATTTAATGTTTCATACATAGCATTTGAAATGTCAAAATAATAATTATAATAAATCACGACTATTAAGTGTAATTAGTTTAAATACTTAACATAATTAAATATTTTTATTGAATATTAAATTATTATATGATAAAATGATGTTAGAATAATATTTTTTTGAAATAATTCAAAATGACCTTCTTGCTTATAAATAGCCCTCATTCTCTTCATAAAAGCATTCCTCATTAAAATTCAAAATCCCTCTAGCAAATCTAAGAGAAAATTTCTTAGATTTTCCTTCCAAGTGTTCTCCAAATATTACAAGATCAAACCTTGGTTTGAAAGCTTCAACATCTTCAACTAAGCAAGCTTTCTCAAATTACTTGAGTTTTTTTTCTTGATCTTAATCCCTTTTTAGTTGTTCAAACTATTTTCACCATCTATTCATTCTTTCAAATTTATACTTTTTGGTGGATTAGTCTTTGGACATCAAAGTCTAAGTTTTTCACATCAAAGTTTCTTCAATCATTTTCTTGTCAAAAACTCTTGTGATAGTTTGTAGGATTTATTTCAACTTGTTGAAATTTTTCATCTTCCTACAAATTTCTTTTGGTTTCTTGAAATATTTCTTCAGTAGTCTCATTTTAAAGATCATTTATTCTTAGATCTATTTTAAAGTATATTTTAAGCATTTCAAATTAATTTATTATGCTGAAATTATTTTCATATTTGCTAGGTCTCTCTTTTTAATTAAAAGCTTACTAGTTTACTTAAATCTATCATATACTAATTTTATTTAAGTATTTTGTGATTAGTTACATTAATTAAAAGCTTCACTCAGGTTAAAATAAATAAATTATTACTAGAATTTTAGAGTTTATGCTAGATCTATTATAAATTAAGTTTCTTTATAAAAATAAAATTTTACAAAAAATTAAATTATTTTATTTGTCACATATCATTTTATTTAAATTAATGTTATTTATTTTAAAAAATTTATCTTGCTGAAATTTAGTACAGCTTACTTTTTCATTGTTTAATAATTAAGAAAATGAAGTTTAGTAGAAAGTTAATCTTTCTTACACTGTTATATACATACTAGCTATAGTTTCTCTTAATCTTAAAATTATTCCTTACTGAAATTTAATTTATTACACAATAGAGTATTATGAATTTATTTTGAAATCACTTTTATATTAATTTACAAATTATAATAGCATAAACATCTTAGTAAGATCACTTTAAGATATTTATTTAATATTTTTTATCAAAATTAAGTGAGCATTCTATCTTACCAAATTAGTACGTTGTAAAGTGATCGTTTATAAGTAGTGAAATCATTTTTTGAATTGGATAGCTTGGTATATTTGTGAGAGATATAATTTATTAAAATTTATTATTATGTATTTTTGTTTTCGTGCTGTAAAGTTTATATTGGGGTTGTACTCGCCCGTTTGTAGGATAGTACATATTATTGTAAGGGTTTTACACACTTTGTTATAGAAGAGTACTATTTGTAAGCTATTTTACAGTTAGTGGATTCTTAGCCAGGGGTGGCTAGGTGTGGATGTAGGCCAATTTTGGGGTTTTGCCAAACCACCTAAAAATTGTGTGCCTATTGCCTCTCTTTACTTTACTTTAATTTTATTTTTCTTGCATTAAGAATTGTATCTTATCATTATAAATAAAAAATTAATTTTCTACTAAAACATAAAATTTTAGATTTAACTTTTAAAATTTTTAATATCACCCAATTCACACCTCCCTCCCCACCATCTTAGGTGTTATAGTGATTGACAAGGTTTAGGGTTTAGGAACTTTTAAGGTTTAGGTTTTACGATTTAGGGTATTAGGGTTTAGGGTTTACTGTTTAGGGTTAGTTTAGGATTTAAGGTTGTAGGCTTAAGGTTTAGGGTTTAAGGTTTTTTTTAGATTAAGTAAATCAGTAGGTTTAGGTTTATTTAATTTATTTAGTCTATTTTTTATTTATTTTAGTTTGTTTTATTATTTGGGTTTATTTTTTATTTTTATTTAGTTTAGTTTATTTATTTTAGTTTAGGTTTTTTTAGTTTATTTTTTAGGTTTAGGTTTAGGTTTATGTTTTTTTTTAGTTTAGTTATATTTTTATTTAACTTTTTAGGATTAGCTTTTTATTTTATGTTTTTTAGGTTTAGGTGTTAGGTTTTAATTTTAGGTTTATTTTTAGGTTTTTTTTTTCAATTTAGGTTTAGGTTTATTTTTAGTTTATTTTATTTTATTTAGTTTAGGTTTAGGTTTAGGTTTAAGCTTTGGTTTTATTTATTTTAGTTTAGTTTATTTTAGTTTAGGTTTAGGTTTATTTTATTTTTATTTTAGGTTTAAGTTTTATTTTTTATTTATTTTTAGGTTTAGGGTTTTAGGCTTTAAGGTTTAGGGTTTAGGGTTTTAGGGTTTAAGGTTAGCATTTACAATTTAAAGTTTAGGGTTTTTAGGGTTTATGATTTAGGGTTTTGGTTTTAGGTTTAAGGTTTAGGGTTTTCAGTTATTTTTTTTAATAGAGAACAAATTCAGATTCAGTAATTTTTTTTTTGATTTCATCAATGAAGTAGCACATAAAGTTTTCTAAGACACAAGCAATGACATAGACCAAAAATGAGCACGCATAAAGAAAATCAAAAACCCTAGATAACAAGAGCCATTTCTGTTGTAGAGACCCATAAGCAGTAGAATGGATTGGCCATTCTTCAGTTTCTCTAGTTCCGAACAAAACCACCCTGACCTCTCGAGCAGTGGGAACCACCATCATATCCTCGATCTCTCTCTATGCCACCACCATGGCTATAACCTCTGTAATAATTCCATGGGATTTATAATTTATTTTATATTTTATGTTTTATTTAGTTTGGGATTAGGTTTTTAGGTTTTTAGGGTTTAGGGTTTGGGGTTCAGGGTTTAGGGTTTAGAGTTTAGAGTTTAGGGTTTAAGGTTTAAGGATTAAGGTTTAAGGTTTTAGAGTTTAGGGTTTAGGGTTTATAGTGTAGGGTTTAGTCTTTAGGTTTTTATTTTTAGGTTTTTTAGGGTTTAGGGTTTAGGGTTTAGGTATTTCAGTTTGGGGATTAAAATTTTAGGGTTTAGGGTTCTAGGTTTAGAGTTTAAGGTTTAGGGTTAGGGGTTTTTTTATTTTTTTAATTATTTTTTTAAATTTTTTATTTTTTAAGGTTTAGGGTTTAAGGTTCAGGTTTTAGTTTAGGTATATTTTAAATTAAGTAAACTGGTAGGTTTAAGTTTTTTTTAGTTTTTTTTTAGGGTTTAGGGTTAGCTTAGAGTTTAGGATTTTTAAAAAAAAAAAAATTAAGTAAACCGATAGGTTTAGGGTTATTTAGTTTATTTTTTATTTATTATATATAATTATTTTTTATTTTTATTTATATTTTTTTATTCAGTTTAGCTTATTTATTTTAGGTTTGTTTATTTTATTTTAGGTTTTTTATTTTAGTCTTTTTTATGTTTAGTTTTAGTTTAGGTTTATTTTTTAGTTGAGTTTTATTTTTATTTAATTTTTAAGGTTGAGGTTTTATTTTTTTATTTTTATGTTTAGGCTTTATTTTTTATTTTTAGGTTTAGGTTAAGGTTTTTATTTTATATTTTTAGGTATAGGTTTTAAGTTTTATTTTTTAGTATAGGTTTAGGTTTATTTGCAATTTATTTTATTTTATTTAATTAAGGTTTAATTTATTTTAGGTCTAGGCTTAGGTTTTATTTATTTTAGTTTAGTTTATTTTAGTTTAGATTTAGGTATATTTTCTATATTTTATTTTACTTTTATTTAGGTTTAAGTTTTTTTTTGTTTGGGGTGTAGGTTTTATTTTTTATTTACTTTTAGATTTTATTTTTAGGTATATTTTTTAGGTTTATATTTTTATTTAGTTTATATTTAATTTTTTCTATTTATTTTATTTTTATTTAACTATTAGTTTTTTATTTATTTAGGGTTTTTTTTTCTTAGGTTTATTTTTTATAATATTTTAGTTTATTTTATTTTATTTTTAGGTTTAGGTTCTAGTTTAAGTTTTAATTTTATTATCTTTTTTATTTTATTTAGGTTTAGGTTTTTTACTTAATTTTATTTTTTGGTTTTATTTAGTTTAGGTTTGGGTTGTTAGGTTCTTAAGTTTTTAGGGTTTAGGGTTTTATGGTTTAGGTTTTAGGGTTTTGGGTTTTAGAGCTTAGGGTTTAGGGTCAGGGTTTAGCTTTTAGGGTTTAAGTTTTGGGTTTGGGATTTTAGTATAGGGTTTAGCAGCCAGGTTTAGGGATTTTTTAGGGTTTAGTTTAGGTTTAGGTTTAGTTTAGGTTTAGGGTTAGTTATAGGGTTTAGGGTTTAGGGTTTGGGATTTATGGTTTAAGGTTTAAGGTTTGGGGTTTAAGGTTTTTTTTAAAATTAAGTAAACCGATAGGTTTAGGTTTATTTAGTTTATTTTTTTATTTTAGTTTATTTTATTTTTTATATTTAGGTTTATTTTTTTATTTTTATTTAGTTTAGCTTATTTATTTTAGGTTTATTTATTTTGGTTCATTTTTTAAGTTTAGGTTTATGCTTCTATGTTTTTTTAGTTTAGTTTTATTTTTATTTTATTTTTTAGATTTAAGTTTTATTTTTTATGTTTAGGTTTAGGTTCACATTTTTATTTTATTTTTTTAAGGTTTAGGTTTTAGGCTTTTATTTTAGGTTTATTTTTAGGTTTTATTTTTTTAGTCTAGGTTTAGGTTTATTTTTAGTTTATTTTATTTTATTTAGTTTAGGGTTTAAGTTTAATTTATTTTAGGTTTAGGTTTAGGTTTTATTTAGTTTAGTTTAGTTTATTTTAGTTTTGGTTTAGCTTTATTTTATATTATTTATTTTAGTTTTAGGTTTATTTTTATTTTTAGTTTATGGTTTAGGTTTTAGTTTGAGGTTTATTGTTTATGTTTAGGTTTTTATTTTATTTTATTTTTAATTTATGTTTAGTTTTTATTTTATTTAGGTTTTTATTTAGTTTATTTTAGTTTAGTTTTGATTTTTTTATTAAGGTTTAGGTTTTATTTTTTATTTACTTTTAGGTTTATTTTTTAAGTTTATGTTTTTATTTAGTTATTATTTTATTTTATTTTAGGTTTATTTTATTTTATTTTACTTTTAGTTTTTATTTTATTTAGTTTTTTATTCTTAAGTTTTTTTATTTTTTTAGTTTAATTTAGGTTATTATTTATTTTATTTTCATTTCTTTTTATTAGTTTATTTTATTTTATTTTTAGGTTTAGGATTAAGTTCTAGTTTATGTTATTTATTTTATTTTATTTTTTATTTTATTTTAGTTTAAATTTTTTATTTATTTTCTTTTTAGGTTTTATTTTGTTTAGGTTTAGGTTTTTAGCTTTTTAGGGTTTAGAATTTTTTTTTGGGTTTAGGTTTTAGGGTTTAGGGTTTATGGTTTAGAGTTTAGGTTTTAGGGTTTAGAGGTTAGGGTTTAGAGTTTCGGGTTTATGGCTTAAGGTTTAGGGTTTAGGGATTTTAGGGTTTAGGGTTTAGGTTTTAGGTTTTAGGTTTTACATCAAGGTTTAGGGTTTTTGTTTTTTTTAATAGAGAACTAATTCATTTATATTTTTATTTAGTTTATTTTTTTAGGTTTATTTTATTTTTTAGTTTAGTTTTTTTTATATAATTTATTTTAATTTTAAGTTTAAGTTTAGGTTTTAGTTTAAATTTATTTTTTTATTTTATTATTTTATTGATTATAGTTTTTAGTTTTAGGTTTAGGTTTAGGGTTTAGGATTAGTTTAGTGTTTTAGGTTTAGTTTATAGTTTAGGGTTTTTAGGGTTTAGTATTTTGATTTAGGATTTATGTTTGCTTTAGAGTTTAGGGTTTTAGGTTTAGGTTAGTGTTGGTATTAGTTTAGGTTTTAAATTTAAGGTTTATTAGGCTTTAGTTTATAGTTTAGGTATAGTTTAGTTTAGGGTTTAGGTTTTAGTTTAGGTTTTAGTTTAGTTAGGTTTAGAGTTTAGGTTTAGAGTTTAGGTTAGTTTAGGAGTTAGTTTTATTTAAGTTTAGGTTTTGTTTTAGGTTTTAGTTTTGGGTTTAAGTTTAGTTTTAGGTTTAGGTTTAGGTTTAGAGTTTCAAGTTTAGGTTAGTTTAGTTTTAGGGTTTAGGGTTTAGGGTTAGGTTTTTTTTTTTATTTTTTTAAAATTGTAAAAGTAGGTTTATGTTTATTTAGTATTTTTATTTAGGTTTACTTTTATTTTTATTTAGTTTAGTTTATTTATTTTAAGTTTATTTATTTTAGTTTAGGTTTTTTTTTATTTTAGTTTTTTTTTAGGTTTAAGTTTAGATTTAGTTTTTTTTATTTTTTTTAGGGTTAGGTTTTAGGTTTTTAGTTTAGGTTTATTTTTTAGGTTGTATTTTTTAGATTTGGTTTAGGTTAATTTTTAGTTTATTTAATTTTATTTAGTTTAGGTTTAGGTTTAGGTTTAGTTTATTTTATGTTTATGTTTAGGTTTTATTAATTTTAGTTTAGTTTATTTTAGTTAGGTGAAGGTTTATTTTATTTTTATTTTATGTTTAGGTTTTTTATTAGGTTTAGGTTTTTCTTTATTTTTTATTTTATTTTATTTTGGGTTTGTTTTATTTTTATTTTAGCTTTAGTGCTTATTTTATTTAGGTTTTTAATTTTTTAGTTTAGTTTAGGTTTTTATTTATTTTATTTTAGTTTAGTTTTTATTTCTAGTTTATTTTCTTGTTATATTTAGGTTTAAGTTTTAGTTTATGTTTTTATTTTATTTTTTTATTTTATTTTGGATTAAATTTTATTTATTTATTTTGGTTTTAGGTTTTATTTAGTTTAGGTTTAGCTTTTTAGGTTTTTAGGGTTTAGGGTTTAGGGTTTAGGGTTTAGGGTTTTAGATTTTAAGTTTAGTGTTAGAGTTTAGTTTTTATGGTTTAGGCTTTAGTGTTTAGGATATAGGGTTTATAGTTTTTAGGGTTTTAAGGTTAGGTTTTGGGTTAGGTTTAGGGTTTAGGGTTTATGGTTAGCTTAGGGTTTAGGGTTTAGGGTTTTTAGGGTTTACAGTTTAGGGTATAGGGGTTAGTTTATTATTTTTTATTTGGGGTTTTAGGGTTTAGGGTTTAGGGGTTAGTGTTTAGTTTAGTTAGGTTAGGGTTATTTTATGCTAGTTTAGGTTTAGTTTTAGTTTAGTGTTTAGGTTTTAGGGTTTAGGTTTAATGTTTAGGGTTTATTTATAGTTTTAGTTTAGTTTAGGGTTTAGGGTTTAGGGTTTAAACTTTAGGATTGGTTTTAGGTTTAGGTTTAGGGTTTAGTTAGGTTTTGGTTTAGGGTTTAGGGTTAGTTTTAAGGTTTAAAGTTAGAGATTTTTTTCCTTTTTTAATTTTTTTATTTTTTAATTTTTTTAAAATTAAGTAAACTCGTAGGTTTAGGTTTATTTAGTTTATTTTTTATTTATTTTTGTTTATTTTATTTTTTATTATGATTTAGGTTTATTTTTATTTTTATTTGGTTTGGTTTATTTAATTTAGTTTATGTTTTCTATTTGGTTTATTTTTAGGTTTAGGTTTATTTTTTAGCTTAGTTATATTTTTATTTTATTTTTTAGGTTTAAGTTTTATTTTATATTTTTAAGTTTAAGTTTAGGTTTTCATTTTATTTTTTTTGTGTTAAGTTTTAGGTTTTTATTTTAGGTTTATTTTTAGGTTTTATTTTTAAGTTTAGGTTTAGGTTCATTTTTAGTTTATTTTATTTTATTTAGTTTATGTTTTGTTTTATTTTAGTTTAGGATTAGTTTTATTTTATGTTTTATCTTTGGTTTAGTTTTTTTTTCTAAGTTTTATTTTATTTTTAGGTTGTAGGGATTTTTTTCTTAGGTTTTATTTTTAGGATTATCGTTTATTTTAAGGTTTTTATTTAGTTTTTATTTTATTTTTTTAGGTTTATTTTAATATTATTTTAAGTTTAGTTTTTATTTTATTTAGGTTTTTTATTTTTTAGGTTTAGGTGTATTTGGTTTTAATGTTTAGGCTTATTTTTTAATTTATTTAGTTACATCAGGTTTAGGTTTAGGATTTAGGGCTTAGGGTTTAGGGTTTAGGTTTAGGGTTTAGGGTTTAAGGTTTAGCATTTAGTGTTTTAGGGTTTAGGGTTTTGGGTTAGGATTTAGGGTTTAGGATTTTTTAGGGTTTAGGGCTTAGGGTTAAGGGTTGTAGGTTTATGTTTTAGGATTTACAGTTTAGGGCTTAGGGTTTAGGGTTTTTAAAAAAAAAATTAAGTAATCCAGTTTG
Source organism: Cymbidium sinense (assembly GCA_021442155.1). NCBI lineage: Eukaryota > Viridiplantae > Streptophyta > Magnoliopsida > Asparagales > Orchidaceae > Cymbidium > Cymbidium sinense. The sequence goes on from CM038216.1 coordinate 213,655,581, forward strand.
TTTAGGTTTATCTAGTTTATCTTTTATTTATTTTAGTTTATTTTATTTTTCTATTTATGTTTATATTTTTATTTTTATTTAGTTTTATTTATTTATTTTAGTTTAGGTTTTTTATTTTAATTTATTTTTATGTTTATATTTAAGTTTAGGCTTATTTTTTAGTTGAGTCTTGTTTTTATTTCACTTTTTAGGTTTTGGTTTTATTATTTATTTTTAGGTTTAGGTTTAGGTTTTTATTTTATTTTTTTAGGTTTTTATTTTTGGTTTATTTTTAGGTTTTAGTTTTTAGTTTAGGTTTAAGTTTATTTTGATTTTATTTTATTTTATTTAGCTTAGGTTTAGGTTTAGGTTTAGTTTATTTTAGGATTGGGTTTAGGTTTTATTTATTTTAGTTTAATTTATTTTGGTTTAGGTTTAGGTTTATTTTCTTTTGTTTATTTTATTTTTATTTTAGCTTTTGTTTTTTTTAGTTTAGGGCTTAGGTTTTTTTTTATTTTGTTTTAGGCTTTATTTTAAGGTTTATTGTTTAGTTTTAGGTTTTTATTTAGTTTCTATTTTATTTTATTTTAGGATTATCTTATATTTATTTTACATTTAGTTTTTTATGTTATTTGAGCTTTTTATTCCTAGGTTTATTTTATTTTTTTGGTTTAGTTTTAGTTTTATTTTTATTATTTTAGTTTATTTTTATTAGTTTATTTTATTTTATTTTAAGGTTTAGGTTTAAGTATTAGTTTTAGTTTTTATTTTATTTTATTATTTTATTTTATTAAGGTTTAAGTTTTTTTATTTATTATATTTTTAGGTTTTTTTAGTTTAGATTTAGCTTTTTAGGTTTTTAGGGTTCAGGGCATACAGTTTAGGATTTAGGGTTTAGGGTTTAGGGTTCAGGGTTTTAAGGCTTAGGGTTTTAATGTTTAGGTTTAGGGTTGGGGTTTAGGGTTTAGGGTTTAGGGTTTAGTGCTTAAGATTTAGGGTTTAGGGTTTTTAGGGTTTAAGGTTTAGGATTTAAGGTTTAGGGTTTAGGGTTAGCTAGGGTTTAGGGTTAGTTTTGGGTTAAGGGTTTATGATTTTTAGGGTTTAGGGTTTAGGGTTTATGGTTAGTTTACGGTTTAGGATTTGGGTTAGGGTCTAGGGTTAGTTTAGGGTTTAGGGTTTAGGGCTTTGGCTTTAGGGTTTAGGGTTTAGGGTTTAGGGTTTAGTGTTTAGGATTTATGGTTTTTTTAAAACTTTTTTTCAAATTAAGTAAACTGATAGGTTTAGGTTTTATTTAGTTTATTTTTTATTCATTTTAGTTTATTTTATTTTTTATTTTTATTTGGTTTATTTTTTTATTTAGTTTAGTTTATTTATTTAAGGTTTATTTATTTTAGTTTAGGTTTTTTATTTTAGTTTATTTTTTAGCTTTATGTTTATTTTTTAATTTAGTTTTATTTTTATTTTTTAGGTTTAGGTTTTATTTTTTATTTTTAGGTTTTGGTTTTGGTTTTTATTTTATTTTTTTAGGTTATGGTTTTAATCCTTTATTTTAGGTTTGTTTATAGGTTTTTTTTCAAGTTTAGGTTTAGGTTTATTTTTAGTTTATTTTATTTTATTTGGTTTAGGGTTTAGGTTTAGTTTATTTTTGGTTTTGGTTTAGGTTTTATTTATTTTAGTTTACTTTATTTTAGTTTAGGTTTCTGTTTATTTTATTTTGTTTGTTTTAGGTTTAGGTTTTTATTTAGTTTTTATTTTATTTAGGGTTTTGTGCCACCATCCTTCAAGATCTTTGATGGCAGTGGGAACCCACGATAACACATTGGATAATTTAGACTCGGTTGTTGCAACATGGGTGGTTGCAATGCACTGCTCTTCTACCTTTTCATTGGCAGTCTGTCAAATGTTGCATTTGATTAAATCGCCTGAGTTGGTGAAGACTTTTATTGAGTTGGAGCACCTCTTCATCAAGAGGTTTCTTTGGAGCTCAACGAGGGTAATTGTAGGCGACCTCATTATAGAGAAATAAAAACTCAACGAGTCCCTTGTTGACTACATTCTCAGGTGGCTCAAGCTAAGCATGAAATGTGAACCACAACTGTCCGAACAACATGCCTTTGATATTCTTCTCAAGAATATCCATAGCCCGGTCGCCTTCATGCTTAAGGGATTTACCATCAAAAAATTTTAGAAATTAATCGACAAGGCGGCCATCATAGAAGTGGAAGCCAAATACTTGCCCTTTCGTGACCAATCATCTAGGCCAAAGCTGTAGAAGGTGTTTGAGAAGAAGCCAAGGATAGTTGTGTTGTAGTGGAGCGACCTACCGAGTTCGGTATGAGAGACTACGAGCTCGACCTCCTTTACCTTTTATTCCACAACCTCGACCATCATACCACCATTTGCCACGATGATCATTTCCCCACCTTGCGACTACCCACGGTATTCATATCCATATAGCTACTTTCCACCTACTCTTGTTGATAGATTGAATAAACCATATTCATTCAGGAGGGAGAAAGTTAGGAAAATCTTTAAGAATCTTTTAAAGAAACTTGACATTCAGTTATAAGAGCTTGAGAGGCCAGAAGAAGTGGCCAAGAATGATAATCCAAGCTATTGCCCCTACCACCGAATGTTAGGCCATGTCATAGAGGATTGTAACACTTTTAAGGACTAACTTGAGTGTAACTACAAGTTATGAGCCATAGTTATCCCTAAGGAACACTTATTAGAACAACCATCCAGTTTTGTTAGAGTAATCCTTGGGGATACTTGCGATCCTCTTAAGACCAAAGAAAGTTAGGATATCTCCCTATACCAAACCACTAAGAAGTTCATTTTATAGATCAAGAAGCTTTCCTTTCAGGTTCCTGAAGTATCTCAAACCTCCAACACCTAGGAAGGTTTGCTAGTTACAAAGGACAAGTTAGGGAGGGTGACAGCCTAGTAGCAGCAGCAGGGATAGTCCAGTAGCACAACCACCATCTGAGTCCAGTACTCCCTACACCATGGCAACTACCACCTCTTTTGTTAGCTCCTCTTATACCAGTAGGAGCATTGTATCTGTGGATAAGGGCACTAAATCTCTTACTCTGCTTACTTTACTTGATTTTTATCAAATACCTCCACCCAAAAAGAAATTAATGAAGAAAGCTAATTCTACTTATATATTGTCTAATTCTGATGCTCTTGATTTTATTCCTATTGATAATGGTAAGCAAGTCATTAGTTTCAGTAAGAAGATAGCACCTCCATAAGATGCTCCACACATGAATATGCTTATGGAGGAACAAGATAGAGTTGATTACATTATCTTAACTCACCTTAGAAAGTTTCCAGCTAAGTTAAGCATATACGACACCATTCTCTTATCCAAAGAGATAAGAAAATCAATAATCAAGGCCTTACTTTATCTATAGATATGCTTAGCTCAGCTGACCACTATTAAAGATGAGGCATGCCACTCGAAGGACATCTTAAGAGTTACATTCAGCAATGAAGACTTAATCCTAGGGATGACCGAGCATAACCTCCTGTTTATATTATAGTGGATGTTAGCAGATACAGGCCATCCAAAGTTCTAGTTGACCCAAGTGTATCAGTCAATAATATGAGTCTAAGAACCCTTGCCTACTTGAGGATCGACATCTCTAAACTCCAACAAAAAGAATGATGTTAGGAGGACTCAATGAACAAGATGATAAGGCCTTGTTGTGTTTATTTTTAAATGTATGGGCGGGGGGACACCACACATGTTATACGGGGGGAGGGGTACTTTTGAGGTGATTGGATACAACATTGAGGTATGATGTATTATCTCAAAAGATAGAGGCATCACCCTACAATGGACCTAATCATGTAATAAGGACTCCTAAGATACGATAGGTCTTCAAATGTACTTGAGATTTTTCCTCTACTTTACATGGATTAATAAAGTAGTGTTTATATTAAACCAGGTTCTTAAGTTCCCTATGGAGGCAAGCCTCCATAGTTAATTACATCTTAGGAAATGAAATTTCCTAAGAATACTCTCAATTAAAGTAGACAATTATCATCTCGAAAGATTTTGAGGTTAGACTATCAAAATATTTTAAGATTAGACTATCAAAAGCCTCCGCCTTTGCCTCCATCGCCAGATCTAGAATGAGCTTATTTGATGATGATGTTCCTGCCATTAAGGTTCTGCCCATTCCTAAGGTTTAGGATTATTAGGTTTTAAGGTTTATGTTTATTTTTTAATTTATTTAGATACTTTAGGTTGAGGTTTAGGGTTTATAATTTAGTGTTTAGGGTTAGGGTTTAGGGTTTAGGGTTTAATGTTTAGGGTGTAAGGATTATGGTTTAGAGTTTTAGGTTTTACAGTTTATGCTTTTAGGGTTTAGGGTTTAGGGTTTTTGGTTTATGGTTAGTTTTAGAGTTTTGGGTTTAGGGTTTAGGGTTTAGGGTTTAAGATATAGGGTTCTTGGTTTTTTTTATTTGAATTAAGTAAACCTATAGATTTAGGTTTATTTAGTATATTTTATTTTTAATTTTTATTTATGTTTATTTTTTCTTTTTCTTTAATTTCATTTATTTATTTTAGGTTCATTTATTTTACTTTAGGTTTTTTATTTTAGTTTATTTTTTAAGTTTAGGTTTAGGTTTAAGTTTCTTTTTTGGTTGATTTTTATTTTTATTTTATTTTATAGGTTTAGGTTTTATTCTTATTTTTAAGTTTAGGTTTTATTTTTTATTTTTAGCTTTAGGTTTACATTTTTATTTTATTTTTTTAGGTTTAGGTTTAGGTTTTATGTTTTTATTTTAGGTTTAATTTAGGTTTTATTTTCTAGTTTAGATTTAGTTTAATTTTAGTTTATTTTATTTTATTTTATTTTAGGTTTAGGTTTAGGTTTAAAATATTTTAGGTTTAGGGTTTTGGTTTTATTTTTTATTTATATTTAGGTTTTATTTTTAGGTTTATTTTGTAAGTTTTGGTTTTTATTTAGTTTTTATTTTATTTTATTTTTTTATTAGGTTTAGTTTTTATTTTATTTAAGTTTTTTATTTTTTAGTTTAGGTTTTTATTTATTTTATTTTAGTTTAGTTTTATTTTTTTTTAATTTCATTTTGATATAGGTAGTTAGGTTTTATTTTATTTCATTATTTTATTTTATTTTGGATTATGTTCTTTTATTTATTATTTTTAGGTTTTATTTAGTTTAGGTTTAGCTTTTAGCTTATTCAGTTTAAGATGGGTTTAGGGTTTAGGGTTTAGAGTTTAGGGTTTAAGGTTTGGGAGTTAGAGTTTTTGGGGTTTAGGGTTTAGGGTTTAGGGTTTAGGTTTTTGGGTTTAGGGTTTTACAATTTAGGGTTTATGGTTTGGGGTTTTTATGGTTTAGGGTTTAGGGTTTTGGTTTAACGTTTAGGTTTTAGTTTAGGATTTAGAGTTTTGGCCTATTTTTTTAATAGAGAACAAATTCATATTCAACATTTTTTTTGTTTATTTCATCAACTAAGTAATACATCATGTTTTCTAAGACATAAGCGATGACATAGAACAAAAATGAGCACGGATAGAGCAAATCAAATACCCTAGATAACTAGAACCGTCTTTACTATAAAGGCACAGTTCCATAAGCAGCATATCAGATCGATCATTCTTCAGTTTGTCTAGTTCCCATCAGAACCACCCTGGCCTCTCGAGTAACAGGATCCACCATCATACCACTGATCTCTCCCTCCACCACCACTATGGATATAACCTCCGTCGCACCTCCTGCCTCCATAACCACCACTACTTCGACCACCACCTCCATATCCACCAGCAGCTCTAGTTCCCCACTACCACTGTGATAATCGCCGCCTCCACCTTCACCTCTTTCTCTAGATCAAGATTGAGCCTGTTTGACAGTGATGTTCTCATCATCAAGGTTCTGCCCATCCTTAAGGTTTAGGTTTAGGTTTATTAGGTTTTAGGATTTAGGTTTTGTATTAATTAATTTAGTTACTTTAGGTTTAACTTTAGGGTTTGGGGTTTAAGTTTGGGGTTGTTTTAGGGTTTAGGGTTTAGGTTTAGTGTAGTGTTTAGGGTTTGCTTTTTTTTTATGCTTTTAAGGTTTAGGGTTTAGGTTTAGGGTTTAGGGTTTAATTTAGAGTTTTTTTAGGGTTTAGGGTTTAGGGTTGTAAGTTTAAGGTTGTAGGTTTAGGGTTTAAGGTTTAGGGTTAGTTTTAGGGTTTAGGGTTTAGGGTTTAGGATTTAGGGTTTAGGGTTTTTTTAAAAAAAAACTAAGTAAATCGATAGGTTTAGATTTATTTAGTGTTTTTTATATTTATTTTAGTTTATTTTATTTTTTATTTTTATTTATGTTTATTTTTTTATTTTTATTTAGTTTAGTTTTATTATTTTATGTTTATTTATTTTAGTTTAGGTTTTTTATTTTAGGTTTAGCTTCTTTAAGTTTATTTTAGTTGAGTTTATTCTATTTACTTTTTTTAAGTTTAGTTTTATTTTTATTTTCGTGTTAGTTTGCATTTTATTTTATTTTTTTAGGTATAGGTTTTTATTTTATTTTAGGTTTATTTTAGGTTTTATTTTTAGTTTAGTTTTAGGTTTATTTTAGTTTTTTTATTTTATTTAAGGTTTAGTTTTAGGTATAGGTTTAGTATATTTTAAGTTTAGGGTTTAGGTTTTATTTTTTATTTATTTTTAGATTTATTTTTTAGGTTTAGGTATTTATTTAGTTTTTATTTTATTTTATTTTTTGTCTATTTTATTTTTATTTTAGGTTTAGTTTTTAATTTATTTAGGTTTTTATTTTTTAGTTTAGTTTAGGTATTTATTTATTTTATTTTATTTTATTTTATTTTTTATTTTTTTATTTTAATTTCTTTTTAGGTTTAGGTTTTGGTTTAGGTTTTAGTTTAGGTTATCATTTTGTATTATTTTTTTATTTTATTTTAATTTAGGTTCTTTTATTTATTTTATTTTTAGGTTTTATTTAGTTTAGGTTTAGCTTTTTAGCATTTTAGGGTTTAGGGTTTAAGGTTACTTTAGGGTTTAAGGTTTGGGGTGTAGGGTGTAGGGTTTATAGTTTAGGGTTTAGGTTTTTGGGTGTAGAATTTCAAAGTTTTGGGTTTATGGTTTGGTGTTTTTATGGTTTAGTGTTTAGGGTTTAGGGTTTAGGTTTTAGGTCTAGGGTTCAAGTTTTAGTTTAGGGTTTAGGGTTTTTTGTTTTTTTTAACAGAGAACAAATTCAGATTCAACATTTTTTTTTTGACTTCACCAACCAAGTAACACACTAAGTATTCTAAGACACAAGCGATGACATAGATCTAAAATGAGCACACTTAGAGAAAATCAAAGATCGTAGATAACTAGAACTGTATTTTCTGTAAAGACACAGCTCCATAACCAGCAGATTGGATCGACCGTTCTTCAATTTCTCTAGTTCCCATTAGAACCACCCTGGCCTCTTGAGTAGTAGGATCCATCATCATATCCCCGATCTCTCCCTCCACCACCACCACGGCTATAACCTCTATCGCTCCTCCTGCCTATATAACCACCACTACTATGACCACCACCACCATATCAACCAACACCTCTAGTTCTGCCACCACCACTAGGATAGTCGTCGCCCTTGCGTTCGCCTCCATCGCCAGATCTAGATTGAGGCTATTATACGGTGATGTTCCTGCCGTCAAGGTTCTACCCATTCTTAGGGTTTAGGTTTGGTTTAGGTTTATTATGTTTTAGGGTTTAGGTTTATGTTTTAATTTATTTAGTTACTTTAGGTTTAGAGTTTGGGGTTTAGGGTTTAGTGTTTAGGGCTACGATTTATAGTTTAGGGTTTAGGGTGTATTGTTTATTGTATAGGGATCAGGGCTTTTGGGTTTATGCTTTTAGGGTTTAGGGTTTAGGGTTTAGGGTTTAGGGTTTAGGGTTGTAGGTTTATGGTTTAGGGTTTAGGGTTAGTTCTAGGGTTTAGCATTTAGGGTTTAGAATTTAAGGTTTAGGGATTTTACAAAAAATAATTAAGTAAACTGATAGGTTTAGGCTTATTTAGTTTATTTAGTTGATTTTTATTTATTTTAGTTTCTTTTTTCATTTATGTTTATTTTTATTTTTATTTAGTTTATTTTATTTATTTTAGGTTTATTTATTTTAGTTCAAGTTTTTTATTTTAGTTCATTCTTTTGGTTTAGGTTTTGGTTTAGGTTTTGGTTTAATTTTAAGTTGAGTTTTTTTTTTTTTTTTAGGTTTAGGTTTTATTTTTTATTTTTAGATTTAGCTTTACATTTTTATTATATTTTTTTCGGTTTAGGTTTCAGTTTTTTATTTTAGGTTTATTTTTAGGTTTTATTTTTTAGTTTAGGTTTAGGTTTATTTTTCATTTATTTTATTTTATTTCATTTAGGTTTACTTTATTTTAGGTTTAGTTTTTATTTAATTTAGTTTATTTTATTTATTTTATTTTTGTTTTAGGTGTAGGGTTTTTTTTAAAAAATTTGGCATTTTGGTTATATTTTTTACTTATTTTTATGTATTTTTAGGTTTATTTTTTAGGCTTAGGTTTATTTAGTTTTTATTATATTTTGTTTTAGGTTTATTTTATTTTTATTTTATGTTTATTTCTATTATATTAAAGTTTTTTATACTAAGGTTTATTTTTTTAAGTGAAGTTTAGGTTTTTCTTTATTTTATTTTACTTTATTTTTATATTTAATTTAATTTTATTTTTACATTTTGGTTCAAGTTTTTTGAATTTTAAGATTTAGGGTTTAGGGTTTAGGGTTTAGGGTTTAGGGTTTAGGGTTTAGAGTTTAGGGTTTAAGGTTTAGGGTTTTAGGGTTTAGGGTTTAGGGTTTAAGGTTTAGTGTTAACTTATTGTTAAGGGTTTGTTTAGGGTTTAGGGCTTAGTGTTTAGGCTTTAGGATTTAGGGTTTAGGGTTTAAGGTTTAGGGTTATGGTTTTTATGATTTAGGGTTTGAGGTTAGTTTAGAGTTTAGGGCTTAGAGTTTTAGGGTTTATGGTTTAGGGTTTAAGGTTTAGGGTTTAGGGTTTAGGGTTAGGCTTAGGGTTTAGGATTAAGGGTTTAGAGTTTAGAGTTTAGTGTTTTTTTTTAAATTAAGCAAACTGGTAGAATTAGGTTTATTTAGTTTATTTTTTATTTAGTTTTTTGCTTACTTTATTTTTTATTTTTATTTAAGTTTATTTTTTATTTTGATTTAGTTTACATTATTTATTTTATTTTAGCTTTTTTATTTTAGTTTAATTTTTAAGTTTAGGTTTAAGTTTATTTTTATGTTTATTTTTTAGTTTAGTTTTGTTTTTATTTTATTTTTTTAGCTTAGGTTTTATTTTTTATTGTTAGGTTTAGGTTTAGGTTTTTTTTTATTTTTTTAGGTTTAGGTTTTATCTTTTTATTTCAGGTTAATTTTAAGGTTTTACTTTTTTAGTTTACATTTAGGTTTATTTTTAATTTATTTTATTTTATTTAGTTTATGGTTTAAGTTTAGGTTTAGGTTTCATTTATTTTAGTTTAGTTTATTTTAGTTTAACTTTAGGTTTATTTTATTTATTTATTTTAGGTTTATATTTTTTTTAGTTTAGGGTTTAGGTTTTTTTTGGTTTAGTTTTTAATTTAGTTTTTATTTCATTTTATTTTAGGTTTATTTTACTTTTATTTTGCATTTAGTTTATATTTTATTAAGGTTTTTTATTTTTAGGTTTATTTTTTTTAGTTTAGTTTAGGTTTTTATTTAGTTTATTTTAGTATAGTTTTTATTTTTTAAATTATTTTATTTTTACATTTAGGTTTAAGTTTAGGTTTTAGTTTAGGATTTAATTCTATTTTATTATTTTATTTTATTTAGGTTTAAGTTTTCTTATTTATTTTATTTTTAGGTTTTATTTAGTTTAAGTTTAGGTTTTTAGGTTTTTAGGGTTTAGGGTTTAGGGTTTAGGGTTTAAGGTTTAGGGTATGTGGTTTAGTGTTTAGGGATTAGCGTTAGTTTAGGTTTTAGGGTTTAGGGTTTTGGGTTTAGGGTTTAGGGTTTAGGGTTTAGGGGTTTAGGTTTTGGTTTTATGTTTAGGGTTTAGGGTTTAGGGTTTAGCTGGTTTAAGGTGGGTTTAGGATTAGGGTAGTGAAGGGTTTAGGTTTAGGGAGTTCACGGTAGGGTATTTTTTTTAATCATTATATATTTTTTTAATTTTTATATTTTTTAAAATTAAGTAAGCTAATAAGTTTAAGTTTATTTTATTTATTTAGTTTACTTTTTATTTATTTTAGTTTGTTTGATTTTGTATTTTTATTTAGGCTTATTTATATTTTTATTATGTTTAGTTTATTTATTTTAGGTTTATTTATTTTAGTTTATTTTAGGGTTTATTAGTTTAGTTTCTTTTTTTTTATTTATTTTTTATTTATTTTATTTTAATGTTTAGGTTTTATTCTTTATTTTTAGGTTTAGTTTTAGGTTTTTATTTTAATTTTTTAGGTTTATGTTTCTTTTTATGTTTTCTTTTTTAGTTTAGGTTTAGGTTTATTTTTAGTTTATTTTGTTTTGTTTAGTTTAGGTTTATGTTTAGGTTTGCTTTATTTTAGGTTTTGGTTTTATTTATTTTAGTTTATTTTATTTATTTTATTTTTATTTTAGGTTTAGGGTTTTATTTAGTTTTTATTTTATTTTTATTTTATGTTTAATTTTATTTTATTAAATTTTTCTGTTCTTCAATTTATTTTTTATAAGTTTAAGTTTTTAAGTTTTTAGTGTTTAGGGTTTAGGGTTTAGGGTTTAGAGTTTAGAGTTTAGGGTTTAAGATTTTTAGGGTTTAGGGTTCATGGTTAACTTAGAGTTTAGTGTTAGTTTAGGGTCTAGGGTTTAGGCTTTATGCTTTAGGCTTTAGGGCTTAGGGTTTAGGGTTAGTTTAGAGTTTATGGCTTAGAGTTTTAAGGTTTTGGTTTAGGGTTTAGGGTTTAGGCTTTAAGGTTTAGTGTTTTTTTTAAAGAAAATTAAGTAAACAGTAGATTTAGGTTTATTTAGTTTATTTTATATTTATTTTAGTTTATTTTATTTTTTATTTTTATTTAATTTTATTTTTTAATTTTTTTTACTTTAGATTATTTATTTTAGTTTAGCTTTTTTATTTTAGTTTAATTTTTAGTTTTAGGTTTAGGTTTATGTTTATTTTTTAGTTTAGTTTTGTTTTTATTTTATTTTTTTGGCTCTGGTTTTATTTTTTATTTTTAGGTTTAGATTTAGGTTTTAGCCTTTTATTTTAGGTTAATTTTTAGGTTTAATTTTTTTAGTTTATGTTTAGGTTTATTTTTAGTTTATTATATTTTATTTAGTTTAGGGTTTAGGTTTAGTTTATTTTAGGTTTAGGTTTAGGTTTCATTTATTTTAGTTTTGTTTATTTTAGTTTAGGTTTAAATTTATTTTATTTTATTTATTTCAGGTTTAGGTTTTTTTTGTTTAGGGTTTAGGTTTTTTTTGGTTTAGGTTTTAATTTAACTTTTATTTAATTTTATTTTTATTTTGCAATTAGTTTATATTATATTAATGTTTTTTATGTTTAGGTTTATTTTATTTTTTAGTTTAGTTTAGGTTTTTATTTATTTTATTTTAGTATAGTTTTAATCTTTTAAATTATTTTATTTTTATGTTTAGTTTAAGGTTTATGTTTTGGTTTAGGTTTTGGTTTTAGTTTAGGTTTCTATTCTATTTTATTAATTTATTTTATTTAGGTTTAGGTTTCCTTATTTATTTTATTTTTTAGGTTTTATTTATTTTAGGTTTAGGTTTTTAGGTTTTTGTGTTTAGGGTTTAGGGTTTAGGGTTGTAGGTTTTAGGATTTAGGGTTTAGGGTTTAAGGTTTAGGGTTTAGGGTTTTAGTCTTTAGACTTTAGGGTTTAGGCTTTAGGATTTAGGCTTTAAAGGTTTATGGTTTAAGGTTTAGGATTGTAAGGTTAGGGTTTAAGATTTAAAGTTTAGGGTTTAGGGTTAGGGTTTTTTTTATTTTTTTTATTTTTTTAACTTTTATTTTTAAAATTTAAGTAAGCTAGTAGGTATAGGTTTATTTAGTTTATTTAGTTTACTTTTAATTTATTTTAGTTTGTTTTTTTATTTTTATTTAGGATTATTTTTATTTTTATTTAGTTTAGTTTATTTACTTTAGGTTTATTTTTTTAGTTTAGGTTTTTTATTTTAGTTTATTTTTTAGGTTTTGTTTTAAGTTTAGGTTTATTTATTAGTTTAGTTTCTTTATTTACTATATTTTAGGTTTAGGTTTTATTCTTTATTTTTAGGTTTAGGTTTAGGATTTTATTTTATTTTTTTAGGTTTATATTTATTTTTAGGTTTTATTTTTTTAGTTTAGGTTTATGTTTATTTTTAGTTTATTTTATTTTATTTACGATTTGGTGTTAGGTTTAGGTTTAGTATATTTTAGGTTTATGGTTTGGTTTTATTTTTTATTTATTTTTAGGTTAATTTTTATAGGTTTAAAATTTTATTTAATTTTTATTTTCTTTTCTTTTAGGTTTATTTTATTTTTATTTTAGGTTTAGTTTTTATTTTATTTAGGTTTTTTATTTTTTAGTTTAGTTTAGATTTTCATTTATTTTATTTCAGTTTAGTTTTTATTTTTTATTTTAGTTTCTTTTTAGGTTTAGGTTTAGGTTTTAGTTTAGGTTTTTATTTTTTTTTATTTTTTTTTATTTTGGTTTAGGTTTCTTTAATTTTTTTTTTCAGGTTTTATTTAGTTTAAGCTTAGCTTTTTAGCTTTTTTGGGTTCATTGGGGTTTAGAGTTTAGTGTTTAAGGTTTGGGGTGCTGGGTTTAGGGTTTAGGTTTTAATGTTTAGGTTTTTGGGTTTATGGTTTAGGATTTTATGGTTTATGGTTTAGGGTTTGGGGTTTGTAGGGTTTAGGATTTAGGGTTTAGGTTTTAGGTCTAGGGTTCAAGATTTAGTTTAGGGTTTAAGGTTTTTGGTTTTTTTTAATAGAGAACAAATTCAAATTAAACATTTCTTTTTTCAATTTCATTAACCAAGTAAAACACTAAGTTTTCTAAGAGACAATCAATGACATATATAAAAAATAAACTCGCATAGAGCAAATCAAAGACCCTACATAACAACAACCATAAAAGCATAGTTCCATAAGCAACAGATTAGATTGGCCTTTCTTCATTTTCTCCAGGTTCCCCATGAACCACCTCTCTACCATCAACCACCATCATATCTCTCTCCCAGCCACCATGCGCAGCCTCCATCACTCCTCCCACCCCCAAAACCACCACTACTCTGACCACTACCTCTATATCCACTAGCACCTCCAGTTCCCCACCACCCATGATAACAGGCCTCCATCTTCACCTCCACTTGAGATCTAGGCGAGCTTTGTTTGGTGATGTTCCTGCCATCAAGGTTCTACCCATTCTTAAGGCTTAGGTTTAAGTTAAGGTTTATTAGTTATTAGGGTTTATGTTTATTTTTTTAATATATTTAATTACTTAGGTTTAGGTTTAGGGCTTGGGGTTTAGGGTTTAGGGTTTAGGGATAGGGTTTAGGGTTTAGGGTTTAATGTTTAGGGTGTAGGGATTATGGTTTAAGGTTTAGGGTTTTACTGTTTATGCTTTTAAGGTTTAGGGTTTACGATTACGGTTTAGAGTTTTTTAGGGTTTAGGGTTAATTTTAGGGTTTTAGGTTTAGGGTTTAGGGTTTAGGGTTTAGGATTTAAGGTTTAGGGTTCTTTTATTCAAATTAAGTAAACCAATAGGTGTAGGTTTATTTAGTTGATTTTTTATTTATTTTAGTTTATTTTATTTTTTATTTTTATTTTTGTTTATTTTTTCTTTTTATTTAGTTTAGTTTATTTATTTTAGTTTAAGTTTTTATTTTAGTTTATTTTTTAGGTTTAGGTTTAGGTTTAAGTTTATTTTTTAGTTGAGTTTTATTTTTATTTTATTTTTTAAGCTTAGTTTTTATTTTTTTCTTTTTAGGTTTAGGTTTTAATTTTTATTTTTAGCTTTAGGTTTAAGTTTTTATTTTATTTTTTTTAGGTTTAAGTTTTAGGTTTTTATTTTATGTTCAATTTTAGGTTTTTTTTAGTCTAAGTTTAGGTTTATTTTTAGTTTATTTTATCTTATTTAGGGTTTAAGTTTAGGTTTAGGTTTAAAATATTTTAGGTTTAGGGTTTAGGTTTTATTTTTAATTTATTTTTAGGTTTCATTTTTAAGTCTATTTTTTAAATTTAGGTTTTATTTATTTTATTTATTTTATTTTTATCTTTTAGGTTTAGTTTTATTTTATTTAGGTTTTTTATTTTTTTTAGTTTTAGGTTAGGTTTTTATTTATTTTATTTTAATTTAGTTTTTATTTTTTATTTTAGTTTCTTTTTAAGTTTAGGTTTAGGTTTAGGTTTTAGTTTAGGTTTTGATTTTATTTCATTATTTTATTTTAATTTGGTTTATGTTCTTTTATTTATTATATTTTTAGATTTTATTTCATTTAGGTTTAGCTTTTTTAGCTTATTAGGGTTTAGTGTTTAGGGTTTAAGTTTTGGGGTGTAGGGTTTAGGGTTTAGGGTTTAAGTTTTTGGGTTTAGTGTTTTATGGTTTAGGATTTATGGTTTAGAGTTTTTAGGGTTTAGGCTTAGGGTATAGAGTTTAGGTTTTTGGGTTTAGTGTTTTACAATTTAGGATTTATTGTTTGGGGTTTTTAGGGTTTAAGGCTTAGGGTGTAGAGTTTAGGTTTTAGATTTAGGGTTTAGGTTTTAGTTTAAGGTTTAGGGTTTTGGCTTTTTTTTAACAATGAACAAATTTATATTCAACATTTCTTTTTTTTAATTTCATCAACTAAGTAACACACCAAGTTTTCTAAGACACAAGCGATGACATAAATTAAAAATGAGCACACATAAAGCAAATCAAAGACCCTAGATAACTAGAACCATCTTTACTGTAAAGACATAGTTCCATAAGCAGCATATCAGATTGTTCATTCTTCAATTTGTCTAGTTTCCATAAGAACCACCCTGACCTCTTGAGTAATAGGATCCACCATCATATCCTCGATCTCTCCCTCTGCCACCACTATGGTTGTAACCTCCATCGCTCCTCTTGCCTCCAAAACCACTTTATTGGCTTTGACCACCTCCATATCCATATTACTACCACTATGATTTATTTTTGAGATTTAGTTTATGGTTTTATCTTTGGTTTAGTTTATTTATTAGGTTTTTTTTAGTTTATTTTTTTGGTTTAGGTTTAGATTTTATTTTTAGTTGAGTTGGTTTATTTATTTTATTTTTTTGGTTTTAGTTTTTTATTATTTTTATATTTTATTTATTTTTTTTTATTTAGGTTTATTTTATTTTAGTATTTAGGTATTTGAGTTATTTTTTATGTTTTATTATGTTTTAGTTTTATTTTATGTTTTTTAGTAGGTTTATTTTAGTTTATCTTTATCTAGTTTAGGTTTAGGCTTTAGTTAGTTTTGGTTTTATTTATTTTAGTTTAGTTTATTTTAGTTTAGGTTTAGGTTTATTTCTTTTTTATTTTAGGTTTTGGTTTTTTTTTTTAGTTTAGTGTTTATGTTTTATTTTTTTTATTTATTTTTAGGTTTAATTTTTAGGTTTAGGTTTTTATTTAGTTTTTACTTTATTTTGCTTTAAGTTGATTTTATTTTTAATTTATGTTTATTTTTATTTTATGAAAGTTTTTTAATCTTAGGTTTATTTTATTTTATTTAGTTTAGTTTAGGAATTTCTTTATTTAATTTTAGTTTTTTTATTTTTTATTTTATTTTATTCTTAAGTTTAAGTTAAGGTATTTCTTTTATTTTATTACATTATTTTATTTAGGTTTAATTATTTTAATTTTATTTTTATGTTTTAATTAATTTAGGTTTAAGTTTTTAGGATTCTAGGGTTTAAGGTTTAGGGTTTAGGGTTTATAGTTTACAATTTTAAGGTTTAGGATTTTAAGGTTAAAGGTTTGGGGTTTAGGTTTAGCTATTACAGGCAAGTATTTAGGGTTTAAGTTTAGGGTGCTTTAGTTTAGGGTTTAGGGTTTAGGGCTCATGCTTTAGGGTCAGGGTAGCTTTAAGTTTTGGGTTTAAGAATCAGGTTTAGGTTTTAGGGTAGATTTTGTGGTTTAGTGGAGTGAGTTAGTTAATGTTGAGTTTAGGTAAGGATCAGGTGTGAGTTTAGATTTAAGGGTTTAGGTTTAGGTCAGGGTTTATGGTAGAGACTTGTGGTCAGAGTTAGGTCTAGTTTAGGGTTTAGTTTAGGTTAGTTTGGTTTATTGTTTAGTGGTTTAAGGTGGTTCAGTGATTGTGTAGTTTATTTATTTTTTAAAATTAAAACCAACAAGTTTAAGTTTATTTAGTTTATTTTTTTTATTTTAGTTTATTTTAATTTATATTTTTATTTAGGTTTATTTTTATTTATTTTAGTTTTTTTTATTTTTTATTTTTATTTAGGTTTATTTTATATTTTTATTTAGTTTTGTTTATTTATTTTAGTTTATGTTTTTTTTTATTTTACTTTTTTTATTTTAGTTTAGTTTTTTAATTTTAGTTTATTTTCTACGTTTAGGTTTAAGTTTATGTTTATTTTTTAGTTTATTTTTATTTTTATTTTATTTTTTGGGTTTAGGTTTTATTTTTTATTTTTAGGTTTAGGTTTAGGTTTTTATTTTATTATTTTAGGTTTTTATTTTAGGTTTGTTTTTCTTAGTTTAGGTTTAGGTTTATTTTTAGTTTATTTTATTTTATTTAGTTTAGGGTTTAGGTTTAGTTTATTTTAAGTTTAGGTTTAGGTTTGATTTATTTTAGTTTAGTTTATTTGTGTTTAGGTTCACATTTATTTTATTTTAGGTTTAGGTTTTTTTTTTTTAGTTTAGGGTTTAGGTTTTACTTTTTATTTATTTTAGGTTTATTTTTTAGGTTTTGGTTTTTATTTAGTTTTATGGTTTAGGGTTTAGTGTTTAGGATTTAGGGATTAGTGTTTTTTTAAAGTGAATTAAACTGGTAGGTTTAAGTTTATTTAATTTACTTAGTTTATTTTTTATTTATTTTAGTTTATTTTATTTTTTATTTTTATTTAGATTAGATTATTTATTTTAGTTTAGGTTTTTTATTTTAATTTATTTTTTAAGTTTAAATATAAGGTTTTATTTCATGAGGTTTAGGTTTTGTTTTGTTAGGGTTTATGGAGTCAGTTTAGAGGGTTTAGGGTTAGGGTTTAGGGAGTTAGGGAGGGTTTAGGGTTTATGATGAGCTCAGCCCAAGATTTAGGGTTTAAGGTTTAGTGGTTTAGGGGTTTAGGAGGGTTTATGACAGGTAGTTTAGTATATGATTTAGAGAGGGTTTGAGTTTAGGGCCTGAGGAGGTTAAGTAGTTTGGGAGGTTATAGGGAGTGGTGGTTAGGGAGGTTTAGGTGGTTAGGTTTAGGAGGGGTTTGACTGGGGGGAGATAGGATTTAGGGTTAAAGGGGTTTAGGATTAAGGTTTATGATTTAGGGTTTAAGGGTTTGTCTTTAAAAAACAAGCAAACTGGCAAGTTTAGATTTATTTAGTTTACTTAGTTTATTTATTTTTATTTTTTTAGTTTATTTGTTATTTTATTTTAGTTTACTTTATTTTATTTTGGTTTATTTATTTTATTTTAGGTTTTCTATTTAGTTTATTTTTTATTTTAGGTTTAGTTTAGGTTTAGTTCATTTATTTTTATTTTATCTTTAGGTTTAGGTTTTAAGTTTTAAGGTTTTAGGGTTTAGTTAGGGTGTGGCCCAGGGTTTAGGGTTTTAGGGTTTAGGGTGGGTTAGTTTAGTGGAGATTTAGGTTTAGTCAGGTTTTAGGTTGTGGTTTAAGGTATGGAAAGGTCATGGTTAGGTTTTAGGTTTAGGTTCGTTTAGGGTTTTAGGGTTTATAGTTTAGGTTTATGGAGTACATTTGGGTTTAGGGTTTAGGGTTGTTTTAGTTTACTTAGGTTGTTTGGTTTTTTTTATTTTTTTTATTTTTATGGTTTAAGGTTTAGTGTTTAGCTTTTAGATTTAGGGTTGAGGTTTTAGTTTAGCCTTATTTTCAAATTAAGTAAACCAGTAGGTTTACATTTTTTTTTTAGTTCATTTTTTGGGTTTAGGGTTTACGGATAGCATAGGGTTTACATTTTTTTTAAAAAAAAAGAGGTAAACAGGCAAGTTTAAATTTATTTAGTTTATTCAATTTATTTTTATTTATTTTAGTTTATTTTATTTAGTTTAGTTTATTTATTTTAGATTTATTTATTTTAGTTTATTTTTTTTTTAGGTTTGGATTTAGCTTTAGGTTTATTTTTAAGTTAAGTTTTATTTTTATTTTATTTTTAGGTCTAGGTTTTACTTTTTATTTTTAATTTTTGGTTTAAGTTTTTATTTTATTTTTTTATGTTTTGGTTTTAAGTTTTTATTTTAGGTTTATTTTTAGGTTTTATTTTTTATTTTATGTTTAGGTTTAATTTTAGGTTTTATTTTTTATTTTATGTTTAGGTTTATTTTTAGTTTATTTTATACCATTTAGTTTAGGTTTAGGTTTAGGTTTAGGTTTAGGTTTTATTTATTTTAGTTTATTTTAGTTTAGGTTTATGTTTTTTTTTTAGTTTATGGTTTAAGTTTTATTTTTTATTTATTTTTAGGTTATTATTTTCAGTTCATTTTTTAAGTTTAGGTTTTTATTTAGTTTTTATTTTATTTTATTTTAGGTTTATTTTAATTTTATTTTATGTTCAATTTTTATTTTATTCAGGTTTTTTATTATTATGTTTTTCTTCTTTTTTAGTTTAGTTTAGGTTATTATTTATTTTATTTTAGTTTATTTTATTTTAGTTTTAGGTTTCCATTTTGGTTTTAGCTTAGGTTTTTATATTATTTTATTATTTTAATTTATTTAGGTTTTTTATTTATTTTATTTTTAGCTTTTATTTAGTTTAGGTTTAGGTTTCTAGGTTTTTAGGGTTTAGGGTCTAGGGTTTAGGATTTTAGGATTTAGGGTTTTAAAGTTTAGGGTTTAGGGTTAGCTTAGGGTTTAGGGTTTAGAGTTTTTTATGGTTTTGGGTTTTGCGTTTTGGGTTTTGGTTTATAGGTTCAGGGTTTAGGGTTTAGGGTTTTGGGTTAGTTTTAGGGTTAGGGTTTCTTTTTATTTATTTTTAAATTAAGTAAACTAGTAGGTTTAGGTTTATTTAGTTTATTTTTTTATTTTAGTTCATTTTAGTTTTATTTTGATTTAGGTTTATTTTTATTTTTATTTAATTTAGTTTATTTATTTTAGGATTTTTATTTTAGTTTATTTTTTTGTAATAAACTAAACCTAAACCCAAAATAAAATAAAATAAAATAAAGTAAAAATAAAACTAAACCTAAACTAAAAAATAAAACTTAAAAATAAACCTAAAATAAAAACCTAAAAAACAAACATAAAAAATAAAATAAAAATCTAATCATCAACCTAGAAATAAAAAATAAAATAAAAATAAAAATAAACATAAACATAAACCTAAACCTAAAAAAATAAACTAAAATAAAAAACCTAAAATAAATAAACCAAACTAAATAAAAATAAAAAATAAAATAAACTAAAATAAATAAAAAAATAAATGAAATAAACCAAAATACACCTAAACCTATTAGTTTACTGAATTTTTTTAATAAAATTCTAAACCCTAAACCCTAAACCCTAAACCTTAGATCCTAAACCCTAAACCCTAAACCTTAAACTGTAAACCCTAAACCCTAAACCCTAAAACCAACCTTAAACGCCAAACCCTAAACTACAACTCTAAACCCCAACCCTAAACCCTAATCCTTAAACCCTTAAAAAACCCTAAACTTTAAAAAATAAACTAACTTTAAACTTTAAATCCTAATCCCTAAACCCTAAACCCTAAACCCCAATCCCTAAACCCTAACCCTAACCCTAACCCTATGCCCAAAACTTTAAACCCTAAACCCTAAATCCTAAACCATAAACCCTAATCTTTAAATGTATAATATTAAACACTTAACCCTTAATCTTAAACCCTAAAAATCCCAAAACCCTAATCCCTAAACTAAACTTAAACCCAAAACCATAACCTATATCTAAAAATAAAATAAATTAAAAAAATAAAAATTAACTAAAATCAAATAAATAAAAACCTAAATTAAACTAAAAAATAATATAACCCTTAGAATAATAAAACTAAATAAAATAAAAACTAAAAATCAAATAAATCTAAAATAAAATAAAATAAAATAAAAACTAAATATAAATCTAAACCTAAAAAATAAATTGAAAAATATATGAAAAAATAAAACCTAAACCCTAAACTAAAAAAAACTAAATCAAAAATAAAAATAAAATAAACAACTAAAAGAAACCTAAACCTAAACTAAAATAAAATAAACCTAAACCTTAACCTAAAATAAACTAAACCTAAACCTAAACCTAAACTAAATAAAATAAAATAAACTAATAAATAAAACCTTAATTTAAATCTAAAATAAAGACCTAAAACCTAAACGTAAAAAAAAAAAAAAAACCTAAACCTAAACCTAAACCTAAAAATAAAAAATAAAATCTAAACCTAAAAGATAAAATAAAAATAAAAGTCAACTAAAAAATAAACCTAAAAAAATAAACTAAAATAGGAAACCTAAACTAAAATAAGAAAACCTAAAATAAATAAACTAAATAAAAATGAAAAATAAACCTGAAGAAAATTAAAAAATAAAATAAACTCAAATAAACTCAAATAAATAAAAATAAACTAAATTAACTTAAACCTATCGATTTACTTAATTTAAAATAAAAAAAACCTAAACCTTAAACCCTAAACCCTAAAACTAACCCTAAACCCCAAACCCTAAACCTATAACCCTAAACCTACAACCCTAAACCCTAAAACCCTAAACACTAAACCCTAAATGCTAAACCCTAAACCATGAACCCTAAAACCATAAACCATATACCCTAAACCCTAAACTCTAAAACTTACAACACTAAACCTTAAACCCCAAACCCTTAACCCTAAACCCTAAACCCTAAACTAACCTTAAACCTTAAGAATGGGCATAACCTTGAAGGAAGGAACATCACCGTCAGCTTGGCTCAGTCTAGATCTAGTGGTGGAGGCGATGGCGGAGGTGGCGATTATCATAGTGGTGGTGGGGGATTTGTAATTGTTGGATATGGAGTTATGGTTGAGCGACTTTGGTGGAGGGAAGAGCGGAGGTTACAACCATGGTGGAGACAGAGGAAGAGATCAGGGATATGATGGCAGATCCTGCTACTCGAGAGGTGGCGGTGGTTCAGATGAGAATTGGAGAAATAAAAGAATGACCAATCCGATCTACAACCTATGGAATAGTGTCTTTATAGCAGAGACGGTTCTACTTATTTAGGGTTTTTGATTTTCTCTATAGGTGCTCATTTTTAATCTATGTCCTCGCCAGGTCTTGTGAAAAAGTCTACTTGGTTGATGAAATCAAAAAGAAAAAATTTTGAATCTGAATTTGTTCTTTCTAAACCCTTAACCCCAAACCCTAAAATCCTAAACCCTAAACCATAAACCCTAAACTCTAAACCCAAACCTTAAACCCTAAACTAACCCTAAATCCAAAACTAACCCTAAACCCTAAACTAACCCTAAACCCATCCCCTAAACCCTAAACCCTAAACCTTGAATAAAGATGTCATTAGGAGTAGATCTAAAGAATGACCTAATCCTAACATAGTTATGGTAACTAAAGAAAATTTCTTCAAGAGACTTTCTCTTGACTATTAGAGATTTGATTACCCTAAACCTTAATACTAAATCATATTATAATACTATATATTATACTATAATGTAACATCATATATTTGACCATGTGGTGATGTGTTTTTGGATGTTATAAGATGTTTTGAAATGTTTTAGTATATTATGGTATTGTGCCCTATAATCAAAATTGATATAAATAATAAAAATATTGATTTAATAAATGAGATGATAAAATTTGTTAAATTTGAAATTGGAATTTGGTTGTAGTACCAACGGTGTGCTATGCCACTTGTAATGTAAAAAGTAAGATTTTATGTTCAAAATAAATATTATATATTGTAGCATAATATATCATCATATATCATAATATATTCTTCGACACATTTTAAATTTTTTTAGTATTTTACAATCATGCAGTTGAGCCTACACTAGCATTATTTTTAAAAATGTTATTTAGACTTTAAAATGGTGAAATTTGACCAAATTCATAATAGGTAGAACATGGCATCATAATTTATTGTTTCAATTTAAAAAATGTAAGTGATATGACTAAAATATATAGTTTTTTATTATTTAGACTAATTTTATGATTTTTTTTCTTAAGCAATCCCTTGTGATGTGATATGCAATATAATATAATATAATATGTTATAGTGTATTATAATATAGGATGTCATAACATAGTGTAGCATCATGCATTGTAGCATACTATTGTATATTACTACTTGTTGTTTAGCATATTTTTGTTTGTTATAATATGATGTAGTAGAGTTTGTATCAGTATAATTCATAAAAATACTAATTTATAGGCTGAGAAGATGGGATTTGGCCAAATTTAAGGTAAACTTTAAGGAACATCATTGGGGGTGTGCTATGGTGTCTCATTTAATCAAAAGAGTCAAATTTTGCATCCAAAATAAATTATCATTTTTCAACCAAATTTTATAATTTTTTTGCTTAAATTGATTTATTTTAAGGTGTAATGTAAGATAATATATTAAATGAAAGCATATTAAAATATAATATGCATAACAATATAACTTCACATTTATATGAATGTGGTGGTGTGTTACTAAATGTAATTGTACATTTTAGTATGTTTTACTTTTGTTATAATACATTGGGTCATAACTCACAAAAATGTTAATTTAAAGGTTGAGATGGAAGAATTTTGCCAAATTCATAGCACACACTAAGAAGCAACACCAAAATTATGCTATTTTATACCATTTCTAATTGAAAATAACAATTTTAATCTAAAATGAACATTATTCATATTTTGAGAAAAATTTTTTATTTTTTCCTTTTAAGTGATTTTAATGAGGTGTAAAGTTAGACAATATATTATGTTATCACAAATTATAATGTAACATCATATATTACAATATTATATAGTGTGTTAATTTACACTATAATACATTTAGCATGATATTGTATAGTTAGTTTGAGCTTGCACCATCACAAATCATAAAATGTTGATTACAATTTTAAGATGATGTAATTTGAATGAATATTTTGATAGACTTTAGGTTGAAGTATTAAAGGTGTGCATAAAAGAAGAAATAAGATTTGATAAAAATTCCATGTCAAGCACATGGAGGGACATCCACTAAGGGGTCACACATGCACTGGACATGACATGTGAGGGGTCTATGTCGAGGGAAAATAAGAAAAAAATCTGCTGGGGATAAGGTTTGAATTTGATTTGATTATATGATTTATGGAAATAAGATCTGCTTGGGATAAGAATGTATAATCCACCAGGGATTAAGATCTAATCAACTTTAATTTGTTTTTTTTAATTAATGTGGAGGCTTATCTACTAGAGATATGGGCTCAAGTCCGCTAGGGATCGAGTATATGAACCTTCCATTAGGGAAGCAGGTTCGAGCTATTTGCTGGGGATAAAAGTTGGTTGGATTTCTTTGATTTAGACTCTATTGGGAGAGTTAGTTTAAATTGGCTCCACTAGGGAGGTTGGTTTTGAATTTGATTTATTTGCTTGACTTATTTATATATGATTTGGGGCTCCACTAGGGAGAAGGGTGTGATTTAACTCTATTAGGGAATATTTGATTAGGTTTAATTTAATCTGAGTTAATATATGGTCAATGTCAGTGTGTGATGGACCCACTGAGAAGGGGCTATATCAGCCTTGTCCTACCTCAGGTTTACAAATCCAAAGGGATAGTCTACCTACTGCGGGGTAGAGCTAGCCAACCTAAGTGGTTGCCTTTCGGTGTGCAATGGCTGTGCTAGGAAGAAGGCATAGCAGACTTACATATTCCAAAGCAAGGAATAACCACTGGGGTGACTGTTAGACAACAAGAACTTGACTGAACTCAAAAGTAGTTAGGATTAATTCTATCTTAATTTCATGTGATTTGATATGGTTTGCTTAGTTTAGTTTTGTTTTGAATTGAGGGCATATCCATTGGGATGTGTCCTCAGTAAAATTTTATAAATTTAATTTATGGACCATGTCGATGTGCGATGGACCCACTGAGAAGAGGCTTTATCAAATTTATTTTGTCTCAGATTTACAAATCCAAAGGGATAGTCTACTGGCCATGGGGTAGAGCAAGCCAACTTAAGGGATTTCCTTTCGATGTGCAATGATTGTACTAGTAAGAAGGCGTAGCAGAGTTACATCTTCTAAAGTTGAGAACAATCATTATGGTGACTTGTTGGTATCACAATAAATCAAACCCAACTTAGGGGTTACTATTGAGTGAATACCTGCTGAGGACTTATATCATCTCCAGAGGTAATTCCTATAGGGAGTTTTGCTGACACTGCCTTAAAGATAGAATACCTACTTGGGAAAAGGTACCGCAAGGGGTGTTCTCCTAATCCACAAGTGAATATATATTTTGTTAATATGTTTATGTGGGACCACACTAAGAAGGGGCTATGTCAGCCTTTACCTATCTCAGATTTATTGGACCAAGGGAGAATCTGTACATCCATAGTACAGTTTCCACAACAATAGAGTGGTTCCTAAGAAAGGGGAATTATCCAATCTGATAGTAACCTAAGTAGTGTCTAAATGGGGTCACAAAGGATGTGACCCAAACATAGTGCCAATAGGGGAAGTGCTGCTAGGGGCGTTATTTGAGCCCTGGAAAAGAAAGCCTATAGGTGTACGGTGGCCAACTCAAGGAGAAAGCATAGCAGACTTACATCTTCCATGACTGGGGTATCCTAAGGTGCGAGAACCAACCAATCTAAGGTGTATCTGTTAGCTTGAGTGGTGTATCTGTCAGCATAGTGAGAACAAACCAACCTAAAGTACCCACCAGTGTGCAATGATCAATCTAAAAAGAAAGTGTGTAGGCTTACAACATTCCAAGCAGAACTGATGATTAGAATAGTTTATCATTGGCAGGATAGATGCTATTTGACATAGAACGACTACTAAGCGGGGATCCCTGAGGAAGGACTTACCCTAAACCTCAGGAAGGAAGAAGCTGCTAGGGGACTTATCCTAAACCTCAAATATACTCGACCCAGTTAGTGCAGAAAGGGTAATCCTAGAAGAAAGCATAGTAAACTCACATCCTCTTAAACAAAGCCAACATGAGGTAGCTTACGGGCCATGTAGTAATGCCTACTGAACTAACAAGCTTCTCATCGGTGTGCAGTGGGCAAGTAAGGAAAGAAAGCACAGCTGACTTACATCCTCCAAAGCAAGTAAACCATTGGGGTGACACACAAGCAGGGTTGCATGTCAGCCTGACTTAGAGCAGCTACTGATTGAGTGCAACTAGGGGCATTATCTTAACTCAGAGTAGCCCGAGATAAAAGATATGTGTTTATTTATATATGTTTATGTGTAGTTTGAGTTTTTCTTGTGTTGATGAAGGATAAGATGTTGTTTGGGTTCCTTACACCTATCCTAAACACATCATGGCAGATTCACAAACAAGAATACTTCCAACTTGGGAGAGATTGATTTTGAATTGGAATTTTCATTAATGATAATTATTATAAAACATGATTTATATTATTTCTTTAAGTAGAGCCCGTTGATTAGAAGCATTGGTCACTCTCTTATGATTAATTAGTTGATAATATCATCATTGGTAGGCCTTCTCTATGGCAAAAGGGCCTTTCCAAGTGGGTTCAAACTTGCCTCCCATCTTACGATGGGTAACAATCAATTTTCTTAGAACTAAAATAAGCTCTCATACCTGAAAATCTCTAGAACGGATCAACTTGTTGTGAGCTTGAATCAATTTTACTTTGTACAACTCAAGGTTTTGGAAAGCCCACAAGCATCTCTCCTCCAAACCTTCAAGCTCTTCTAACTGCAACTTGGCATTCTGCTCTACTGTCATCTTGCTACCCACAGTTCTCCTTAGTGATGGGAGTTGGACTTCTAATGGTAGAACAACTTTGGACCCATACACTAAGTTGGAGTTCTATATGTGGTGTGGTAGGACCACAAGGCTTCAACTAACTTCTCATGCCACTATCACTTGTTGTTGCCAAGTGTCTTCTTTAGTATTTGGATGAGAGTTTTGTTGAAGGCTTCTGCTAAGATGTTTTCCCTCGGGTAGTTGATGGTAGAATATCTCCAATCTATATTGTGTCTCTGGGCAAAGTTTTTGATCTCGGTGATATTGAATGCAATATCATTATCAAATATAATTCATCGAGGCACTCTGAACCTATATACGATATGGTTCTTAAAAAACTGGAGCATATGCTCAGATGTGACCTTTCTGAGCAGAATCGCCTTCACCCACTTGGAAAAGTAAAGAAGTTTAAGATGAACGATGAGCCTTAAAAGAAGGAGCATCAAACCCACTATGTGGTCCAACATTGAATGGCCATGAGGCCAATGTAGGATGTAGAATGTTGGGTGGTTTGTGTAGGACCACACGGTGTATTTGACATTGGTGGCATTGCCTAGCCATTTCCATGCAATCTTTCATCATCGACAGCCAGTGGTATCCTAGTCTCTTGATCTTAGCTTTCATCTTCAGACCTCGATTGGTCGCCTCCAGATTATCTTGAGTGTACCTCGGTCACGATCTTACAGGCTTCATGCTTGTCTAAACAATGCAACCACATATGATCGAAAGATCGATGACACAAGACACCATCCACAAGAGTGTAAGAAAGTCCTCTGCTTCATCCGACAAAGGGGACAACTTTAGCCTTTATTTAGGT
Organism: Cymbidium sinense; assembly: GCA_021442155.1. Taxonomy (NCBI): domain Eukaryota; kingdom Viridiplantae; phylum Streptophyta; class Magnoliopsida; order Asparagales; family Orchidaceae; genus Cymbidium; species Cymbidium sinense. The sequence goes on from CM038216.1 coordinate 213,682,500, forward strand.
AATCCATGAATGGTTGCCTAAAGTAAAACCCTAAAAACTAAAACCTAAACCTAAAGCTTAAACACTAAACCTAAACCCTAAAACCTAAAATTTAACCTAAACCCTAAACCCTAAAAATAAAACCTAAACCTAAACTAAATAAAACCTAAAATAAAATAAATAAATAAACCTAAACCAAAATAAAATAAATAAAATAAAATAAAATAAATACCTAAAATAAAACCTAAAATTAAAATAAAAATAAAATAAATAAAATAAAATAAATCTAAACCTAAACTAAAATAAACTAAACTAAAATAAATAAAAACTAAGCCTAAACCTAAAATAAACAATACCTAAACTACATAAATTAAAATAAACTAAAAATAAAATAAACCTAAAAAAATAAAAATAAAACCTATAACAAACCTAAAAAAAAATATAATATAAACCTACACCTAAACTAAAATAAAAAAATAAACCTAAAACCTAAAAAAAATAAAATAAAAAAATAAAAAAAAACTAAAAATAAACTAAACCTAAAAAAATAAACTAAATTTAAAAAACCTAAAACAAATAGATATATAAATCTAAAATAAATAAACTAAACTAAATAAAAATTAAAAATTAAATAAATTAAACAAATAAAAAATAAACTAAATAAACCTAAACCTACTAGTTTACATAACTTTTTTTTTTAAAAAAAAACCTAAACCCTAAGCTAACCATAAATCCTAAACCTTAAAAAATAAAACTAAAAAAACCTAAACTGTTTACTATTTTAAAAAAATAAACCTAAACAAAAAAACCTAAATACCCTAAACCTAAACCCTAAACCTTTAAAAGAAAAAAAAAACCTAAACCCTAAATCCTAAACCTAAACCCTAACCCTAAACTAATAAAAATTAAATCAAAAAAACTAAACTAATTAAACCTAAAAACCCTAAAAAACTAAAACTAAATTAAACTAACTCAAACCTAAACCTAAACCTAAATCAACCTAAATAAAACCTAAACTAAACCTAAATAAATAACCTAAACCCTAAACTAAAAATAAAATAAACCTAAAAATAAAACCTAAAAAATAACAATAAAAAACTAAAATAAAATAAAAAAGCTAATAATAAAAATAAATAAAAAAAATAAATAAAATTAAAAAAACCTAAACTAAAAATAAAATTTAAACTAAAATTAAATAACTAAATTAAAATATAAACTAAAAAAAATTTAAAAAAATCTAAAATAAAAACCTAAAACCTAAACCTAATAAAATAAAATAAAAACCTAAACCTAAAAATAAAAAATAAAACATAAACCTAAAAAATAAATAAAAAATAAAACTAAAATAAAAAATAAACATAAACCTACCCTAAACATAAAAGATGAATTGAAATAAAAAAATCTAAACTAAAATAAATAAACCTAAAATAAACTACATAAAAATAAAAAATAAACCTATATAAAAATAAAAAATAAAATAAACAAAAATAAATTTAAAAAAACTAAATAAACATAAACTTACAGGTTTACTTAATTTTAAGAAAATATACCTTAAACCCTAAACCTACAACCTTAAACCCTAAATCCTAAACCCTAAACACTAAACCAAAAACCCTAAAATACATTATACTCTAAACCCTAAGCTAACCCTAAACCCTAAACCCTAAAAACTCTAAACCTAAAGCCTAAACACTAAACCCTAAACATGAAACCCTAAACCTTAACCCTAAACCCTAAACCCTAAACCTAAAAGCCTAAACCTTAAAACACTAAATCCAAAACCCTAAACCCTAAACTCTAATCCTAAAACCCTAAACCCTAAACCCAAAAAACCTAAAAATGTAAACCTAAACTAAATAAAACCTAAAAATAAAATAAATAAATAACCCTAAACATAAATAAAATAAAATGAATAAATAATATAAAAACCTAAACTTAAACCTATACCTAAACCTTAAAATAAAATAAAATAAACTAATAAAAATAAACTAAAATAAAATAATTAATAATTTAAAATAAACTAAAAAATAAAGTAAATATAAGAATAAAAACCTAAATAAAATAAAACTAAACTTTAAATATAAATAAAATAAACTTAATATAAACCTAAAATATAATAAAATAAAAACTAAACAAAAACCTAAACCTACAAAATAAATAAAAAAGAAAACCTAAAAATAAATAAAAAAAGAAAACCTAAATGCTATACTAAAAAAAACCTAAACCTAAAATAAAATAAAATAAACAAAATAAAATAAATCTAAACCTAAACTAAACTAAACTAAAATAAATAAAACCTATGCTTAATTCAAAAATAAACTAAACCTAAACATAAACCTAAACTAAATAAAATAAAATAAACTAAAAATAAACCTAAATCTAAACTAAAAAATAAAACTTAAAATAAAAACCTAAAACCTAAACCTAAAAAAAAAAAATAAAAACCTAAACTTAAAACTAAACATAAAAAAATAAAACCTTAACTTAAATAAAAAAACACCTAAAAAATTAACCTAAACCTAAACCTAAAAAAACTAAACTAAAAGAAAATACATAAGTAAAATAAATAAACTAACTAAATAAAATATACATAAATAAATTTAAAAATAAATAAAAAAAAATAAAATAAACAAACTATATAAAACTTTTAATTTAAACCTAAAAAACCTAAACCCTAAAAAAAATTACTAACTAAAGTAAATTTAACTAAACCTAAAAACCTAAAATAAACCTATACTAAACTAAACTAACCTAAAACCAACTAAACCCTAAACCCTAAACCCTAAACCCAAAACCCTAACCCTAAACCCTAAACCCTAAACCCTAAACCCTAAATCATAAACCCTAAACTTAACACTACAAACCCAAAAACATAAAATTAAAAAATAAAATAACAATAAAACTTAACTAAAAAATAAACTTAAACCTAAACCTACCAGTTTACTTAAATTTTAAAAAAAACCATAAACCATAAATCCTAAACCCTAAAGCCTAAAGCCTAAACCCCAAACGCTAAACCCTAAACCCAAAACCATAAACCTACAGCCCTAAACCTTAAACCCTAAACCCTAAACCTTAAACCATAAGAAGCCCTAAACCCTAAAACTTAAGTCGTAACCTTAAACCCTAAACCCTAAAAGCATAAACCCTAAAACTTTAAACCCTAAACCCTAAATCGCAAACCCTAAAACCTAACCCTAAAGGCTAAACCCCAAACCCTAAACCTAAGCTTAAAGTAACTAAATAAATTAAAAAATAAACCTAAACTCTAAAACCATATAAACCTAAGCCTAAACCCTAAGAATGGGCAGAACCTTGACAGCAGAAACTTCACCATCAACCAGGCTTAGTATAGATCTGGGAGGCTAAGGTGCTATCGTAGTGGTGGTGGGGATCCAAGGTGCCGGTGGCTATGGAGGTGGTGAGCAAAGTGGTTATGGAAGCGGGAGGAGCGATAGAGGTTATAGTCATGGTGGTGGCGGAGGTAGAGATACGAGATATGATGGTGGACCTCGCTACTCAAGAGGCGAGGGTGGTTCTGATGGGAATTGGAGAAACTAAAGAATGACCAATCCGATCTACTACTTATGGAATTGTGTCTAAATAATAGAGACAGTTCTAGTTATTTTGGGTTTTTTATTTGCTCTATGCGTGCTCATTTTTTATCAATATCATCGCTTGTGTCTTAGAAAACTTGGTATTTTACTTGGTTAATGAAATCAAAAAGAAGAAATGTTTAACCTGAATTTGTTTCGAATTAAAATAAAAAGCAAAAACCCTGAACTCCAAACTAAAACCTAAACCCTAAACCTAAGACCTAAACTCTAAACCCTAAACTCGAAACCCTAAAAACCCTAAACCTTAAACACTGAACCATAAACTGTGAACCCTAAACCCTAAACCCTAAAACCCCAACTCCTAAACCCTAAACTCTAAACTCGAAAACACGAAACCCTAAACCCCAAAACCTAAATCCTAAACACTAAGCCCTCAACCCTAAACCCTAAACCCTAAACTCACAACCTTAAACCTACCTGTTGTGTGTGTTCTGCAGTATTATGATTTGGCCGATTTTGGCCACAATTGAGAGCTTACGCTTTGCTTTATATGATTCTCACCGATCGTTCAATGGTGAGGTATCGCTCTCGCGACAACCTCATCGCTCCTGGATGCGCCGACTTTAACCTCTGACCCTAAAGGTACTCTGGATCCGATTGCTACCATTAATGCGCCTGCTGTCAAGTCCTTTAAGGATGCTCTTTCTGGTAAGATCCCTAGCTCTAATGCCTCGATTAACTTAGTTTCAACATCTTTCCATGGATTGCCAGCTGTCATGTGTTCTGACCAGGATGTGGAGAAATTAGCTAAGCCTTTTGAGTTATCTTTGGTTGGTAAATTCTCTTTATGGCACCCCACTCTAGATAATATTCGATCTTTCTTCCATAGCTTAAAGCTTTTGGGAGTCTTCACTATTGGGCTGATCGATCCTCAACATATCCTCATTCAATTATCTAATGATTTAGATTATACTCGTGTCTTTGCTTGTCACTCCTATTTTGTGTATAATTGTCAAATGCGGCTATTGAAATGGTCACCCCTTTTTGATGTCAAAGAGGAATCCCCTATTGTTCCTTTATGGCTTGCTTTCCCCAACATGAGAATTCACTATGTTACTCACCAAGTTTTGTTTGCAGTTGGGGCTCTATTTGGTAGACCCCTTCAAATTGATCAAGCCACTACCGCTAGATCTCGGCCATCTGTTGCACGCATCTTGGTTGAGATTGACATTACCAAAAAATATGCTAAAAAAGTTTGGATTGGTTCGAAAAAATTTGGATATAACCAGAAAGTTGAATTTAAAAATTTCCCTATCTTTTGCTCTCACTGTAAGATCCACGACCATGACCACTTAGAATGCTTTGTGCTACACCCTAACCTTAAAAAGAATATATCACAGGACACTAATACCTCTCTTGGAACTAGGAAAACCAATAAGTTTGCTTATGTGCCTAAAGCTACTCATAATGGAATTCATCCTCCTACACTTACCCCTTTATTACCTATTGATTTATCTAATGAAAAACATTCTGAGCTTGGTATAAATACTACTATTGAGGTGTGTGCTAAAACTAATGATAACTTACCTAGCTCTACTCCAACTTGCAATAATTTGGCTTCTCACGACAAATCTTTGCTTCATTTGAATCTTAATGAAAATCTGAATGGAAATCTTACATTGGATCAAAATAATGTTGATCCTTTGGTGTCAGACCTAAATCTGAATATGCATCATGGCAATGAAAATGTTATTTGTAATATTAATGGTGCAAGAACCCCCCCCCTTCTTCTTCTTCTCTATAGAGTGATACTCTAAATTTCTCATTCTAACTCTAATACCTAAGAAGGAGAAATCACCACTACTAAAACATTGATTGATACTGCTCCTATTCTTGATACCAAAAACCAATCCCTTTCTGATGGAGATACTTTGGATTCTGATAGACCTTTTCAAAATATATTTTAAAAAAAATCTTATAAAGCCGAAACGACTAATAATAACTTCACTAGAACCACACGTTCTTCTCTTACACCTCACAAATAAATATGCCCTCCTCTCTTCCTTTTTTCTTTTTTTTATCTTTTCTTTTTTGGATTTTTTATTATGATAAATTTTCTAATTTGGAATATCTGGGGTTATGGGACACTCCTAGTCCACAACTGTGTTAGAGCTCATTCATAACATCAAACTTCTTATTATTATTGAGCCTTTTAACCTTCCATGGTTGGGGTGATTTCAACATCATCATTGCTTCTTCAAAAGGAGGAGGATGTTCCTAACCTCCATTCCATGGAAGACTTCTAATATGATCCTAGATTGCAACGATTGACATTAGTTTTTGGTTACATGTGGGCATAACTATAGACTTTGGCTTTGACAGACCCTCTTTAATTCACTTTGGATCAATCAATGGCCTTTACTGCTGAACATTTGAGCAGAACTTTTGATCATGCTCCTCTTTTGATCTCTTATCAAAATCCCCTTAACCCTTCTACTCCCTCACCTTTTAGATTCCAAAATATGTGGACCCAACATGGTGATTTCACTAATGTTGTTTACACTAATTGGATGGCTCCTATTCACCCGGATAATTCTGTTAAAAGCATGATTTGGCTTTGGCTTAAGCTCAAGAGGCTTAAACGAAACCACAATTGGTGGAACAAGCATATTTTTAAAAATCTTTTTACCAATCTTAAAGCTATGGAACAAGTGGTTTGTTCTCTTGAAGAGGCTGTCTTAACTGACCCCAGTAAGCTTGATGAGTTGAGCATTGCCAAAGATAGTTTGATTAATTACCAAAATATGGAGAAAACCTATTGGCATCAAAAAGCTATTAGTAAACATATTACTGATGGTGACAGAAACACTAGGTATTTCCATGCTATTTGTAATAAACATAAAGCTCTAAACTCGATTAAGAAAATTAAAAACCCTAATGATGGCTGGATAACTGATAACAATGGCATTAAGGAATCTGTCATTCATCACTTTCAAAATTTATTAAATTCTAATCCTTCGTTAGATACGCTCTCCAACACCTATCTAATCTCTTCTATGATTTGCAATGAGGATAACCATTTGCTCACTATGCGTCCCTCGGAAGCGAAGATTAGTAGTACTCTCAATAGCATGAACACTAATTCTGTTGCTGGCCCTGATGGTTTTACAACTCATTTCTTTCAGCATTGTTAGCCTTTTATTAAATCTGATCTTGTTAATGCTGTTATTGATTTCTTTGATGGCAGCTCTATTCCCAGATATTTTTCAAGTACTTCTATTGTCCTTATTCCCAAAATAATCAATCTCGAATGTGATTTTAGACCTATTAGTCTTTGTACCTTTTTTTCCAAAAACTCATTGCTAAATTAATTAATAATAGGATTAGCCCCGCTCCATAAAATCATCTCCCCTAACCAAATTGGTTTTGTTAAAAATAGAGCCATATCTGATAATATTCTTCTCGCTCAAGAGCTGGTTCATGACATTGATGTTTCTTCCAGAGGAGGTAATATGCTTTTCAAACTGGACATCTCTAAAGACTTTGACAACCTCTCGTGGATTTTCTCAAATCTTACATTTGTTTGGTTTTTTTGATAATTTTATCCGCTTATAAAAGTTGTATCACTAACATCTAGTTTTCTGTTATCTTAAATGGTGAGTCCCTTGGTTTCTTTACTTGAGCCATGGTTTTGCCAAAGTGACCCTCTTTCTCCTTCTCTTTTATCATTACTTGAATATCTTTGAGGAGCCTCAATGATCTTTTCATTAAAAAACCTAACATGGTTTTAAAACTCATGGTGGTTTCCTATTTCACATCTTAGCTTTGATGATTTTATAATCTTCCAATGCCTCTTCAACATGTTAAAACTATTAAGAATCTCTTAAATGATTTTGGCAAAGTTAGTGGTCTCTTCCTTAATGAAAGAAAATGTTGTTTTATTCCCTCAGCTAAGATTCCTTCCAATAGACTAAATCAAATCTCCAGAATTACTAATTTTAAGCAAAGTCAAGTTCCCATTAATTATCTTGGGGCTCCACTTTTTAAAGGACAGAAAAGATCTCATCTTTTTGATAACCTTATTCAGAAAATTTCTAATAAAATTTCGGTTTGAGAATTTCATTTACTCTCTTTTGGTGGGAGGCTAACCTTGATTAAGAGCACTCTTAATTTCATGCCTTTATATCTCATCCAAATCATTGTGACCATTTCTAGCATCATAATTGTGCCTCCTAATAAATTTTTCTGGGCTCCAATACCTCTTCTAAAAAATGCACTGGACCTCTTGGTTTAAAAGTTATGGCTTGATGAAGGTGGTCTTGGTTGTAAATCCATAAAAGAAGCTATCAATGCCTTTTCCTATAAACTGGTGGAATTTTAGGAGTAATATAGTATTCTGGCTAATTGTGACTACTAAATATTGCTGGCACCCCTCATTTGTCCCTTTAAGGATGACTCTCCGTGTGGAAAAGGCTTTGTTCTCCAAATGGGATAATCCTTAATTGGGGCATTAACTCGTACCTCTTTCTTTTGGCAAGATAACGGGAGTGGTGGATCCATTGATGACTTACTCTCCACCCATTCCACGCCGCTATTAGAGTAAACTCTTTCGCATAACAACAAATAGAACAATAGTAAGCTTGTGATTTTATCCCTTTTACTTTCTTGAATATGGTTACTTATTCCTATCACTCCACACAATCAAGATCGATTCTCTTTAAGCTCTCACATAATGGTGATTTCAACCTCAAAATGTGTGGCTCCACATTAAAGATACTCATGATTCCTCCTATGTATTCTCCAAACTTTGGAATAACAATATCCCTACTTATTCTTTACTTGCATATTCTAAAAAAATTTTATCCCGTTGATTCCTTGTTGTGGGGTAAAGGGTTCCATTTACCCTCTAAATGTCAATGTTATTTCCATATTGAGAATGTTAATCATGTTTTTGCTAATGGGGTCATTGCTTCTAAACTTTGGATTTGGTATGATGATCATTTTAACACTGTCAATTTCAATGGCTCTCTTACTTTATATCAACTTCTTGAAATCTATTTTGATAATACTATTAAAGGTCACATCAAAGTTATCATGCTTACTCTTATCCGTTTATATGGATGGACCGTAATGATGCAAAACAGTGTGGGATCCCTATGAATCACATGAGGATTATTGCTAGAACTAAAAACAAAATTTGTGACTTGTTTAAAGCCAATCTCATTCATTATAGACAATTCAAAGGCTGTAAATTTGTGGCCAATAAACGGCATTAACCGATCAACCTTACCGTCAAATGATAAGATTGTCTAAAAAAACCTATTGATCATATTATGAAAATCAATACGATGGCTCGTCTCTCATAATGGCTGGTTGTGGTGCATTTTCGGAACTCAAGGGTATAGTACTATGTGCTTTTGCTTATCCCCTTATTTCCTACAGTCATTTTCGAGCTTATGGTCTTCAAAGCTCTTGAGATTTGCCTCCAAAATGGCTAGCTCAATATTTGGATTGAGGTGGATGCTGTTCTACTGATTGATCTTTTGACTTCCACTAAGATGAGCAGTACTGAATTGTACTACCTCCTCAAGCAAACTAGAGCTCTTCTTTCCCAACTGAATTTTAACATCACTCATGTTTGGTGTGAAGGAAATGCTTGTGCTGACTACCTTATCAATCTGGGTGATAGATCCAATGGTATCATCTTCTTTGATCAACTCACCTTACCCAAACACTTGCATGGTTAACTTGGACAATTCTAGGTTTCCTTATCTTAACTTTAACCTTCTATTGATATCCATTCATCCTTTATCTGTATGCTTCTTTATTTTTTGGCTTTCTGTTCCTTTTTGTGCCTTTTATGGATGCTTCATACGGATATTACTTATCGTCTTGATCTTTGTGTCATGATTTGGTGTTTTAATAGCTTCTCCTTCATTTGGAGGCTCACTGCTTTTAGCATTTACACTGATAAAGGGCTATTGTTCACCTATGTACCGATATTGCATTGGAATTATGTTGAGCTATGTCATGCTATTGGTTTTATAACACCAATCCTATTTGGGATTTTAATCTCAATGTCGGATGCATTCTAATCCTAGGGGCTTAATCATTCTGGATGGAGATATTTATTTTGATGGTTTTAGCTACCATTAATTTCTCAGCAACTTTATTTCTCAAAGATATTTACTGGAGCATCTTAGTTATCTATGTTGTTTCCATGCATTGTATTATTGTTCACTATATGATTTACTTGTTAGTTGTTGGATTTTAACGATAATGTTGGCTAGCTTTTGACATGCTTGTCTCCCTATTAGATCGCCGCTGATATTCTCTTTGACTCTAGCTTGAGTCGGCATTTTTCTTCTATTTCAGCTATCTTTTATTTTATTTTTCATGAAGAGGCTTTTTTGGCCTTTTGTCGATATTTATTTTCTTGGTTGTCTATACTAGAATCTGGACCCAATGCAGATGCTTTCTTTGGAATCTTTTTTCGATTTAGGTGGTCCCTTTGGTGGGATCTTGTGGGGGGCCTTTCTTCTTTTCATCCACCTACCATGGTTGTTTTTTTGCGTGTTTTCTTACGTGTTGACCTTCTTACCCTAATGGACTCATTATTGTGAATTTGATATTACTTATTATCTTATGCCTCTTTTACTTTGCTTGGGTGGAATCTCTGGCATTGTGTTGTTTCTTTATGCACTATTTATTTTTTGACCTGGATGGAGTTTCTTCAGATTGTTTCTGGCTATTTTATTCAGGAGATCCTTTCTGTGCAAGATGTTTCTAAGATTGGGGCTTTGGTCAAGCTCTTTTATTGCTCTTGTCTGAAGATTATTTGTTTTTTGTTGGCTGTCTTCTTGCTCTAGAAAGGGTTTTCATGTTATCTCTTCTTGGTTTTACCTTTACCCTCTTTCATTGTTTTTCTTTCTATCCTTGCTAACATCGGGATGTTGGTCTTCCCCGCAATTGTTTTCCCTCTCTATGCTATGATGGGAACATGCAAATCTTGAAGATCATTTTTCTGTTCTGCTTGAAATTAATCAATGGTTAATCTTTTATGCATAATTGGTTACCAACCTACCGTTATTATCATTATCCTTGGCGAATTAATGTGACTAAGCAACTGTTATAACTGCTTGCTCAATGTCTCTTAATTGGATTGGCTTGTGGTGGGGAGTCATTACCTATCCTCCCTATCTACCTTCTCTTGTTTCATCGCTGTAATCGGTGTGTTGGGGTTTTGCTGACTTTCTTGCTACTTGCATCTTAATTATTTTTATCCAAAGTAGGACAACTGTTGAGCATCAATTGGTTGCAACCTTCCTTATTGTTGTTATTTTGTTGTTTATGATATCCCATGTCTACTCTAATATCTCTTTGCAGGAATGGAATTGTGTTATTCCTTTCAATGCGTCATTAGCTTTTGGGTCCTCTTTACAAATTGTTGTCTTTGTGATTTATGGTTGTTTTTTTTATTCTGATTTCCCAACTATTTATGTTATTATCAACTGGCCTATTTTTGATCACACATGCGATGTTACATCGTTCTGCTTTTCCATAGTGAATTCTTCATTTTATTATGGGATCCATTCTATGTTCTATCTATTCTTAATGAATTCAGTTTACCTTTGTTTTCTCCATCTTCTTCGCTAAACTTGTATTGTAATTTGCTTATCTGGGTGGCTTTATGTTAGCTTGTTTTGTTGTCTTGGTTGTTTCTTGTCTTAGAGATTTGCTGTCTTTCATTTTTAGGACTCATATGTTGGCTCCATCTTTGTTAGTTGTAGGACTTCAGGGTCCTATGTTCAGCAAGCTATTTTTGACATTACTGTTCTGATGGTTTTTGGTGATTGTTGTCTAGGTTGCTGCCTTCCAAATACCTATTTTTATGCTCTATCTATTTGGTTATTAACTATTGCAATGTCTACTCTGATTGAGAGATTTTATGGCCAACTTGCTGTCCCTTCCTGTCTTGGATGTTGTTGTCTTAACTATTGCTATTTTGGCTAGTTTTTGCCTTAGTTATCCATTGTCTTACTTTTTTTGGATTCTAATGTTGATACTCATTTGAATCCACTTGTTGATTTTTCTTCTGGTGGATTACAATGTTGCATTAGCTATTTTTTGCTAGTTGGCTTTTCAATGTTTATGGCTAGCTGTTCATCTCATTGTGATCTATTACATTACCGCTCTCTTCTCCCATCTCGCCGGTTAGGTATGTTTGTTTGAATGGGTGGTATAGCTCGCTATCTTGGGTTGTTTGCTGATCTATTATCATCTGAATCTGCTATTGGATCGTAACTCTACCTATCTTTACTGGTTACTATTTTGTGTTGGGCTATGCCGCTTTCCTTACAATTGCTTTTTCCCAATTCCCATGGGATATTGGGGTTGTTTCGTCAAAGATTCATATACATATCATATGTTTGGGATGGTGTTAATTATAGGCTCATTGACTTCATTAGATGGATTTCAACAAGTTGTCTCCTCTGCTATTTTCTTGTGGAGGGATTATATGCTGGCTTTTTTCTTTTCTTGGATATGCCTTTTCATGAGGTTCTGGCAAAGATGGCTCATTCTCTTATGTTTATGTATTCTCATGTCAGGTTGACTATATTGATGATACTTTTCTCGAATGGGCCTCCTTATCCTTCAGCTCTTTGCAAATTCCTCTCTATATTAGATATGGTTTTGTTTAGGTTTGCAGGTAATAAAGTTCACAAGACTATCAACAACCTGGTGTTAACTCCTCTATTATGATGGTTCTCTCACAAGTTTGGATGCTCATATTTGCATCTGTCCCAACTTGGTATGACTGAGCCTGAGCCTTCTCTATCATAATTCCTTACTATCATTTTCAGATTATGTTGTTTTCATTTATCCTTTTGTCTGTATTACCTTAACTATTCTAATCTCTTTCTTATTACAATTTTGCAGGTGATCCTCTCTTGTCCTCTTGAAGATTTGCTCTTATCATGCATTCTCACATCCTCCAGAGCATTGGCCCTAATCTTCCTTTGGCTTATTATGTTAATCAACTTGTATCTTTTGATTGCTTTAATGTCTTTTTTTTGATGTACTTAGATAGGGATTTACCTTGATCAGAGCTCTTTGAACAGTAGTTCTGGAGTTTATCCCCTTTAAGGACCTTATAACCCTCTTTTTCTGGCAATAAAATACCCCAACATGGGGTCTCCCTAAAAAAAAAAGAAAAAAAAAATTCCCTAAACCCTAAACTAACCTTAAACCTTAAACCCTAAATCCTATACCTAAAAAAAAGCTATAAACCTAAACCTAAACTAATTAAAATAAAAAATAAACTTTATTAAAAACCTTAAACCAAATAAGAAAATAAAAATAAAAACATAAACTATAATCTAAAGCTAAGCAAAACATAAAAAAATAATAATAAGTAAAAATTAAACTAAAATATACAAAATAAAAAGCTAAACTAAATTAAAAAATAAAACCTAAATAAAATAAAAGTAAACTTAAAATAAAAAAAACTAAAATAAAATAAAATAAACTAAATAAAACCTAAACCTAAAAAATAAACCAAAAAGTAAAACCTAAAATAAATAAAAAATAAAACCTAAACCCTAAACTAAATAAAAAAGGCCAAAACCTAAAATAAAAATAAAATAAACCAAAGCCTAAACTAAAATAAACTAAACTGTAATAAATAAAACCTAAACCTAAACCTAAAATAAACTAAACCTAAACCTAAACCAAAATTAAATATAATGAAATAAATAAAAAATAAACCTAAACATAACTAAAACCTAAAAGAAAACCTAAAATAAAAAACCCAAAGCCTAAACTTAAAGAAATAAAATAAAACCTAAACCTAAAAAAATAAAATACAAAAACTAAAGTAAAAAAATTAACATAAACCTAAACCTAAACCTAAAAAATAAACTAAAATAAACTTAAACTAAAATAAATATAAAATAAATAAAAAACTAAATAAATAAAACCTAAATAAAAATTAAAGCTAAAATAAACTAAAATAAAAAAATAAACTAAATAAAACTAAACCTATCAATTACTTAAAAAAACCTAACCCTAAATCAAAAACCTAAATTAAACCCTAAAATTAACCCTAAACCTACAACCCTAAACCTACAACCTTAAACCCTAAACCCTAAACTAAACCTAAACCCAAACCTAAAAACTTAAACTAAACCCTAAACCCTAAACTAACCCTAAACACTTAACCCTAAACCCAAAACCCAAAACCCAAAACTTTAAACCCTAAACTATAACCCTAACCTTAAACCCTAAACTAACCCTAAACATTGAACCGTAAACCCTAAAGCCTAAACCCTAAACCCTAAACTAACCCTAAACCCTAAACCCTGAACCCTAAACCTTGAACCATAACCATATAAACCTAAAGTAACTAAAGAAATTAAAAAAATTTACCTAAACCTAAAAATTTAATTAACCTAAACCCTAAGAATGAATATGGCGTGAACATCACCTCAACCGGAGGAGAAGAAGGTTACAACCATTGTGGTGGTAGAGGGAGAGATTACGGATATGACGGTGGATCCTGCTACTCTAGAGGTCGGGGTGGTTCTAATGAAAATTGAAGAAACGAAAGAATGGTTGATCTGATCTGCTACTTATGGAACCGTTTCTTTATAGTAGAGACGGTTGTAGTTATCTAGGGATTTTGATTTGCTCTATGTGTGTTCATTTTTTATCTATGTCATCACTTGTGTCTTAGAAAACTTTGTGTGTTACTTTGTCGATAAAATCTAAAAGAAGAAATATTGAATATTGGTTCTTTGTTAAAAAAACCAAAAACTCTAAACCCTAAACCCTAAACCCTAAAACCTAAACCCTAAATCCAAAACCATAAACCCTAAACCCCAAACCCTAAACCCTCAACCCTTAACTCTAAAATGCAAAAAACTAAAACCAAAACAAAATAAAACCTTAAAATAATATAATTAAAGAAACCTAAACCATAATAAAATTAGAATATAAAATTAAATTAAAACCTAAACCTAAACCTAAACTTAAAAAGAAAATAAAATAAATAATAAAAATTAAACTAAAATAAAATAAATAAAAACCTAAACTAAACTAAAAAATAGAAAACCTAAATAAAATAAAAACTAAACTAAAAATAAAAAAATAAACCTAAAATAAAATAAAATAAAAACTACATAAAAACCTAAACCTAAAAATAAATAAAAAATAAAAATTAAACCCAAAACTAAAAAAAACCTAAACCTAAAGTAGAAATAAAATAAACCTAAACCTAAACTAAAAAACTAAACTAAAATAAATAAGGCCTAAACCAAAACTAAAAAATAAAACCTAAAAATAAATAAAAAAGAAAACCTAAATGCTATTCTAAAAAAACCTAAATCTAAAATAAAATAAAATAAATAAAATAAATTAAATCTAAACCTAAACTAAACTAAACTAAAATAAATGAAACCTATTCTTAAATCAAAAATAAACTAAACCTAAACATAAACCTAAACTAAATAAAATAAAATAAACTAAAAATAAACCTAAATCTAAACTAAAAAATAAAACTTAAAATAAAAACCTAAAACCTAAACCTAAAAAAATAAAATAAAAATCTAAACTTAAAACTAAACATAAAAAAATAAAACCTAAACATAAAAATTTAAAAATAAAAATAAAACACCTAAAAAATAAACCTAAACCTAAACCTAAAAAAAATAAACTGAAAGAAAATACCTAAACTAAAATAAATATACTGAACTAAATAAAAAGAAAAAAAATACATAAATAAAATTTAAAAATAAAATAAACAAAAATAAATAAAAAATAAACAAACTAAACTAAATAAACCTCTGGTTTACTAATTTTAAAAAAACTTAAACCCTAAGCTAACCTACACCTAAACTAAAAAAACCTAAAACAATCGGTTCACTATTTTAAAATAAACCTAAATAAAACCTAAAACAATAAAATATAATATAAATATATATATATATATATATATATATATATATATATATATATTTATTTATTTATTTATTTATTTATATTGATATTCTAACCCGAAACCCTAAATCCAAAACCTATAACCCTAAACCTTAAAATCCTAAACCCAAAACCCAAAACCCAAAACCCTAAAAACCCTAAAGCCTAAACACTAAACCCTAAACCCTAAACCTTAAACTCTAAACCCTAAACCCTAACTCTAAACCCTAAACCCTAAACCCTAAACCCTAAATCATAAACCCTAACCCTAACACTAAAAACCCAAAAACTTAAAACTAAAAAATAAAATAAACTAACTAAAAAAATAAACTTCAACCTAAACTGGTTACTTAAATTTTAAAAAACTAAAAATAAACCCTAAACCTAAGCTAAACCCTAAATTGTAAACCCTAAACCATAAACCTACAACCCTAAACCTTAAACCATAAGAAGCCCTAAACCCTAAACAAAACCTAAACTAAACCCCAAAAAAAGCATAAACCCTAAAACTCTAAACCCTAAACCCTAAGCACTAAACCCTAAATCGTAACCCTAAACCCTAACCTTAAAGGCTAAACCCCAAACCCTAAATGTAAACCTAAAGTAACTAAATAAATTAAAAAATAAACCTAAACTCTAAAACCATATAAACCTAAGCTGCCCTAAGAATAAAACCTTGATAAGAGGAACTTAACAACTGTGCTCAATCTTGATCTAGTAGTGGAGAAAAGAGGTGGGTATCAAAGTGGTGAGGATCCAAGGTCGGTGGCTATGGAGGTGGTCAAGTAGGTGGTTATGGATAGGAGGATAAAATAAAAATGAGGTTGAGATCCGGATATGATGGTGGACCCGCCAGAGAGGTCGATGGGAACTAGAAACCAAAGAAGACCATCAAATCTATGGAATTGTGTCTAAATAGTATAGACCATTCTAGTTATCTTAGGTTTTTTATTTGCTCTATGCGTGCTCATTTTTTATCAATATCATCGCTCGTGTCTTAGAAAATATGGGGTGTTACTTGGTTAATGAAATCGAAAAGAAGAAATGTTTAATCTGAATTTGTTCTAAATTAAAATGAAAAGCAAAAACCCTAAACTCCAAACTAAAACCAGAACCCTAAACCTAAAACCTAAACTCTAAACCCTAAACCCTAAACCCTAAACCCTAAAAACCTAAACCTTAAACCCTAAACCATAAACCGTGAACCCTAAACCCTAAACCCTAAAAACACTAACCCCTAAACCCTAAAAGCTAAACCCTAAACTCTAAACCCGAAAATACTAAACCCTAATCCCCAAAACCTAAACCCTTAACACTAAACCCTCAACCCTAAATCTTAAACCATAAACTAACCCTAAACCTTAAACTCTAAACCCTAAACCTAAAAAAAAAAGCTAAAAACCTAAACCTAAACTAAATAAAATAAAAAATAAACTAAATAAAAAACCTTAACCCAAATAAAAAATAAAAATAAAAACATAAACTATAATCTAAAGCCAAGAAAAACCTAAAAAAAATAATAAGTAAAAAATTAAACTAAAGTATACAAAATAAAAACCTAAACTAAATTAAAAAAACAAAAAACCTAAATAAAATAAAAAGTAAACTTAAATTAAAAAACCTAACATAAATTAAAATAAAACTAAATATAAACCTAAACCTAAAAAATAAACCAAAAGTAAAACCTAAAAATAAATAAAAAATAAAACCTAAACCATAAACTAAATAAAATAAGTCCTAAACCTAAAATAAAAATAAAATAAACCAAAGCCTAAACTAAAATAAACTAAACTGAAATAAATAAAACCTAAACCTAAACCTAAAATAAACTAAACCTAAACCTAAACCTAAATTAAATATAATGAAACAACTAAAAAATAAACCTTAACATAACCTACAAAATAAAACCTAATGGAAAACCTAAAACCTAAACCTAAAGAAATAAATAAAATAAACCTAAACCTAAAATAAAAATACAAAAAAACTAAACTAAAAATAAACAAAACCTAAACCTAAACCTAAAAAAAATAAACTAAAATAAAAAACCTAAATAAAATAAACATAAATAAATTAAAAAATAAATAAAAATTAAAATAAAATAAAAAATAAATAAACTAAATAAAACTAAACTATTTATTTTAACTAAAAAACTCTAAACAACCCTAAAAACCCTAAATCAACGCTAAAATTAACCTAAACCTACAACCTAAACCTAAACCTAAACTAAACTAAACCCTAAATCAAACTCAAACTAAACTAAACCCTAAACCCTAAACTAACCTAAACTAACTAAACCTAAACAAACCCAAAACTTTAAACCCTAAACCCTCACCCTAACCTTAATCCCTAAACCCTTAACCCTAAACTAACCCTAAACACCAAGTCCTAAACCCTATAGCCTAAACCCTAAACTAACCCTAAACCTTATGCTAACCATAAACCTTAAACCCTGAACCCTAAACCTTGAACCCTAACCATAAACCCCAAACCCCAAACCCTAAACCTAAACCTAAAGTAACTAAATAAATTAAAAAAATATACCTAAACCTAAAAACTTAATTAACCTAATCCCTAAGAATGGGCAGAATCATGACGGAAGGAACATCACCTTCAACCAAGAAGAGCGAAGAAGGTTACAACTGGTGGGTGAGGAGAGATTATATGGTGGATCTATCGAGGTTAGGGTGGTTCTGATGAAAATTGGAGAAACTAAAAAACGGTCGATCTGATCTGCTACTTATGGAACCGTATCTTTATAGTAGAGACGGTTGTAGTTATCTATGGATTTTGATTTGCTCTATGTGTGTTCATTTTTTATCTATGTCATCACTTGTGTCTTAGAAAACTTGGTGTGTTACTTTATCGATGAAATCTAAAAGAAGAAATGTTGAATATTTATTCTTTGTTAAAAAAACCAAAAACCCTAAACGCTAAATCCTAAACCCTAAAACCTAAACCATAAATCCTAAACCATAAACCTTAAAACCCTAAACCCCAAACCCTAAACCCTAAACCCTAAACCTGAAACCCTCAGAATAATATAAATAAAGAAACCTAAACCATAATAAAATAAAAATATAAAATAAAATTAAAACCAAAACCTATACCTAAACCTAAAAAAGAAAATAAAATAATAAATAAAATAAAACTAAAATAAAATAATTAAAAACCTAAACTAAACTGAAAAAATAAAAAACCTAAATAAAATAAAAACTAAACCTAAAATAAATATAAAAATAAACCTAAAATAAAAACTACATAAAAACCTAAACCTAAAAATAAATAAAAAAATAAAACTTAAACCTAAAACTAAAAAAAACCTAAACCTAAAGCAGAAATAAAATAAATCTAAACTTAAACTAAAAAGTAAAACCTAAAAATAAACCTAAAACCTAAACCTAAAAAAATAAAGAAAAACCTAAACCTAAACCTAAACATAAAAATTAAAACCTAAACCTAAAAAAATAAAATAAAATAAAACTAAACTAAAAATAAACTAAACCTAAACTAAACTATAAATAAAAAATTAATAAACTAAACTAAATAAAATAAAATAAACCTAAAAATAGAAAATAAAATAAACTAAATAAACCTAAACCCATGAGTTTACTTAAAAAACCTAACCTTAAATAAACCTAAACTAACTAAACCCTAAACCCTAAACCCTAAACCTACAACCCTAAACCCAAAACCCTAATCCTTAAAACCCTAAACCCTAAACTCTAAACCCTAAATCCTAAAACCTGATCCCTAATACCTACAACCCTAAACCCAAAACCCAGCACCACAAACCCTAAACCCTAAAAACCCAAAAACCTAATCCTAAACTAAATAAAACCTAAATAAATAAATAAAACATAAACCTAAATAAAAAATGACATTAAAACTTAAAGTGAAGCCTAAACCTAAATTAAGTAAAACCTAAAAATAAAATAAATAAATAAATATAAACCTAAATAAAATAAATAAAATAAAATTACATTAAAACCTGAACTAAAAACTAAACCTAAACATAAACCTCAACGTAAAATCAAAATAAAATAAAATATAAAAATAAACTAAAATAAAATAAATAAAAATGTAAACTAAACTAAAAAATAAAATAAACCTAAGATTAAAAAACCTAAATAAAATAAAAATTGAACATAAAATAAAAATAAAATAAAGCTAAAATAAACTAAAATAAAAACTAAATGAAAACCTAAAACTAAAAAATAAACCTAAAATTAAAAACTAAAAAATAAACCTAAAAATAAAAACTAAAAATAAATAAAAAATAAAACGTAAACGCTAAACTAAAAAAAAACCTAAACCTAAAATAAAAATAAAATGAACAAAATAAAATAAACTGCAACCTAAACTAAAATAAAATAAGCTATAATAAATAAAACAAAAACCTAAACCTAAAATAAATTAAACCTAAACTTAAACCTAAACTAAAAGAAATAAAAAAAACTAAATATAAGCCCAAACCTAAATAAAAAAAATAAAACTTAAAAATAAACCTAAAGTAAAAACCTAAAACCTAACCTTAAAAAATAGAGTAAAAACCTAAACCTAAACCTAAAAATAAAAAATAAAACCTAAACCTAAAAAATTAAATTAAATTAAAAGTAAACTAAAAAGCAAACCTAAATTAAAACCTAAACTTAAAACTAAAAAAAAAGTAAAATAAGAAACCTAAAAAAAAATAAATTAACCTAAAATAAAAAAACTAAGTAAATAAAAATAAAAAATAAACCTAAATAAAAATACATATTAAAATAAACTATAATAAATAAAAAATAAACTAAATAAACCTAAACCTATTAGTTTACTTAATTTTAAAAAACCTAAATAAACCCAGACCTAAACCCTAAACAAAGCTAACCCTAAACCCTAAACCTAAACACTAAACCTAAACTACAATAACTAACCTAAACCCTAAGCCCTAAACCCTAAACCTAAAATCCAAACCTAAACTAAACCTAAACTAAATCTAAATTAAAATCCTAACCTAAACTAAACTAAACCTAAACCTAAACTAAACCCATCCCTAACCTATACTAACCAACTCTAAAACTTAAATCCTAAATCCTAAACTAACATAAACCCTAAGCATAAACCTTAAACCCTAAAACCTAAAACCTTAAAGAAACCTAAACCCTAAAACCTAAACCCTAAACCCTAAACTTAAACCCAAACTAAACTAAACCCTAAACCAACCTAAACCTTAACCTAAACACTAAACCCTAAATCCTAAACCCCAAACTTTAAACCCTAAACTGTGAACCCTAACCCTAAACCTAAACCTAAAGTAATTAAAAAAATTTTAAAAATAAATGTAAACCTTAAAACCTAATAAACTTAAACCCTAAGAATGGGCAGAACCTTGATGGCAGGAACATCACCATCAACCAAGCTCAGTCTAGATCTGGCGGTGGAGGCGAAGGCGGAGGTTACAGTAATTACAGTGGTGGTGGGGGATCAGGAGGTACTGGTGGATATGGAGGTGGTGGTTGGAGCAGTGGTGGTTATGCATGCAGGAGGAGCAATGGAGGTTATAGCCATGGTGGTGGAGGAAGGAGAGATTGAGGATATGATGGAGGATCTCGCTACTTGAGAGGCGGGGCTGGATCTAATGGGAACTGAAGAAACTGAAGAATGGCCGATCTGATCGGTTGCTTATGGTATTGTGCTTTATAGTAGAGATGGTTCTACTTATCTAAGTTTTTGGATTTGCTCTATGGGTGCTAATTTTTTATCTATGTCATCACTTGTGAAT
This sequence comes from Cymbidium sinense, assembly GCA_021442155.1. Taxonomy (NCBI): domain Eukaryota; kingdom Viridiplantae; phylum Streptophyta; class Magnoliopsida; order Asparagales; family Orchidaceae; genus Cymbidium; species Cymbidium sinense. The sequence goes on from CM038216.1 coordinate 213,703,776, forward strand.
TAGAAAACTTGGGGTGCTACTTCCTTGATGAAATCAAAAATAAGAAATGTTGAATATGAATTGGTTCTCTATTTCAAAAAAATATATTTAAACCCTAACCCTTAAACCCTAAACTAAAACTTAAACCCTAAACTTAAAACCTAAACCCTAAACCCCAAACCCTAAACCTTAAAAACCCTAAACCCTAAACATTAAATTCTATACCCTAAACCCTAAACACTAAACCCTCAACCATAAACCCTAAATCCAAAAACCTACAACCCTAAACCCTAAACCCTAAACCTTAAACCCTAAATCCTAAACAAACCCTAAACCCTAAACCCTAAACTTTGAATAAAGATGTCATTGGAAGTAGATCTAAAGAATGACCTAATCATAACATAGTTATCATAGTTAAAGAAAATGTCTTTAAGAGACTTTCCCTTGAATGTTATATTTGAATATCCTAAACCCTAACCCTAAATCTTATTATATTACCATATATTATAGTATAATGTAGCATCATATATGTGAGCATGTAGTGATGTGTTTTTGGATGTTATAAGATGTTCTGAAATGTTTTAGTATATTATGGTATTGTTCCATATAGTCTATATTAATATAAATCATAAAAATATTGATTTAATAAATCACATGATGAAATTTGTGAAATTTGAAGTTGGAATTAGGTTAGTAAAAGGTGTGCTATGCCACTTGTAGTCTAAAAAAGTAAGATTTTATGTTCAAAATAAATATTATATGTATAGCATAGTATATATAGCAATATATCATAATATATATAATTTTAAATCATGCAATACAGCAATTTTATAAAAATGTTGATTTAGACTTTTAAAATGGTGGAATTTTAAAATAAAATTAAAATAAAACATCATATATATTGTTTTAATTTAAAATATGTATCATCTAAAATATATAGTTTGAGATGTGATAAATATAATATAATAATATGTTATAGCATTAATATATATAGGATCATTCATTGTAACATACTTGTATCACTAATTATTGTTTAGCATATTTTAGTTTGTTATAGTATGATGTAGTAGAGTTCGTACTAGTATATTCATAAAAATATTGATTTATAAGCTGTGATGATGGGATTTGGCCAAATTTAAGGTAAGCTTTAGGGAACATCAATGGGGGTGTTCTATGGTGTGTCATTTAATTAAAAGAATGGAATTTTGCATCCAAAATAAATGTTCATTTTTCAACCAAATTTTCTAAATTTTTTGCTTAAAGTGATTCATCTTAAGGTGTAATATAAGATAATATATTATATGAATGCATACTAAATATAATGTACATAACAATATAACTTCACATTTATTTGAATGTGGTGGTGTGTTACTAAATGTTATTGTACATTTTAGTATGTTTTACTTTTGTTATAATACATTCGGGTAAAACTCACATAAATGTTAATTTGTAGGTTGAGATGGAAGAATTTGGCCATATTCACAACACACACGAAGAAGAAACACCAAAATTATGCTATTTTGTACAATTTTTAATAGAAAAAAAAATAATTTTACATCCAAAATTAACTTTTTTCATATTTTGAGAAAATTTTGTTATTTGTTCCTTTTAAGTGTTTCTAATGAGGTGTAATGTTAGACAATATATTATATTATAGCAAATTATAATAAAACATCATATATTATAATATAATATAGTGTAATTCACACTATAATATGTTTAGCATGATATTCTATAGTTAGTTTGAGCTTGCACCATCACAAATCATAAAATGTTGATTACAATGTTAAGATGTTGTAAATTGAATGAATAATTTGTTAGGCTTTTGGTTGAAGTACTAAAGGTGTGCATAAAATATGAAATAAGATTTGATGAGAATTTCATGTCAAGGACATCGAGGGAGATCCGCTAGGGAATCACATAGGCATTGGACATGACATGCGAGGGGTCCATGTCAAGGGATGAAAATATCTGGATAAGGTTTGAATTTGATTTGATTATATGATTTGTGGAAAGAAGATCCACTAGGGATAAGAATCTATAATCCACCGGGATTAAGATCGAGCTTTAATTTATTTTTTAATTGATGGCATATTTGCTAGATATATTGAGTCCAGGGGATATATGAACCTTCCACTTGGAAAGCAGGTTCGGGCTATCCATTGGAGATTGAAATTTGGGTTTGATTTCATAGATTTGTTTGGGGATGTATCCACAGGGAATAAAAGTTTTATTGGATTTCTTTGATTTAGACTCTATTGGAGGAATTGGTTTAATTTGGCTCCATTAGGGAGGTTAGTTATGAATTTGATTTGTTTTCTTGACTTGTTTATATATGATTTTCGGCTCCAATTAGAAGAAGGGTGTGATTTAACTCCACTGCATAAAATTAGATTGGGTTTAATTTAATCTGAGTTAATTAATAGACCCTATCGGTGTGCAATGGACCCACCGATAAAGGCCTGAACCTCAAGTTTGCAAATCCAAAAGGGATAATCTACCAGCTGCGGGGTAGACCTAGCCAACCTAAGGGGTTGCCTTTTGGTGTGCAACGATTGTGCTAGGAAGAAGGTGTGGCAACCTTACTTCTAACAAAGCAAGGAACAAGCACTGGGGTGACTTATTGGATGCACAACAAATTGAACTTGACCTAGGGCAACTACTGAGTGAATACCGCTGAAGACTTATGCCAACTCAAAAGTAGTCAGGATTAATTTTATCTTAATTTCATGTTATTTGATATGGTTTGTTTAGTTTAGTTTGATTTTCAATTATGGGCATATCCACTTGGGATGTGAGCTATATCAAATTTGATAGATTTAATTTATGGACCATGCCGGAGTGTGATGGACCCTCTAAGAAGGGGCTACATCAAACATGTCCTATCTCAGCTTTACAAATTTAGAGGAATAGTTTACTGTCTGAGGGGTGGAGCTAGCAAACCTAAGGGGTTCCCTTTCAGTGTGTAATGGGTGTGCTAGGAAGAAGGCATAATAGACTTACATTTTCTAAAGCAGGGAAAAATTGCTGGGGTGACCTATTGGTAGCACAACAAATCGAACCTGACTAAGGGGTGACTACTGAGTGAATGTCATTGGGGACTTATATCAAGTCAATAGTAGTCGACGATTCCTATATGGAGTTATGCTGACACTACCCTAAAGAGAGGATACTTGTTTTTGAAAAGGTACTACTAGGGGTGTCCTCCTAATCCACAAGTTAATATATATTTGGTTTATATATTTGCATGGACCCTGTTGGTGTACGAGAGACCACACTGAGAAGGGGCTTTATCGGCCTTGACCTATCTAAGATTTACTGGACCAAGGAAGAATCTGCACATACAGAGGATATATTCTCCAACCATAGGGGTGGTTACTAGGAAAGGGTAATTGTCCAATCTAATAGTAACCTATGTCATATCTAAATGGGGTCGCAAAGAATGTGATCTAAATATAGTACTTACAAGGGAGGTGTTGCTAGGGACATTATCTTGAGCCCTGAAAAAAACCTATAGGTGTATGGTGGCCAACTCAAGGATAAAGTGTAGCAGACTTACATCTGCCATGAGCAGTGTATCCTAAGGTGTGAGAACCAATCAACCTAAAGTGTATCCATCAGCATGAGTGGTGTATGCATCGGCATAGTGAGAACTAACCAACTTAAGGTTCCCATTGGTGTGCAACGATCAATCTGGAAAGAAAGCGTGTAGGCTTACAACTTTTCAACCAGAACTGATCATCATGATAGTCTGTCATCAGTGGGATGGATGCTATCTAACCTAGAGCGACTACTAAGTGGGGAGCCTCAAGGAAGGACTAGACCTAGACTTGAAGCAGTCAGGAGAGAAGGATCCACTAGGGAACTTATCCTAAACCTCAAATATACTCGACCCAGTCAATGCACAAAGGCTAATCCAAGAAGAAAGCATAGCATACTCACATCCTCTTAAACGAAGACAACATAATGTATCTTATCGGCCATGAAGTAAGTCCTACCAAACTAACAAGGCCCTTGTCGGTGTGTAGTGGATAAGTAAGGAAGGAAATCATACCATACTTACATCCTCCAAAGCAAGAATACCACTAGGGTGACACATTGGTACCACACCAAGAGTAGTACCGAAGTGTCATTGGTGGCGTTATCTCAACTAAGAGTAGATCGAGATAAAAGATATGTGTTTATTATGTATGTTTGTATTGATGAGATAGACATCGCTTGGGTTACTCTACACCTACCCTGAACACATCATGATGGATTCGCAAATAAGATTACTTTCAACATAGAAGAGATTGAATTCAAAATGGAATTTTCATTGATGATAATTATTTTCAAACATGATTTATAATATTTTTTTAACTATAGCCAGTTGATTGGAAGCATTGGGCGTTCTCCCTTATGATTAATAAGCTGATAAGATCCTCTTTGGTAGGCCTTCTCCATGGAAAAAGGGCCTTCCCAAGTGGGTTTAAACTTGCCTCCCATTTTACGACGGGCAACAATCAGTCTCCTTAAAACTAAAATAAGCTCTCCTACTTAAAAAGCTCTAGGACGGATAAATTTGTTGTGAGCTTGAATCATTTTATCTTTATACAACTCACAAGCCGCCTCTCCGCAAACCATCGAGCTCTTCTAACCGCAACTTAGTGTTCTACTCTATTGTGATCTTGCTACCCACAGCTATCTTTAGTGATTAGAGTTGGACTTCTAATGGTTGAACGGCATCGGACCCATACACTAAGGAGAAAGGAGGAGTTGGAGTTGGTTAGTTATCGACAAGCCTTCAACTAACATGCCACTATCGCTATTATTGTCGAAAGTGTCTTCTGATTTTGATGGGAGTTTTGTTGAAGGCTTCTGCTAAGCCGTTTTCCCTCGAGTAGTTGATGGTAGAATATCTCCAATCTAAGGTGTGTCTTTAAGCAAAGTTGTCGATCTTCGTGCTCTTGAATGCCATACCATTATCAGATATAATTCATCGAGGCACACTAAACCTATATATGATATGGTTCCTAAACAACTGGAGCACATGCTGAGCTGTGACCTCTCTAAGTAGAATTGACTTCACCTATTTGGAAAAGTAGTCAGTAGTAGCTAAGATGAACCGATGACCATTTGAAGAAAGAGGATCAATCAGACCTAGTATGTTGATACCCTAGCACTCGAATGTGCTTGAGGCCAATGTAAGTTGTAGAATGTTGGGTGGTTGGTGGAGGACCACACCGTGTATTTGACATTGGTGGCATCACCTAGTCATATCCATGCATTCTTTGATCATTGATGACCAATAGTATCATAGTCTCTTGATCTTGGCTATCATATTTTGACTGGATTGGTTGGCAGAATTAACTAACTTCTCATGTGCAGAATCAACTAACTTCTCATGCCACTATCGCTTATTATTGTCGAGTGTCTTCTTCAGTATTTTGATGGGAGTTTTGTTGAAGGCTTCTGCTAAGCCATTTTCCCTCGGGTAGTTGATGGTAGAATATCTCTAATCTAAGGTGTGTCTTTAAGCAAAGTTATTGATCTTCGTGCTTTGAATGTCATACCATTATCAGATATAATTCATCGAGGCACTCTGAACCTATATATGATATAGTTCCTAAACAACTGTAGCACATGCTAAGCTATGACCTCTCTAAGCAGAATCGACTTCACCTATTTGGAAAAGTAGTCAGTAGTAGCTAAGATGAACTGATGACCATTTGAAGAGGATCAATCTAGTAGTCGGTACCCCAAAGACTGAATGTGCTTGAGGCCAATGTAAGATGTAGAATGTTGGGTGGTTGAAATACACCGTATTTGACATTGGTGGCATCACCTAGTCGTATCCATGCATTCTTTGATCATTGATGACCAATAGTATCATAGTCTCTTGATCTTGGCTATCATCTTTTGACTAGATTGGTTGGCTCCACATAATGCTAAGTGTACCTCATTCACGATCTTACGGGCTTCATGCTTGTCTAAACAATGTAACCACATATGATCAAAAGACCTCCGGTACAAGACACCATCCACAAGAGCATAAGAAAGTGCCCTCTGCTTCATCTGATGGGCTTGGGACTTCTCTTGAGGTTGTTTACCTTTATTTAGATAATCCATGAATGATTGCCTCCAATCTTACTTTTCATCCTTCTTAGCAATGGCAACCTCCCCTTCAATAGAGTACTTTTTGATGAGTTCAACATCAATAATGGATAAGACTTATCTATTTTAGACCATTATTGATATGGAGTTATCCTTCAGAGATGACAACTCCTTGGCAACCTTAGCTAAAGCATACACTACGATGTTCTCTCCTTGAGGAATCTTATAAAGGGGAACCTCTATGATTTGGGCCAACAACTCCATGGTGTACTTATGGTAGTGATGGAGCTTGGGCTTTATAACCTTATAGGACCCAATGATTTGGTTTATAACTAGCTGAGAATCCTTGAAGATGTTGATGTTCGAGATGCTTAGAGTAATGGCTAACTCCAAACTGGAAATCAGAGCCTCATATTTGACTTCATTGTTGGTGCAAATCAATTAAACTACTTTGAGTGAAATCAATCTTTCATGTTAAATTGAACCCTTCTACACTTAGAAAATACAACACTAATGCCTAATAAGACTTACCACACAAGCCTTAATACACACATTAGAATTAAGTCAACATTTCTAGCTTTAAGTTGGGATGGTGTATGATGTGATGTATGTTTTGTTTTATGATGTATTATTTTAGATTAGATGTTAGGGTGTATGCTTCGTAAGCTTGATGATAGGCCAATATTATCCTAATCATCTTTTCTGTAGGGGATTATGCTCATGGGATGCTTAAAAATTAATGTGAATGCTATTTTTGCAGGTTACTTAAATCCTTAAGCATAATCCAAGTTAGGATAGTTGGGCTTAGTTACCTATGTGTAAGGTGCAAAGTTCAAATTATAAATGGAACTTCTTATGATTATATGTATATTTAGCTAACCTCTATTTTATAGGTGTAGTTAGATTTACTTTTCCAAGACAAATATAATTTTTATGATATGAATTAGGATTAGTCCTATGGGGGATTAGGATGAGCAAAGCCAAAAGACTTTTTGTCTTGGGGTGCCCTGTGATGCTTTTTAGCAAGCACCATCCAAATCAAAGAAGGAACCAAATCAGAAATGGAGATATGAAGAAAGAAGACCCCCATAGAATTTAATAAAATTATAATTATTTTTTCATATTCCAGGTTGTATAAGGGTAGAGCTCGACTACCCATCTTTTGTCTCTTTGGGTTGTACGATGGTACCCAACCACACCAGCCTTTTATTCTTTTACGATAGCTTATATAATTATTTGATGTTATGTTTACACTGTGCATTAGGACGACATGCTTTTTAGAGTTTCTTAAATGATTAATATTTTAATGTGTGGCTTGGATATGATAAGTCTCTTAGGATAAAAATAAATTTTTTACCCAACTAATCACTCATAACTAAATTTTAATCCACTCATATTCTCATCATAAAGCCTAAGATATAAATAACATAATTAAAAGATTTAGCAACCTCTTAGCTGTATGATTGTATGTTTCACAAAATGCATGCATATTCTCTCTCTTGAACATGAAGGATCTCCATCCTTGCATGATAAAAGAATGTTTGACCTATGAGGGAATCCCTTATGGTGGAGAACATCTTCTAGCTAATTTGATCCATAACTTATTTCATCATGCATTTAAGCATAAGAATTCCTAAAGCCTTTGTCAAAATGATGTGCCTAAAATGAATTAAAATTTGAAAAGATTTTGCATTTATAGATTAAGTCATATGCTCATACCACTCATACTCTAGTCCCTTAGGGAGTGTGATCTTTTTCTAATTAAATAACTACCATAGTTATCTTGCAATTCATAAGATTGGACTAGATGGTTTTAAAATCATAGGAGAAGTTACCTGGCGACTACTCTAAGTAGTCATATGTCTAGGAGTCAGACAATTTATTCTATCTTGTGGTTGTAAACCCTTATATCCACCTACTACTTAGATTTAAGTCGTGCTTTAGCTCATATTAAAGATCCTTAGATTTAGGATCTGAGGTAGCTATTTTCTTCGAGCTATGAGCATAAATCCTCACCTCTTATGCATTCCCCCAACCTTATGTTGGTGGATTATAAACCCTAGTAATCTAATTAAATTTCAACTCAAAACATATAAATCTCTTCAACTTCAAAATTATAAATTCCAACCAAAGGATAGATTGGAATGCTCACTAGGCTTCCTAGTATTATGAGAATTTCCTACTTATTTCATTTGGATTCTAAAAATAAGTCTTCTCTTTGAATTTTCCTAATTGATTTTTCAAATACAGCTAATCTTTTGATAGTCTAACCTTGAAAGCTTTGGAGATGATAATTATCTACTTTAATTGAGAGTTTTCTTAAGAAATTTTATTTCCTAAGATGTAATTAACTATGGAGGCTTGCCTGCATTGGAAATTTTGGAACCTAGTTTAATATAAACCATGCTTTATTCATCCATGTAAAGGTGAGGAAAATCTTTGGTACATTTGAATACCCATCATGCCTTAGGAGTCCTTATTACATGATTAGGTCCATTGTAGGGTGATGCCTCTATCTTTCAAGATAGTACATCATATCTCAATGTACTCAATTAGCTCAGAAAGTACTCCCCCCCAATCATCCAAAAATAAACACCACAATGCCCTCTCTCCTTGATCATTAAATCCTCTCAACATCATCTTTTCTTTTTGGAGTTTGGAGATGTCGATCCTCAAGTAAATAAGGGTTCTTAGACTCATAATGTTTACTGATACACCTGGGTTAACCAGAACTTTGGATAGCCTATATCTGCTAACATCCACTATAATGTAAAGAGGTGGTTATGCTCGATCATCCCTAGGAGTAAGTCTTCATCACTGAATGTAATTCCTAAGATGTCCTTCAAGTGGCATGCCTCCTCTTTAGTAGCGGTCAGCCGAGCTAAGCATATCTCTAGATCAAGTAAGCCCTTGATTAGAGATTCCCTCATCTCTTTGGATAAGATAAGGTTGTCATATATGCTTAACTTAGCTAGAAACTTTCTAAGGTGAGCTAGGACATTATAATAAACTCTAGCATGGTCCTCTACAAGCATATCCATGGGTGGAGCATCCTATGGAGGGGCTATCTGCTCATTGGAACTAATGACTTGCTTACCCTTATCTTGAGATGCTACCCTAGGAGGTAGAACTTTGCCACTACGTAGGTTGACTTCACTGACTTTTTGGAATAATGAGCTTTTGAAAAGTTCTACCTTCTCATCTGGCATGCCTACAACATCTCCTATGGAATACTCAAAGTTAGTTGACTCCAAGTCAATCTCAACAGGTGAACTTGATTGATTCAAAGAAGGGTAATCCAACTAGAAATTCAAAAGGAAAGGATCAAAACTACTAAAGCTATTATTTTTATTTAGACTCGGAGAGCTTTCAATAGGAATAAAATCAAGAGCATCAAATATATAAGTAGAATCAGCTTTCTTCATTAATTTCTTTTTGGGTGGAGGTACATGATAAAAATTAAGTAAAGTAAGTAGAGTAAGGGATTTAGTGCCCTTATAAGTTGATTTAATGCTCTTGTCGTTAGAAGAGGAGCTAGAAGAAGAAGCTACGGTGGAGAGGATGGGACGGTGGCTACACCGGACTATCCCGGGCAAGTATGGTGATTACTAGGCTATCACCCTCCTAGTTGTCCTTGCAACTAACAAACCTTCCTTGGTGTTGAGGTTTGAGTTACCGTGCACTTGCAAGGAAAACTTCTTGATCCTAGAAATGATCTTCTTCAAGGTTCGAGATAGGAAGATATCTTGACCTTTTTTGGTCTTAAGAGGATCACAAGTATCTCCAATGATTACTCTAACAGAACTGGATGGGTGTTCTAATAAGTATTCCTTAAGGATAACTATGGCTCTCAACTTGTAGCTGCACTCAAGCTAGTCGTGAAAAGTGATACAATTTTTTAATACATGGCCTAACATGCGATGGTAGGGGAAATAACTAGGATCATCGCTCTTGCCCACTTCCTCCGGGCTCTTAGGATCTGGTAACTGAAATTCCCTCATATCGGCAAGATTAGGTGGAAAGTACCGATGGATATGAATATCGCCATCGGCTAGCAATGGTGGTGGTGGTGGTCGCTGGGTGGCAGATGATGGACGAGGTGGTGGAAGAGGAGGTGGCAAAGGAGGCTGTTGAGCTCGTAATATCTCATACTGAAATCTGCCTGGCTACTTACCTCTATCCACTAACACAATTGTCCCTGACTTCTTCTCAAACTCCTTCTGTGGCTTGGGCCTAGATGATTGGTCAGGAAAGGGCAACTGTTTGGCTTCCTCTTATAGGCTAGCCACCTTATTGATTAATTTCTTAAATATTTTGATGGTAAAGCCCTTAAGCATGAAGGCGACCAGACCATGAATATTGTTGAGAAGACTCTCAATGGCATGTTATTCGGATAATTGTGGTTTGCATTTGATGCTCAAGTTGTTCCACCTGAGGATGTAATCAATAAGGGACTCGTTGAATTTCTATTTCTCTACAATGGGGTCGCCTACAGTCACCCTCTACTGAGCTCCAGGAAATTTCTTGATGAAGAGGTGCTCCAACTCAGCAAAAGCCTTCACCAAACTATTGGGCAGTTTGGCGTAGCAATCAAATGCAACACCTAACAGACTGCAAATGAAAAGGCAAAAGAGGGTGTGTTCCGCAACTGTGTTGCAACTGACTCTAAAGTGTGCAATGTTATCGTGGGTTCCCACCATCAAAGATCTTGAAGGATGGTGGCACAAAACCCTAAATAAAATATAAACTAAATAAAAACCTAAACCTAAAAAATGAACCTAAAAATAAATAAAAAATAAAGCCTAAACCCTAAACTAAAAAAAACTTAAACCTAAAATAAAGAAAATAAATTAAACATAAGCCTAAACTAAAATAAATATAACTTAAACCTAAACCTAAACCTAGAATAAACTAAACCTAAACCCTAAACAAAATAAAATAAAATAAAATAGAATATAACATAAACCTAAACTAAAAAAACCTAAAAAAAACATAAAACCCAAACTTAAAAAAATAAAATAAAACCCAAAACCAAAACCTAAAAATAAAAAATAAAACCTAAACCTAAAAATAAAATAAGAATAAAACTAAACTAAAAAATAAACATAAACCAAAACCTAAAAAATAAACTAAAATAAAGAACCTAAATTCAAATAAATAAAACTAAAATAAAAAACTAAACTAAATAAAAAAAACAAACCTAAATAAAAATAAAAAATAAAATAAACTAAAATAAATAAAAAATAAACTAAATAAACCTAAACCTACTAGTTTACATAATTAAAAGAAAACTTTAAACCTTAAACCCTAAACCCTAAGCCCTAAACCCTTAACCATAAATCTTAAACCCTAAACCCTAAAGTCTAAACCATAAAACTAACCCTAAACTTGAAACCTTAAACTTATAACCTTAAATCTTAAACCCTAAACCCTAAACTTTAAAAAACCCTAAACTCTAAACCCTAAACCCTAAACCCTGACCCTAAACCCTAAATTGTAAACCCTAGAACCCTAAACGCTAAACCTTAAACTAACCATAAACCATAAACCCTAAACCCTAAAAACCCTAAACCCCAAAGCCTAAACCCTAAACCTTAAACCCTAAACCCTAAACTAGTCCTAAGCCCTAAGGTTACCGTAAACCCTAAACTCTAAACCTTAGACATTAAACCCTAAAAACCTTAAACTTTAAAGACTAAACACTAAACCCTAACACTAAACCATTAACCCTAAAACCATAAATCGTATAACCCTGAACCCTAAACCATAAACCATAAACCCAAAACCCTAAAAGCCTAAAAACTTAAACCTATTCTAAATAAAACCTACAAAAATAAAATAAATAAATAAACCTAAACCTAAACTAAAACCTACACCTGAACTAAAAAATAAAATAAAATAAACTAATAAAAATAAACTAAAATAAAATATATAAAAACCTAAACTAAACTAAACAATAAAATAAACCTTAGAATAAATAACCTAAATATAATAAAAACCAAACATAAAATAAAAATAAATTAAACCTATAATAAAATAAAATAAAAACTAAATAATAACCTAAACCTAAAAAATAAAACTTAAAATAAAACCTAAAAATAAATTTTAAAAAAACCTAAACCCTAAACTCAAAAAAAACCTGAACCCAAAATAAAAATAAAATAAACAAATTAAAATAAACTTAAACCTAAAATAAAATTAACAAAACTAAAATAAATAAAACTTGAACTTAATCCTAAAATGAACTAAACATAAACCTAAACCTAAACTAAATAAAATAAAATAAACTAAAAATAAATCAAACCAAAAAAAAAAATAGAACCTAAAATAAACTTAAAATAAAACGAAAACCTAGACCTTAAAAAAATAAACTAAAAACCTAAACCTACACCTAAAAATAAAAAATAAGGCCTAACTTAAAGAAATAATATAAAAATAAAACTATACTAAAAAATAAACATAATCAAACCTAAACCTAAAATAGAAACTAAAATAAAAAACCTAAACTAAAATAAATAAAATAAACTAAATGAAAATAAGAAATAAAAATAAATAAATAAAAAATAAAATAAGCTAAATAAATAAAAAAATAAACTAAATAAACTTAAAAAGCCTAAACCTATCGGTTTACCTAATTTATATAAAAAAAACCCTAAACCCTAAACCCTAAATCCTAAACCATAAACCAAAAACATTAACCCTAAAACTAAGCCTAAACCATGAACCTTAAACCTAGAACCCTAAACCTACAACCACAACCTAAACCCTAAACCTTATACCCTAAAAAACCCTAAACCCTAAACCATAAACCTTAAACCCTAATTCCTAAACCCTAAACCCTGAACCCTGAACCTAAAACCCTAAACCTTAAACCCTAACCTTAACCCTAAACCCTAAACCCTAATACCAAAGCCATAAAACCCTAAACCCTAAACCTTAAATGCTAAGGCATAAAAACCCTTAACCCTAAAGCCTAAACCAAAAGCCCTACACTAACCCTAAACCCTAAGCTAACATTAAACCCTAAACCCTAAAAACCATATACTCTAAATCTTAAACACTAAACCCTAAACACTAAACTTTAAACCCTAACTCTAAGCACTGAATTCTAAAATGCTAAACCCTAAAACCCTCATCTCTAAACCATAAAACTAAGCCTAAAGAACCCTAAACCTATAAGACTAAACCTACAAACCTAAACCCTAAACCCTAAAAAAAAATTATAAACCATAAACCCTAAACCCAAACCCTAACCCTAAACAATAAACCCTTAATCCTTAAACCCTAAACTCTAAACTAACCCTAAACCATAAAACTTAAACCCTAAAAACCCTAAACCCTAAACTAACCCTAAACCCTAAACTCTAAATCCCAAAAACCTTAAACCCTAAAGCCTAAACACTAAATCGTAAGCCCTTAACCCTAACCCTAAGCACTAAACCCTCAAATCCTAAACCCTAAAATCGTAAACCCTAAACCCTAAAGCTTAAACCATAAAAACTTAAAAAATTAAACTTAAAGTAAATAAAACTTAAAAATAAAATACATTAATTAACTTAAACCTAAATAAAATAAATAAAATAAAATAAAATAAAAACCTAAACTAAAACCTAAACTTAACCTAAAAATAAATTAAAATAAAAAAATAAAAAAAAACTAAAATAAATTAAAAAAATCTAAGCTAAACTAAAAAATAAATTAAACCTAAGAACAAAAACCTAAATAAAATAAAAATTAAATGTAAAATAAAAATAAATTATACCTAAAATAAAATAAAATAAAAAATAAATAAAAACATAAATCTATAAAATAAACCTGAAAATAAATAAAAAATAAAACCCAAACCCTTATCTAAAAATAAACACTAAACCTAAAATAAAAATAGAATAAATAAAATAATATAAACCTATACCTAAACTAAAATAAATAAAACCTAAGCCTAAACCTAAACCCTAAAATAAATAAAATAAGATAAACTAAAAATAAACCTAAACCTAAACTTAAAAATAAAACCTAACAATAAACCTAAAATAAAAACCTAAAACCTAAACCTGAAACCCCAAGGCCTACAAAGCTAAAAATTTAAACCAAAATTAAATAAAACTTAAAAATAAAAAAACATAAAGAAAAATAAAATGACAACTATATGAAAAATAGAAATGTAAACCTAAAAATAAAACCTAAAAATAACACAACAACAACAACAACAAGCCTTAATTAATAGGTCGTACATGAATCCTCCTTGTGTCCTATTATGTGTCAAATTCCCATTTAAATCAAGTGTGCTAAGATCATTTTTTATAGATCTTAACCAAGACTTTTTAGATCTACCTCTACCTTTCTTAACATAAGGCAAATCTAATGCATCTACTCTCTAATCATCATCATGGGATGGTCGACGCTTTATGTGGCCAAACCATCTAGGCTCTCTAATCTTATCTACCAGCTACTCCAACTTTTTATCGAATATACTCATTTTGCATTCTATCTCTAAGAGTAAAGCCACTCATCCACCTAAGCATCCTCATCTCTGTGACACTTAACTTAGTCTTATGCTTCTCTTTTATTGGCCAACATTCTGCACCATAAGTCATTGAAGGTCTTACCACCATCTTAAAAAATTTTCCCTTAAGTTTAAGTGGAACTTTTCTATCACATAATAGGCCAAATGCATTCCTCCACTTCAACCATCCAACTTGAATTCTACTAATAACATCTCCATCTATTTCACCATCATTTTGAACAATAGAGCCTTAATATCTAAATCACTCAATCTTATTAATGACTTGTTCACCTAATGTCACAATACAACTAAAATTACACTTCATATATTCAGTTTTAGATCTACTTAAATGAAAACCTTTAGACTCTGAGTTGACCTCCATAATTCAAGTTTCTATTGGACTCCCTCTCTAGCCTTATCAACAAGAAGAATGTCATCAGCAAAAAGCATACACCAAGGTACATCTTCTTGTAAATGCCTAGTAAGAACATCCATAACTAAAGTAAAAAAAGATAAGGGCTTAAAGCTGATCCTTGATGTAATCCAACAGAAATAGAGAAATAAGAAATAAAACCTAAACCTAAAATTAAAAAAAAACCTTAACCTAAAATAAATAAAATAAAATAAAACTAAACTTAAACTAAAATAAACTAAATTAAAATAAATAAAACCTAAACATAAACCTTAAATGAACTAAACCTAAACCCTAAACCAAATAAAATAAAATAAACTAAAAACCTAAACTTGAACTTATAAATAAAACTTCAAAATAAACCTAAAATAAAAACCTAAAACCAAAACCTAAAAAAATAAAATAAAATCCTAAACCTAAACCAAAAAATAAAAAATAAAACCTAAACCTAAAAAATAAAATAAAAATAAAACTAAACAAAAAATAAACATAAAAATAAACCTAACCCTAAAAAATAAACTAAAATAAAAAACTTAAATAAAATAGATAAATCTAAATTAAATAAAATAAACTAAATAAATATTAAAAATAAAACTAAATAAAAAGAAAAAAATAAAATAAACTTAAATAAATAAAAAAAATTTAATAAACTAAAAATAAAACCTAAACCTACCTGTTTACCTCATTTAAAAAAGAAAAAACATAAACCATAAACCCTAAATCCTAAACCATAAACCCTAAATCTTAAACCATAAAACTAAGCCTAAACCCTGAACCCTAAACCTACAACCCTAAACCTTAAACCCTAAACCCTAAAACCCTAACCCTAAAGCCTAAACCATAAACCATAAATCATAACTCCAACCATTCCAAACTCCTAAACCCTAACCTGATGTGGACCCTGATTAAAGCTAAAGCTAAACTAGGCTAATCCTAAACCATAAAACTAAACCATCCAAACCCACTCTAAACTCCACCCTAAACTAAACTAAACTGCTAATCCTAAACCCTAAACCCTAAACCATAAAAACCCTAAACCCTAAAGCCTAAATACTAAAGAATAAACCAAAAACCCTAACCCTAAACACTAAACCCTAAAACCCTAAAATCTAAAACCCTAAACCATAAACCCTAACCCTCTAAGCCTAAAACCTAAAACCTAAACATAAAGTAAATAAAACTTAAAAATAAAATAAATAAAAATACCTAAAGCTAAATAAAAAAATTAAATAAAATAAAACCTAAACTAAAACCTAAATATAAAATCAAATTAAATAATAAAAAACTAAAATAAATTAAATAAAACCTTAACTATACTAAAAAAATAAAATAAACCTAAAATAAAAACACAAATAAAATAAAAAGCTAAACTAAATGGAAATAATAAAAATATACACAAATAAAATATAATAATAAAACCGATTAAAGGATAAAAATAAATAAAAAAATAAACCAAACCATAAACTAAAATAAAAACTAAACCTAAAATAAAGATAAAATAAATAAAATAAAATAAACTACATAAACTAAAATAAATAAAACTTAAACCTAAACCTTAAATAAATTAAACCTAAACATTAAACTAAATATAATAAAATAAACTAAAAATAAACCTAAACCAAAACTAAAAAAATAAAACCTAAAAATAAACCTAAAATAAAAACCTAAAACCTAAACCCTTAACCTTAAACCTTAAGAAGCTAAAACCTTAAAACTATGCTAAATAAAACCTAAAAATAAAATAAATAAAAAAACTTAAAGAAAAATTAAATGAAAAAATAAAATAAATTAAAAACATATATTAAAACCTAAACATAAACCTAAAGCTAAAAAGAAAATAAAATATAAAATAAAAATTAAACAAAATTAAAATAAATAAAAACCTAAACTAAACTAAAAAAAAATAAAAAACCTAAATAAAATAAAAACTATACCTAAAATAAAAATTAAAAAAACCTAAAATAAAATAAAATAAAAACTAAATAAAAACCTAAACCTATAAAATAAAATTAAAATAAAACCTAAAAATAAGTAAAAAATAAAACCTAATCCTTAAACTAAAAAAAACCTAAAAAATAAAATAAAATAAACCTAAACCTAAACTAAGATAAACTAAACTAAAATAAATAAACTTAAACCTAAACCTAAACTAAAAGAATACCTAAAATAAACCTAAAATAAAAATATAACATAAACTTAAAAATAAAGTAAAAACCTAAACTTAAACCTTAAAAAAAATAAATAAAAATAAAACTAAACTAAAAAATAAACCCAGATCTAAACCTAAACTTAAAAAATAAAGTAAAAGAAATAAACCTAAAATAAAAAAATTTAAACTAAATAAAAATAAAAATAAACTTAAATAAAAGTAAAAAACAAAATAAACTAAAATAAATAAAAAATATACTAAATAAACCTAAACCTAAACCTAAACCTAAAAATAAAATAAATTAATAATTAAAAACCAAATTAAAATAAAATAAATAAAAACCTAAAGTAAACTAAAATAAAATAAAATAAAAATAAAACTAAGCGTAAAATAAAAATAAAATAAACCTAAAATAAAATGAAATAAAAAAACTAAATAAAACCTATAAAAAAAATAAACCAATAAATAAATAAAAAATAAACCCTAAAACCTAAAAAAACCTAAGGCTAAAATAAACAAAATAAAATAAACCTAAATCTAAACTAAAATAAACTAAACTAAAATAAATAAAACCTAAAACTAAAATAAACTAATCATATATCCTAAACTAAATAAAATAACATAAATTAAAAATGAACCTAAACTTAAAGTAAGAAATAAAACTTAAAAATAAACCTAAAATAAAAAACTAAAACCTAAACCTAAAATAATAAAATAAAAACCTAAACCTAAACCTAAAAATAAAAAATAAAATCTAAACCTAAAAAATAAAACAAAAATAAAACTAAACTAAAAAATTAACATAAACACTAAAATAAAAAAAAAAAAATAAAATAAAAAATGTCACTAAATAAAATAAAAATAAAAATAAATAAAAATAAAAAATAAAATAAACTAAAATAAATAAAAAATAAAGTAAATAAACTTAAACCTACTAGTTTATTTTTTTTTTCAAAAAAAATCCTAAACCCTAAATCCTAAACCCTAAACCCCAAACCCTAAAACTAACCTTATATCCTAAACCCTAAGCCTTATTCCCTATTCCCTAAACCCTAAAAGACCCTAAACCCAAACCCTAAACCCTAAACCCTAATCTTAAACCCTAAACCCTAACAGGATAAATCCTAAAACCATAAACCCTAAACCCTATGCCCTAAACCCTAAACCCTAATCCTTAAATCCTAACCCCTAACCCTAAACCCTAAACCATAAACAGTAAACCTTAAACCTAAACCTAAAGTAACTAAATAAATTAAAAAATAAACCTAATCCCTAAAACCTAATAAACTTGAACCTAAACCTAAACTTAAACCCTATGAGAGGGCAGAACCTTGACGGCATAAACATCACCATCAACTAGGCTCAATCAAGATTTGGTGGTGAAGGTGAAGGCTAAGGCGGCAGTTGTCATAGTGGAGATGGGGATCTGGAGGTGCTGGTGCATATGCAATTGGTGCTCGGAATAGTTGTGGTTCTGGAGGCGGGAGGAGTGACGGAAGTTACAACCGTGGTAGTTGTGGAGAGAGATCGAGGATATGATGGTGGATCCGGCTACTAGAGAGGCCGGGGTGGTTTTGATGGGAATTAGAAAAATTGAAGAATGATTGATCCGATCTGCTACTTATGGAATTATGTCTTTACATTAGAGACAGTTATAGTTATTTATGGTTTTGATTTGCTCTATACGTGCTCATTGTTTATTTATGTCATCGCTTACGTCTTAGAAAACTTGGTGTGCAACTTGGTTGATGAAATAAAAAAAAAAGAAATGTTGAATCTGAATTTGTTCTTTATTAAAAAAAAAAAACAAAAACCCTAAATCCTAAACTAAAACCACAACCCTAGACCTAAAATCTAAAGCCTAAACCATTAATACCCTAAAGCCTAAACTACAGACCATAAACCCTAAAGTTTAAAACCTTAAACCCTAAACCCTAAACCTTAAACCCACAACTAAACTAAAAACTTAAACCCTTAAAAGCTAAAAACCAAAACCTAAAAATAAAATAAACAAAATACCTAAACTAAAATAAATTAAAATAAATTAAAAACCTAATATTAAACCTAAACCTAAACCTAAACCTAAACCTAAAAAGAAAATAAAATAAAAAACATAAAAACTAAACTAGAATAAAATCAATAAAAACCTAAATTAAACTAAAAAAATAAAAAACTTAAATAAAATAAAAAGTAAACCTAAAATAATAATAAAATAAAGCTAAAACAAAGTTAAAAAATTAAATAAAAACCTAAATAAAAAATAAACCTTAAAATAAATAAACAATAAAACCTCAACCCTAAACTAAAAAAAAAACCTAAACCTAAAATAAAAATTAAATAAACTTAAACTTAAACATAAACTAAAATAAACTAAACAAAAATAAATAAAATCTATACCTAAACCTAAAATAAACCAAACCTAAACCTAAAATAAATAAAATAACCTAAAATGAACCTAATCCTAAAACTAAAAAAATAAACCTAAAAATAAACTTAAAATAAAACCTAAAACCTAAACCTAAAAAAAATAAAATAAAAAACCTAAACTAAAATAAAAAATAAAACCTAAACATGAAAAATAAAATAAAATAAAACTAAACTAAAAAAAACTATACATAAAAAACATAAATAAAATAAAAATAAAACGTAAATAAAATAAATAAACCTAAAATAAATAAACTAAATAATAATAAAATTAAACCAAAATAAGATAAAAAATGAAATAAAATAAATAAAAAATAAACTAAATAAACCTAAACCTACGTCCTTACTTAATTTTAAAAAATAACAAAAAATGAAATAAAGTAAGAAAAACCATAACCCTAAAACTAACCCTGAACCCTAAACCTACCACTAACAAACCCAAAACCAGATCCAAACTCTAAAACCCAAAAAACCAAAACCTCAACATAAACTAAATAAAACCTAAAAATAAAATATATAAAAAACCTAAACTATAACCTAAATTAAACCTAAACCTAAACCTAAGCCCAAACCAAAATATAAAAATAAAATAAAATAAAAAATAAAAATTAAACTAAAATAAAATAAATAAAAACCTAAATTAAACTAAAATATAAAATCAACCTAAAAATAAAAAACCTAAATAAAATAAGAAATAATCATAAAATTAAAATAAAATAAACCTAAAATAAAATAAAATAAAATAAAATAAAAACTAAATAAAAACTTAAACCCAAAAAATAAAGCTAAAATATAAAACAAAAAATAAATAAATAATAAAACCAAAACCCTAAACTAAAAAAAATGTATACCTAAAATAAACAAAATAAAATAAACTTAAACCTAAACTAAAATAAACTAAAGTAAAATAAATAAAATCTAAACTTAAGCCTAAAAAAATAAACTACTCGACTAAATAAAATAAACTAAACTAAATTTAAACTTAAAAATAAACCTAAAATAAAAACCTAAAACCTAAACCTAAAAAAAATAAAATAAAAACCTAAGCCTAAACCTAAACCTAAAAAATGAAATAAAAATAAAACTAAACCATAAAATAAACTTAAACTTAAACATAAACCTAAACAATAAAAACCAAAATAAAAAACTAAAACTAAAATAATTAAACCTAAATAAATAAACTAAACTGAATAAAAATAAAAATAAGCCTAAGTAAAAAAATAAAGTAAAATAAATTAACAAAATAAACTAAATAGACTAAATAAACATAAACCTACTAGTTTACTTAATTTAAAAAAATCAAAAAAAAAATTTTAAGAAAAAACCCCAAACCTAAACCCTAAAACTAACCATAAACCATAAACCCTAATACCTAAACTTTAAAATCCTAAACCCTAAACCCTAAACCCTAAACCCTAAACCCTAAACCCTAAACCCTAAACCCTAACTACTAAATCCAAACCTAGTAAACCTAAACTGAACTCCAAAACCCTAAACCACTAAACCACAGACTGAGAAGCGTGGATGCACTTAAACTAAATAACATGAATAAAATAAATAAAACCTAAACCTAAATAAAATAAAAACATAAACTAAAATTTTAACGTAAACATAAACATAAATGTATAAATAAAATAAAAATTCAAAATTAAACTAAAATAATATAAATAAAAATAGAAACTAAACTAAAAATAAATAAAATAAACCTAAATAAAATAAAAATTAAATGTTAAATAAAAATAAAATAAACCTAAAATAAAATATAACAAAAATAAAATAAAAACCTAAACCTAAAAAATGAACTTAAAAATAAATGTAAAATAAAACCTAAACCCTAAACTAAAAAAATAACTTAAACATAAAATAAAAAAAAACTAAACTAAAATAAAAAAAACCTAAACCTAAACCAAAAATAAACTAAACCTAAACCCTAAACTAAATTATATAAAATAAACAAAAAATAAACCTAAAAATAAACAAAAAAAATAAAACCTAACACCTAAACCTAAAAAAAAATTCAAAACCTAAACCTAAAAATAAAAAATAAAATTAAACCTAAAAAATAAAATAAAAATAAAACTAAACTAAAAAATAAACATAAACCTAAACTTAAACCTATAAAATAAATTAAAAAAAAACATAAATAAAAACAAATAAACCTAAAATAAATAAACTAAACTAAATAAAAAATAAACCTAAGTAAAAATAGAAAATAAAATAAATTAAATTAAATTAACTAAATAAATATAAATCTACTAGTTTACTTATTTTTTTTTAAAATCCCCCTAAACCCAAAACCTTAAACCCTAAACCCTAAATCTAAACCCTAAACCTAAACTAACCCAACCCTAAACTGTAACCCCTAACATATAACTACCCTCCAAAACTACATGCTAAAACCTACTAAACCCTAAACCTAGTCATAAAATCCTAAACCCTAAATAACCCAAACCCAGGCTAAAGCTAAACCCTAAACCTAAACCTAAAACCCAACCTTAACCTTAAACCTAAACCCTAAAACTGAACCTACAAAACCCCAAACCTCCCAAAAGCATAAATGCTAAACCCTAACCCTAAACCTCAAACCCTAAACCTAAACCTAAAGTAACTAAATAATTTTAAAATAAACCTAAACTATAATAATTAGCGAAACCTTGACAGCAGGAACATCACCATCAACCAGGCTTCGTCTAGATCTAACAGTGCAAGTAAATGTGGAGAAGACATTTATCACAGTGGTGGTGGGGGATCTAGATGTGCCGGTGGATTTGGAGGTGGTGGTCAGAGTAGTGGTGGTTACGGAGGCGGGAAAAGCGATGAAGGTTACAACCGTGGTGGTGGCGGAGGTAGAGATCGATGATATGATTATGGATCCCACTACTCATGAGGCTGGGATGATTCTGATGGGAACTGGAGAAACTAAAGAATGGCCAATTCGATATGCTGCTTATGGAACTATGTCTTTATAGTATAGATGGTTCTAGTTATCTAGGCTTTTTGATTTTCTCTAAGCATGCTCATTTTTGATCTATCTCATCGCTTGTGTCTTAGAAAACATGGTGTGTTACTTCATTGATGAAATCAAAAAAGAATAAATGTTGAATTTGAATTTGTTCACTATTAAAAAAATGCAAAAACCCTAAACCCTAAAATAAAACCTAAACCCTAAGCCTAAAACCTAAACCTTAAATCTTAAAAACCCTAAACCCTAAACCATAAACCCTAAAATAAAATAAAAACTAAACAAAAACCTAAACCTAAAAAATAAACCTAAAAATAAAACCTAAAAATAAATAAAAAATAAAACCAAAACCCTAAACTAAAAAAAACCTAAATCGAAAAAAAAACCTAAACTTAAACCTAAACTAAAATAAACTAATGTAAAATAAATAAAACCTAAACCTAAACCTAAACCCTAAGTAAAATAAAATAAACTAAAAAATAACCTAAACCAAAACAAAAAATAAAATCTAAGAATAAACCTAAAATAAAAACCTAAAATGTAAACCAAAAAAAATAAAATAAAAACCTAAACCTACACATATAAAAAATAAAACCTAAACATGAAAAATAAAATTTAAATAAAACTAATCAAAAAAATAAACTAAAATAAATAAACCTAAAATTAATAAACTAAACTAAATAAAAATTAAAATAAGACTAAATAAAATCAAAATAAAATAAACTTAAATAAATAAAAAATAAACTAAATAATTTTGTGACTGCATAATTTAAAACACACTAAACTCTAAACCATAAACCCTAAACCCTAATCGGACCCTAAACTACTCCTAAACTCTCTAAACCTTCCTACCCTAAACCCTGGGCCTAAACTCTAAACCCCACCCTAAAACCCTCACCACACCCACCCCCAAACCCTCTAAACCTCCAAAAAAACCTATAATAAACCTAAATAAATATAAAACCTAAATAAATAAATAAATAATACACTACCAAACCTAACTACCTTAAATGCAATAAATAAATAAAAAAATATTATAAATAAATAAAACCTAAACTAAAATATAAAATAAACTTAAATAAAATAAATAAAACTAAATGTAAAATCAAAATAAAATAAACCTAAATTAAAATAAAATAAAACTAAATAATACTAAACCTAAAAATAAACTAAAAAATAAATAAAAAAACCTTAAAAAAATAAATAAAAGAAAATAAAATAAACCTAAACTAAAACTAAAATAAACTAAACTAAAATAAATAAAAAACCTAATCCTAAACCTAAAATAAAGTAAACCTAAACCCTAAACTAAATAAAATAAAATAAATTAAAAATAAACCTAGACCTAAACTAAAAAAATAAAATCTAAAAATAAACCTAAAATAAAAACCTAAAACCTAAACCTAAAAAAATAAAATAAAAACCAAAACCTAAACCTAAACCTTAAAAATAAAATAAAAATAAAACCAAACTAAAAGATAAGCATAAACCTAAACCTAAACCTAAAAATAAACTAAAACAAAAAAAATCCAAATTAAAATTAATAAACATAGAATAAATAAACTTAAAAAAACAAAAAATAAAAAATAAATTTAAATAAAAAATTTAAATTAAATTAAATAAAAAAATAAACTAAATAAACCTAAACCTACCGATTTTCTTAATTAAGAAAAAGACCTTCAAGGGCCATCTTTATTTGGTTATATCCAGATGTGTCATCCATGAAAGAGAAGACTGTATGAGATGAGGAAATGTCCAATGTTAGCTCTGGGATTGGTAGTTAAAATTTTCCTTTTTAGCATGCCTTATTTAAATCCCTAAAATTGACGCATATGTGAGTTTGACTCATATTTTTATTAACTAGGATGATGCTGGCTACCAAGTAGGGTATTTTTCTTCTCGGATGAAGATAACATCGATCAATTTCTTTACTTTAGAAATGGCATGTTGTTCTATGTCTAATCGCATGTATCTAGAAACTTGCTTGATAGGATTAGCAGTAGGCTCTATTACTAGTCTATGGACCGCTATGTCAGGAGCCAATCTAGTCATCTCTTCATAACTCCATGCAAAGCAGTCCTTAAACTCAGTTAATAGCCTAACTAGATCATTGGTTTCAATTTCAGTCAATAAATAAATGATGTATGTCGGGCATGAATCTTCTTCAGTTCCTAAGTTGATTTCCTTGAGCTCATCGATGGTTGACTTGATCTCTTCTTTGAACTCTAGCGATGCATCTTTGACTTCAAAATCATCGGATCATTTGAAGTTTTAAGCCTCCATGAGTTAATGTGATTTGAAAAGAACCTATCGATTCCAAATGATTGGTGATGACTAGCGTGTCATCATCATCGACTGGACCCACTATAATGAATCCTAGTCTCAATCTTGATTGAGAGATTTTGCATTTGTTCTTCCATATTCTTTTAGAGTAGTCTGACATATGCTTTGACCAAGTATGTGTTCTTTCCTAAATTATGAACACAAGGCAAGTACCAATCAAAAGGTATTTCTATTAAATCTTTATATGAATCATCCTCAAGTTCTACATCAACTTCTAGACTTGAGATGATGCTCTAGAAAGAACCTCGATTCTTCACAACTTGGATGACTTAGGGGCTTTCTTAACTACCAAACCCTCAACTTCTTTAGAGGAAAGTGGGGTTCGAGATAAGGTTCCCAACTGATGCCTAACTATTTCACATATAGACTTGGATACACTTATGCTTTGCTTTGGAACTCGATCTTCATCACTATCTAGATCAAGTGTCACCTCCAAGGGAATCTACTGCTAAGAAGAGTTGGCTGGTGTGCTACCATATAAATCCCATCCTATGAACTAGATTTGAAGTCTATATGGATAGCAGGTGTACTCTTAGTAGCTGGGACATATCTTCTATTGGGTGGCCAATAAGATTGTTTTGCACCCATGAGACTGCCTTTGAACTAGCCTCTTCCTCTACTTGGTGGAGGTCAAGTCATCCTACCCATATATTCAAATGGAGTAACTAATTGTGGGTGGAATATAATGTCAGGCTTCACTTACTCCTCCAATCTTTTTTTGCATCCTTTAATTTTTTTTCATTTTCTCTTTTCTTTTCTTTTTCTTTTTTTCTTTCTTTATCTTTTTTTTCTTTTTCTTTTATTTTTAAAATTTGGCCAAGTTTGTGAGAATAGACTTATTTATTTTGAGAGAGGTAGTAAGCTGCATTCTCATATATGATGACCTCATGAACTGTAAATGGCTTGAGATCTCCTTTGACATAGTAGATGATCCCACCTCTCATGAACTTGCTACACTGATGTAGAGAGAATGGAACTATGTTGTTCTCATGTATCCATGGTCTCCCAAATAAAGCATTGAAATATGTATCTAAATCTATACTTGAAACTTGGCTTCGGTAATCCAATCATCTATCTCTATGGGCAACACAATGGAGCCTGAGGCTTGTTGACCTCACTTTTGGAGTGTGGATTCAATCTTACCATCTTAGACTTAAAAGTCTTCTAGACACTAAGACTTCCCTAGTCATAAGACACTTCTAACAATTAGGAAAACACTTAACATAAGCCTAAAGAATTAGAAGGGTTAACCATAGGATTAGGTTATGCCCTAGGGATTAGGATAATCCACCTACCCTACAACCCAAATCTAATCCATGTTCACCTTCTTAAACCAACCTCAAGTTCAATTCAAACAATAAATTCAAATCTAGATCCAAACCCAAATTCCAAAACCAAATGATTGAAGCCCATGATCAAATCCAAACTTGACCTTTCCTAAGCCATTGACCTACTTGGTAGAGAAAGTGGTCTATCTATCAATAATAACAAAAGTTATTTTATTACTTCTTCAAGCATCTCCAATAATAAAATTAATCAAATCCTGCATATCACTAACTTTAAATATCAACACCTTCCTCTTAAGTACTTGGGTGCTCCTCTTTTTAATGGTCTGAAATGATCCCATCTTTTTGATGAGTTAATTAAAAAAAAATTAAATAAAATTTATGTTTGGAAATTTCATTTACTTTCCTTAGGTGGTAAGCTTACTATTCTTAAAAGCACTCTCAATCCAATGCCTCTTTATTTGATTCAAACTATTATCCCCACTAATGCTACTCTTATCAAAATTGATCGCTTGCTTAATAAATTTTTTTGGGATCAAATAATTCTACTAAAAGAATACATTGGACTTCCTGGCATAAATGTTGTGGTCCCTTGGGTGTAGGTGGTCTCAGTTGCAAATTGATTCATAAAGCTATTACAGCTTTCTCTCATAAGCTCTGGTGGAATATTAGAAAGAATGATAGCCTTTGGACTTATTTTATGAAGAAAAAATATTGCCAAGTAAACACCCTCTTATCTGTGCTTATAAAGTTGGTGACTCTCCAGTTTAGAAAAGGCTTTACTCCATTAAATAGGTTGTTGAACCCTTAATATATTGGGGTATTCATTCGGGTTCTTCTTTCTTTTGGCAAGGCAATATGTTTAGCAATGGCTCTATTGACTCCCTTTTATCTACCCACTCTACTGCATCTATCAAAGTTAACTCATTATAGCATAATAACACTTAGAATGAAAAGAAACTTGAGAATTATATTCCTATTTCCCTTTTAGATAACTTTAGAAATATCCCTATTTTCTATAACAAACCTAACCAAATTCTCTTTAAGCTTTCTTATAATGGTGATTTTGTTCTTAAAGTGGTTTGGATTTTTATTAGAGATAAGCAAAACTCATCTAATGTTTTTATTAAACTTTGGAAAAATATCATTACCATTTCTTATTCTATTTTAGCTTGGAGGATTTTGAATAACTTTATTTCTGTGGACTCTTTGCTCTGGAATAAATGGTTATATTTTCCTACAAAGTGTTATTGTTGCTTTCATATTGAAAATGTTAATCATGTTTTTTTTAATGGTGTTATTGCTTCTAAATTATTTTTATAGTATGATGATTTATTTAATACCAACTACTTTCGTGTCTCTCTTTCCATATATCAACTTCTTGAAGTCTATTTCCAAAAAATTGTGAAAGGTCATATCAAAGTTCTAGTTGCTATTACCTTTATCTGGTACATCTAGATGTAAATAAATGATGCTAAATATCATGGTATTCCTATGAGCCATAAAAGGATCTTGGCTAGAATGAAACAAAAAATTCAAGCTCTATTTAATGCTAATCTTATTAGTAACATTCATTTTAGAGGCTATAATTTGTTGCTAAACAATTGGACATCATTCTACCTAATGTTGACTCTTATAAAAGAGTTAGGATTATCCATTGATAAAACCCAAAGAAAATTTGATTAAAGTGAATACTGATGGTTTTGTTGCTTCCAATAAAAATGGTTGTGGTGGTATTCTTAGGGATTCTAAAGGTATGCTCATTCGTGTTTTTTTATCCTCTTAAAGCTATTCTATTATCTTTGTTGAGTTTATGGTTGTGTCAATTATTGAAATTTGTTTGAATAAAGGTTTCCTCAACATCGATTAAATTTGATGCTCTTGCTTCTTAGCATGCTAAACTCTAATAGAATAGAAATGCTAATTTATTTTATGTTCTCAATCATACTAAAATCTTCTTTCTCAAGTTCATTATAAAATTTCCCATATCATTCAGGTGGGACTTCGATCAAAGATGAGCTCCAAATCATCAGTTCATGGCCTTCCGAGAGAACATCAAGGAATTGATCCAATAGTTGCTCAACAGGGCTTCATCTCTAGCAGATGAAGCTTCCTCAATTGTTCAAGCTGCCGATCTTGAGCTCCCGTGAGGTACACTTCCAAAACTGATCCTTAGCCAAAATGGGTTGGAGATTTTGAAGAAAACTTGCATCTCATGTGATCTTGACCATTGGATCCCCTTCGATCGATGTCGTGAAGGTGTGTGATCCTTTTGGAATTGTTCTGAGCTCGAGTAAACTCGGATCAAGTGAACAATGGCGGACGGACTTCATTCTCCCTCACTCGTGTGACGTTAGATCAGGCACCGTCCATTCCACATGATCAGAATGGATGGTCGTGATTAGATCCACTAGATCGATCTAATTTAATCCTATTAAGCTGTGGGATTAATCATAGCCATCCGATCTTAGATCAGACGATGGAAGAGAAAGCACGTCTATCACTGCCACGTAGGCATTGAGTCTAATAAGTTTTAAGCAGCCAATCTTGTGGTGCCACATGGAAAGTATGCCTAGTCCGCCAACACGATTATCCTTTAATTAGGCTTAATTAATTATTTTAAATGGTTGAAACTTCTAAAAATCATGAAAAATCATAAATAAATAAAAAAATGCAAATAAATACTCATTTTAAAGGTATTTTAGAGGAGAATTAATTAAAAATGATCATAACTAATTTTGAATAGTAATTAAGGCTTAATTAAAGTTTAATTACAAAATTAATTTGCTTAATTACTTTTTAATTACTTAAGCAATTAATCCTAAATTTTGTGGGTTAATTTAATAGGATGACCTTCCTCCCATGATTTTCTTGGGATTTATTGCTCACTTAGTTAAGAAAATTGACCAATTAAACCCTACTCTTTTAAGTTAATTAATGATTTATTAATCCCATGAATAGTAACAAATTGGTTAATTAAGTTTATTAATCATTGTTCAAGTAAGTGAACTAAGGAATATGGTTGGGACCCCTTTCCTCGTTCATTTCACCCTTTTTTAAATGAAATTAATTAAGATTTATCTAATTAATTAAATCACTTAATCGAATTGAAATCATAATCACATCATACATTAATTAATTAAATCATAAGGTAGATCTTTAGATGTTTAATAACCTAAAGGAGTTTAATAAAATTATGGTTAGTCCACATGTGTCTGAAAATCATAAGAGTAATTAATTAAGTCCCTTAATCTAATTAAATTCTAATCATGAGCCAATTGCTTTAGGCCCCTTTTATTTCCTATGATCATTGCAAGTTTATTATCCATGCATATCATGTTGGATCATAATTATTTAGTTAATTACTTCAAGGTGACATTGGTAATAGTAATTAATTCATCTAATTAAGGGTTCACTTCATTAACCCATAAAATCAACTTAATTACATTTCCTTAAATTAAATCATATCACTAATGTGGGAATGGGATTAAAACAGTAAGTGATGATTTCTCTTCTCCTCTTTAAATCAAATCAAATCCAAAACTTAATTAATTAAGAATCTTTGGTTTGTTTCAAATAATCTTATTTGATTTGATTGTTATTAAAAACTAGTTCGGTTGAATGAATCACATGCTTATATTTGATTATCCTCTTTCCAATCATCTTAAATTTGGTTTGTCAATTGAGTTCATGCATCCATCTTTTCAAAATCAAGTAAAATAAAATAGATTACCTTTATGTAAGTTTGCATGTGTTGATTTAATTGAATATATGCATGGTTATTATCACTATTAACTCTAAATGTATTTTTCAAAAGCTGATAAATGAATAATAATATGTTTTATGATGCTAGCTATAAATACATAAGAAATGCATGTGCTTATAGCTTTAGTGTATGAATGTTGAGTTCTTTTTCTTCTATTCATGTATTGATTTATATAAGATTGAATGGTAATGGGTATATAGTCTAGACATCCCTGGAACACAAGGCTTTAGCTAGCCCCAAGGAGGTCATTTAATTACCTCACTTCCCTGGTGTATTACTTGGTTGATGAAATTGAAAAGAAGAAATGTTAAATCTGAATTTGTTCATTGTTAAAAAAATACCAAAAACCCTAAATCATAAACTAAAACCTAAATCCTAAACCTAAACCCTAAACACTAAACCCTAAACCCTAAACCCTAAGAATGGGTAGAACCTTGATAGTAGGAACACAACCATCAACCAGGCTAAGTTTAGATTTGGTGGTGGAGGCGAAGGTGAAGGCCGCAGTTATCGTAGTGGTGGTGGGGGATCTGGAGGTGCATATGGTGGTGGTGGATGGAGCAGTGGTGGTTATGAAGGTGGGAGGAGCGACGGAGGTTAAAGCCATGGTGGTGGCGGAGGGAGAGACCAGGGATATGATGGTGGATCTCTACTCGAGAGGCGGGGTGGTTTGATGATGCGGAGAAAGCGAAGAACTAGATCCAATTTGATGCTTATGGATATGGTTACAGGAGACTTCAGTTATCAAGGATTTTTTATTTGCTCTATGGGTGCTCATTTTTTTGTCTATATTGTCGCTTATGTCTTAGAAAACTTGGTGTGTTACTTGGTTGATGAAATCGAAAAGAAAAAATGTTGAATCTAAATTTGTTCACCATTAAAAAAAACCAAAAACCCTAAACCTAAACCAAAACCTGAACCCTAAACCTAAAACCTAAACTCAAACCCTAAAAATCCTAAACACTAAACCCTAAACATTAAACCCTAAAACCATAAACCTTAAACCCTAAACCCTAAACCTAACCAAATCTAAACCCTAAAACCCTAAACCCTAAACTAAGCCAAAAAAACCCTAAAATAAACCCACAACCCTAAACTAACCCTAATCCAAACCTAAAAAAAGATTAAAATCTAAACCTAAACTAAATAAAACCTAAAATAAAATAAATAAAAAAACTAAACCAATTAAATAAAATAATAAAATAAACTAAACATAAACCTAAATCTAAACCTAAAAGAAAATAAATTAAAATAAAACTAAAGTAAAACTAAATAACCTAAGTAAAATAAAAGTTAAACCTAAAATAAAAATGAAATAAACCTAAAATAAAATAAAATAAAAACTACATAAAAACCTAAACCTAAATAATAAACCTAAAAATAAATAAAAAAATAAATAAATAATAAAACCTAAACCCTAAACTAAAAAAAAATAATCTAAACCTAAAATAAAATTAAAATAAACCTAAAACTAAACTAAAATAAACTAAAATAAAATAAACAAAACCCAAATCTAAAATAAACTAAACCTAAACCTAAACCTAAACTAAATAAAAATAATAAACTAAAAATAAACTGAAACCTAAACTAAAAAAATAAAACATAAAAATAAACCTTAAATAAAAACCGAAAACCAAAACCTAAGCCAAAACCAAAACAATATAAATTAAAATCTAAACCTAAAAAATATATTAAAAATAAACTTGAACCAAAAAATAAACTAAAATAAAAAACCAAAATTAAAATAAACAATGCTAAAATAAATAAACTAAACTAGATAAAAATAAAAATAAATCTAAATAAAAATAAAAAATAAAATAAACTCAAATAATTAAAAAATAAAATAAATAACCCTAAAACTACTAGTTTACTTAAATCAAAAAAAATTTAAAAAATAAAATAAATAAAATACATAAATAAAAAACCCTAACCCTAAAACTAACCCTAATCCCTAAACCCTAAAAACTTAAAAACCTAAACCTAAACTAAATAAAACCTAAAAATAAAATAAATAAATAAACCTAAACCTAAATAAAATAAAATAATAAAATAAAATAAAAACCTAAACTAAAACCTAATCCTAACCTAAAAAAAAAGAAAATAAAATAAAAATTAAAATAAAATAAACTAAAATAAAATAAAAAAAACCTAAACTTAAAAATAAGCCTAAAATAAATAAAAATAAAACCTAAACCCTAAATTAAAAAAAAAAACCTAAACTAAACTTAAACTAAACTAAATAAACCTAAAATACACCAAAAATAAACCTAAAACCTAAACTAAAAAAAATAAAATAAAACCTAAACCTAAACCTAAAAATAAAAAATAAAAAAATAAAAATAAAAATATATAAGTAAACATAAACCTAAATAAACATAAAAATAAACTAAAATATAAAATCTTATCTAAAATAAATAAACATAAAATAAATAAACTAAACTAAATTAAATTAAAATTAAACTTAAATAAAAATTAACTTAAAATAAATTGAAATAAATAATAAATAACTAAATAAACATAAACTTACAAACTCATATACTTAATTAAAAAATAAAATAAAATAAAATAAATAACCACTGCCACAAGCCTTTAAACCCTAAACAACCCATCCCTGAGCCAAACCCCAAACCTTAAACCCTAAACCCTAAAACCCTAAACACTAGCCACACCCTAAACCCTAAATCCTCTCTAAACCCTAAAACCACAACCCTAAACCCTAAACCCCAACCTACCCAACCCAAACCCTAAACTCCAGTCCCTAAGCTAAACTAAACCCTAAAACCTACAACCTAAACCTTGAACCCTAAATCTAAAACCTAAACCTAAACTAAATAAACCTAAACCTAAATTAAAGAACCTAAAAAAAAATAAATAAAATAAAACCTAAAAATAAAATAACATAAAATAAATAAAATAAAACCTAAACTAAACTAAAATAAAATAAACATAAAAAATATAAAACCTAGATAAAATCAAAT
The DNA here is from genome assembly GCA_021442155.1 of Cymbidium sinense. NCBI lineage: Eukaryota > Viridiplantae > Streptophyta > Magnoliopsida > Asparagales > Orchidaceae > Cymbidium > Cymbidium sinense. The sequence goes on from CM038216.1 coordinate 213,736,671, forward strand.
CTAAACATAAAATAAAAGTTAAATAAACCTAAAATTAAATTAAATAAAAACTAAATAAAAAACTAAACCAAAACCTAAAATGAACAAAATAAAATAAACCTAAACCTAAACTAAAATAAATAAAACTTAAACCTAAACCTAAAATAAACTAAACCAAAACCTAAACCTAAACCCAAAGAATGGGCAGAACCTTGATGGCAGGAACATCACTATCTACCAGGCTCAGTCTAGATCTGGCGATGTAGGCAAAGGTGAAGGCGACGGTTATCGCAGTGGTGGTAGGGGATCTTGAGGTGCTGATGGATATGGAGGTGGTGATCAGAGTAGTGGTCATTATGGAGGCAGGAAGAGCGATGGAGGTTATATCCATGGTGGCGACAGAGGGAGAGATCAGGGATATGATAATGAATTCAGCTACTCCAGAGGCCAGGGTAGTTCTAATGGGAACTGGAGAAACTAAAGAACAACTGATCTGATCTGCCACTTATAAAATTATGTCTTTATATTAGAGATGGTTCTAGTTATCGAGGGTTTTTGATTTGCTCTACTTGTGCTCATCTTTGATCTATGTCATTGCTTATGTCATAAAAAACTTGGTGTGTTACTTGGTTGATGAAATCGAAAAGAAGAAATGTTGAATATGAATTTTTTCTCTATTAAAAAAAACCCTAAACTAAAACCTGAACCCTAAAGCTAAAACCTAAATCCTAAACCCTAAACCCTAAACCCTAAAAACTCTAAATCCTAGAGCCTAAAGCCTAACCCCAAACCCTAAATCCTAAACCCTAAAGCTAGAATAAAATAAACTAAAATAAATAAAAAATAAAATAAATAAACCTAAACCTATCGGTTTACATAATTCTTTTTAAAAATAAAAACCCTACACCCCAAGCTTACCTTAAATGATAAACCCTAAAAGCCCTAAACCCTAAAGCCTAAGCACTAAACCTTAAACCCTAAACTATAAACCCTGACACTAAACCCTAAACCATAAAACCCTAACCTATAAAACCCTAAACCCTTCAAACCTAAAAACCTAAACATAAACTAAATAAAACCTAAAAATATAATATATAAAATAATATAAACCTAAATAAAATAAAATAAAAACCTAAACAAAAACCTAAAGCTAAACATAAAAATAAAATACATAAAACTTAAACTAAATTAAAAAATATAATAAACATAAGAATAAAAAACCTTAATAAAATACAAAGTAAAAGTAAAATAAAAATAAAATAAACCTAAAATAAAATAAAATAAAAACTAAATAAAAACCTAAACCTAAAAAAATAACATAAAATAAAACCTAAAAATAAAAAAAATTAAACATAAACCCTAAACTAAAAAAAACCTAAACCTAAAATAAAAATAAAATAAATTAATTAAAATAAACCTAAACCTAAACAAAAATAAACAAAATTAAAATAAATAAAACCTAAAGCTAAACCTAAAATAAACTTAACCTAAACCTAAACCTAAACTAAATAAAATAAAATAAACTAAAAATAAACCTAAACCTAAACCAAAAATAAAAAATAAAATAAACCTAAAATAAAAACCATAACCTAAATCTAAAAAATAAAATAAAAACCTAAAGCTAATCTTAAAAATAAAAAATAAAACCTAAACCTTAAAAATAAAATAAAGATAAAACTCAACTAAAAAATAAATCTAAACCTAAACCTAAACCTAAAAATTAAATTAAAATAAATAAACATAATATAAATAAACTAAATTAAATAAATATAATAAATAAACCTAAATCCTAAACCCTAAACTTTAAACCCTCATAAACCCTAAACCCTAAATCCTAAAACATAACCCTAAACCCTAAACCCTAAAAGCATAAACCCTAAAACCCTAAACCCTAAACCCTAACCCTAAACCTTAAACCCTAAACCCCAAACCCTAAGCCCTAAACCTAAACCTAAAGTAACTAAATAAGTTAAAATATAAACCTAAACCCTAAAACATAATAAACCTAATCCTAAACCTAAACTCTAAGAATGGGCAGAACCTTGATGTCAGGAACATCACCGTCAACCAGGCTCAGTCTAGATCTGGTGGTGGAGGCAAAGGCGAGTATTGTCGCGTGGTGGTGGGGATTTAGAGGTCTTTGGTGGATATGGAGGTGGTGGTCGGAGTAGTGGTGGTTATGGAGGTGGGAGGAGTAATGGAGGTTACAATTGTGGTGGTCACGAAGGGAGAGATCGGGGATATGATGGTGGATCCCGCTACTCGAGAGGCCAAGTTGGTTCTAATGGGAACTGGAGAAATTGAAGAACGGTCAATCCAATCTGTTGCTCATGGAACTATGTCGTTATAGCAGAGACGATTCTAGTTATTTAGGATTTTTAATCTGCTCTATGTGTGCTTATTTTTTATCTATGTTGTAGCTTGTGTCTTAGAAAACTTGGTGTTTTACTTGATTGATGAAATTGAAAAGAAGAAAGGTTGAATCTGAATTTATTCTCTATTAAAAAAAACCCAAAATCCTAAAACCCTAAACTAAAACCTAAACCCTAAACCCTAAACCCTAAAATCATAAACCCTAAACCCTAAACCCTAAAAACTAAACCCCAAACCCTAAAACCCAAATCCTAAACTCCAACCCAGCAAAAAAAACTAATCCCACAAACCTAAAGTGATAAACCCTAAAATCTAAATCTAAACCCCCACTCCCTAAACCCTTAACCAAAAAAAACCTAATCCCATAACTGACAATAAACCCTAAACCTAAACCACTAAACCCCTAACCAAACCCTAAACCTTAAACCCAAGATAAAACCTAAATAAAAAAACCTAAAAATAAAATAAATTAAAAAAACCTAAATCAAAGTTAAAAATAAAAAAAATAAAATAAAACATAAACCTAAACATAAACCTAAACCTAAAAAGAAAATAAAATAAAAACTAAAAAATAAACTAAAATAAAATAAATAAAATCTTAAACTAAATTAAAAAATAAATAACCTAAATAAAATAAAAGCTAAACCTAAAATAAAAATGAAATAAACATATAATAATATAAAATAAAAGCTAAATAAAAACCTAATAATAAATAAAAAATAAAACTTAAACCCTAAACTAAAAAAAACCTAAACCTAAACTAAAATAAGCAAAACTTAAACCTAAAATAACTAAACCTAAACCTAAGCCTAAACTAAATAAAATAAAATAAACTAACAATAAACCTAAACCTAAATAAAAAATAAAACCTAAAAAATAAGCCTAAAATAAAACCTAAAAAAACCTAACAAAATAAATTAAAAACCTAAACTTAAACCTAAAAATATAAAATAAAACCTAAGCCTAAAAAATAAAATAAAAATAAAACTAAACTAAAAAATAAGTCTGAACAAAAAAAAATTAAAATAAAAAAACTAAAATTAAAATAAATAAACCTAAAATAAATAAACTAAACTAAATAAAAATAAAAATAAATCTAAATAAAAATAAAAAAATAAATTAAACTCAAATAAAAAAATAAACTACATAAACGTAAACCTACCAGTTGACTTAATTTTAAAAAATAATAAATAAAATACATAAATAAAAAAAACCCTAACCTAAAACTAAACCCTAAACCTAAACCCTTAATCCCTAAAACCTAAAAACCTGCTTAAATAAAACCTAAAAATAAAATAAATAAATAAACCTAAACCTAGATAAAATAAAATAATAAAATAAAATAATAACCTAAACTAAAAAAAACCAAAAAATAAAATAAGATAAAAAAAACTAAACTAAAATAAAATAAATAAAAACCTAAACCTAAAAAATAAACATAAAAATAAAACCTAAAAATAAAAAGAAAATAAAACCTATACCCTATATTTTTTTTAAAAAAAATCCTAAACCAAAATTAATTAAATAAAAAAATAAACTATAAACTAAAACTAAACTAAAATAAATAAACCTAAAAATAGAAACCTAAAAATAAACCAAAATAAACCAAAAATAAAACCTAAAACCTAAACCTAAAAAAAATAAAATAAAACCTAATAAAAAAATAAAGATAAACCTAAACCTAAAATAAAATAAAATAAGCTAAACTAAAATAAACATAAACCTAAACCTAAACCTAAAATAAACTAAAATAAAAACCAACTAAAATAATCTACTAAACTAAATTAATAATAAAATAAATAAAGAATAAAGAAATAAAATAGACTAGTTAAACCAAGCTTGGGTTTACCTAATTTTAAAAAAAAAACCCTAAACCTGATCCTTAACTCTAAATCCTAAACCCAAACCACTAAAAAGAACTCTAAAATAACTAACCTGAGCACTAAATAAAAACCTAAAAGCCATAACCATGACCCTCTAAACTCTAACCATTTAAACTCTCTAAAACTGAGCCCTAAATGCTAAATCCTAACTGAGCTAAACCCTAAACCCTAACCTCTGACCCTACCCTAAACAACCCTAAGACCCTGAGCTCAGAAACTACCCTCTAAACCCTAAATCCTAAACTCTGCTCTAAAACCAAAACCAAAATAAAACCAAAATATAAAATAATAAAAAAACCTAAACCTAAATAAAATAAAAATAAAATAAAGTGAAAAACCTATAACTAAACCTAAAAACTAAAAATAAAATAAAAATAAGATAAACTAAAATAAAATAAATAAAAACTTAAACTAAAATAAAAAATAAAATAAACCTAAGAATAAAAAACCTAAATAAAATACAAATTAAACATAAAATAAAAATTAAATTAAGCTAAAATATAATAAATTAAAACTTAAACTTAAAAAATATACCTAAAAATAAATAAATAAAAACCTAAACCCTAAACTAAAAAAAAAAAAACCTAAATATAAAATAAAATAAATATAAAATAAATCTAAAATAAAATAAACTAAACTAAACTTAAACCTAAATAAACTAAACCTAAACCTAAACTAAACAAAATAAAATAAATAAAAATAAACTTAAACTAAAAAATAAAACCTAAAAATAAACCTAAAATAAAAACCTAAACCTAAAAAACTAAAATAAAAACCTAAACCTAAACCTAAAAATAAAAAATAAAACATAAGCCTAACAAATAAAATAAATATAAAACTAAACTAAAAAAATAAACCTAAACCTAAACCTAAACCTAAAAAATAAACTAAAATAAAAAATCTAAACTAAAATAAAAAAGCTAAACTAAAAAAATTAAAATAAACCTAAATTAAAATTAAAGTAAAATAAACTAAGATAAATCAAAAATAAACTAAATAAATGAGAACCTGATTTACTTAATTTAAAAAGATAAAAATAAAATAAAATAAACCCTAACCAACCTAAACAAGCCCTAAACCTAAACCATAAACCTACCACTGACCTAAACCTAAAACAGGCACTAAACATAAACATTAAACCCTAAACCCTAAACTGGACCCCAGACCCAGGCCAAACCTAAAACCTACAAACCTAAACCCTTAAACCAATCCCACTGCACTAAACCATAAATCCCATAAAATAAACACTAAACCACAAAACTAAAACTTTATCAAACTAAATTAAACTAAACTAAATTAAACCTAAAAATAAAATAAATAAAAAACCCTAAACCTAAATAAAATAAAATAAAATAAAACCTAAACTAAAACCTAAAAAATAAAATAAAATAAATAAAACCTAAACTAAATTAAAAAAATAAAATAAACCTAAAAATAAAAAAGATAAAATAAAAAAAATAAAGAAAATTAAATAAACATAAAATTAAATTAAATAAAACTAAATAAAACTAAATGTAAAATTTTAACCTAAAATAAAACCTAAAATATTTAAAAATAAAACCTAAACCCTAATCTAAAAAAAAAAAAACTAAACCTAATAAATAAAATAAAATAAACCTAAACTAAAATAAAATAAATGAAACTAAAATAAATATAAACAAACCTAAACCTAAATTAAACTAAACCTAAACCCTAATACTAAATAAAATAAAATAAAATAAATAAACCTAAACTAAAAAAACTAAAACCTAAAATAAACCTAAAATAAAACTTAAAACATAAACCAAAAATAAAATGAAACCTAAACATACCTAAATAAAACCTAAACCCAAAACCTAATAATTAAAATAAAACCTAAACTAAATAAAATAAAATAAACTAAATAAACCTAAACCTAAACCTAAACCTAAATAAATAAACCTAAAAACCTAAACTAAAATAAATAAACATAAAATAAATAAACTGAACTAAATTAAAATAAAATTAACTTAAATAAATAAAATAAACTAAATAAACTAAACATATATTTTGCATTTAAAAAAATCTAAACCCTAAACACTAAATCCCCCCAAACTGACTAACACCTAAACCTAAACCCCTAACTAAAACTAAACTAATAATAAACTAACTAAAGACCAAAATACCTAAATAATAAAAAGATAAAAACTAAAAATAAACTAAAACTAATAAATTAAACTAAACTAAAATAAATAAAATAAAAACATAAACTATAAAAGAAATACCCTCTAAATAATAAAATAATCTAAAATGCTTAAACTAAACAAATAAAACTAATAAAATTACAAATTAAACCAATAATAAAATGATAAACCCCACACCCCTCCTCAAAAAAAAAGACCTAAACTTAAACCCAATAATAATAATAATAATAATAATAATAATAATAATAAAAATAAACTTAAATAAAAAAATAATAAATAATAAATAACTAAAAACCTAAATCATAAAATAAAATTAATGAAATAAACCAAAACTAAACTAATAACTAAACTAAACCAATAACTAAAAAACTTAAAATAAACCTTGTAATAAATTAAAACTAAAATAGAAACCTAAACCTATCCATGCTTCCCACGCTCAGCAATTATTGAATCCCTTTCCTTTTCGTTCTCTTTCTCAGTGTTTATGGGCTGGTTTTCTAGAAATTTCTTCTAGTTCGACTCTAAATCTTTGGCCTTTGGCCAATCCTTATTTGATCTTTAAGTGGCACCATTTGATAAGGCATTAGGTTCTGTAAATACTTGGGAAAAATCAAATGCTCTAACTGCTCCAGCTCAAGCTTCCGATTCTTTGGGCATAGTTCAACCTTTTGCCTCTAAATCCTTCAAAGATGCCTTATCTGGTAAGGATTCTTCAACTTCTTTTAATCTTTCTTTAAACATGGTTCATATGACCTTCAAAGGTGTTCCAGCTATTATGTGCTCTGACTTGGATACTGAAAAACTAGACAATCCTTATGCGTATACTTTGATTGGAAAATTTTCTTTTTGGCATCCTAGTCCAGAGGAAATTCAATTTTTCTTTCATGACTTGTATCTTTTCAATTTTCTTTTTATTGGTTTGCTGGATGGTAGACATGTGCTGATTAAATTATCTAATGACCTTGATTATAGTCATATCTTTGCTCATCGATCTTATTATGTTAAAAACTACCAAATGCATACTCTTAAATGAACTCCCTTTTTTAACATTAAATAGAATCTCCTATAGCGTCAGTTTGGTTATCTTTACCTAATCTTCAGGTTCACTTTGTTTATTATCAATTCTTGCATATTGTGGGTTCTATTTTTGGTAGACCCTTGCAAATTGATCAAGTAATCGTATCCAAATCTAGGCCATCGGTTGCTTGGATCCTTATTGAAATTGATGTAACAAAGAAATTTCCTAAGGAGGTGTGGATTGGATCTAAGAAATATGGATATTTCTAGCAGGTTGAGTTTGAAAACTTCACTATTTTCTGCAATCATTGCAAAACTCATGGCCATAATGTATCTAAATGTTTGTTACTCATCAACATATTTGGAAGAAAGTGGTTAAAGATCTTAAGGTTGTTGGCAAAATTGGTGATTTAAAAGTGATAAAAGTAATTCTGCTTTAAATGAATAGGATAATGGTGTTATGAATGAAATTGTTGATTTTTCTAATGTTGTTCCTAATGTTCCTAATGCTATTCCCAATGTAAGTGGGAGTGATAAGCTTATTAAAAATGCTTCTGAAACTATTTTGTAGAGTAATCAAGTTTTGGTTACTATTATCTTTCTATTCTAAAATTTGTAAGTGGATGATTTTCCTATTTTAGTTTCGTATTCTAAGGAGATTTGTGATAAAGTTGCTGAAAATATTATTGAAAAAGTTTCTATTATTTTTCCTTAAAAATCTTTAAAATAAAATCTTGTTTTATCTTCTTTGAATTTGGGCAAGAATGATGGTATGGAGCTTGTTGATAATGCGTAAGTGTTTGTTTGCTTAATAAATCTTTTCTTCTTTAACTGTTATTCCAGATGGTATTTTGCTTAGTGATAATTCTCATTTAATGGAGAAAGAGGATTTATCTTCTTGTCAAATGGGATCTTCTCCTAAATCTATTGTTAATAGTGATGACAAAATTTTTTTTGATGATGAATCCATGGAGAATGAGACCAGTTTTCAAACTATTTTTGTGAAAAGGAAAAAATAGTTTAAAAATTATCCTTCTAAAGTTTCTAGATCTACTCGATCTTCTTCATCTTCTTTGCCTTATAAAAATTAATGTTTAACTTTCTTATTTGGAATGTGAGGGGCATTGGTACTCTTGCTGTTATAAATAGAATTAGGAATCTTTATAGAATTTATAATGTGGTTTCTTGGTTATTCTTGAATCTATTATTTTTTTCTTCTCAAAAAAAATGCATATGTCCAGGATGATTGATTTTTATTTTAATAGCAATAATAAGATTTGGTTATTTTGGAATAATTCTTTTTCTATTAATGTTATTAATGATTTTAATCAAGTTATTAATGTGGATATTTCATTTGGTGATTATCATGCTTTTGGCTCTTTTGTTTATCGCTTGTAACAAGTTAGAAGAGAATTCCTTGGGATCAATTTTCTAATTTTTTATATTTGTTAATGATTCTTGGATTGTTGGTGGGGATTTCAATATGATCCTTTCTTTGAATGAAAAGAAAGGGGTTCTTTGCCAAATTTACATTCAATGGAAGATTTTGCAAATATGATTTTGATTGTAATCTTCATGATGTTGGTTTCATTGGTTCTTAATTTACTTGGAATAATCATAGATTATAGCAGTTGGGCTTTATTTAATAATTATTGGTTAAACCGTTGGCCTTTAACTTCAGTGGAGCATCTTAGTAGAACTCTCTTGGATCATGCTCCTCTTTTCATTTCTATTAAGGATTCTATTCATAATAATAATGTCATTAAAATTTTTTGTTTTCAAAATATGTGGTTACATGATAAAAGTTTTCTTGATGTTATTGCTTATAATTGGTGTGCTCCTCTTTCTCCTGATGATTCTGCATTTGGTATGATGAGATTTTTGCTTAAGCTTAAAAGGCTTAAGCAAAATATCACTTGGTGGAGCAGAAACTATTTTAAAAATATATTTGATAATATCAAGAATATGGAACAAAAGGTTAAAGATTTGGAAGAACTTTTTATTACTAAGTCTTCTTTCTATTCTAATCTTGTTGAGGTAAAACAAAATCTCATTAAGTTTCAGGATATGGAGGAGACTTATTGGAGACAAAAAAACTACCTCTAAACATCTTTCTAAGGGGGGAGAAACACTAAATATTTTCATACTTTGGTAATGAAAAGAAGAGTTCCTGGTCGCATTCATAAAATCAAGAACTTTGATGATTCTTGGCTTACCAAAAAAGAGGATATATTTTCTTTTTCTCTTAATTATTTTAAAGATCTTTTAAGCAAATATTATCCACTTGAGCACTTATCCAATCCCTCTATAATCCCTTCTATTATGTCTACTAAGGATAAAGAGTGCTTGGTTACTAATAATTTATTCTTTAATGTTATTAAAATTGATCTTGATTTTTATTCAAGAATTCTATTCTAAATATTTTACTAGCACTTCTATTGTTCTTATTCCTAAGAAAGATAATCCTGACTTTTGGAATGACTTTAGACCTATTATTCTTTGTACTTTTTTTAATAAATTGATTTCTAATATTTTGACTAATAGGATTAGTAATTTTCTTCCTAAAATTATCTCTCCTAATCAAACTAGCTTCAAGAAAGGTAGAACTATTTTAGATAACATCTTGCTTGCTCAAGAATTGATTCATGATTTGAATGTTAAAATTAGAGGTGGAAATTTACTTTTTAAGCTTGACATCACCAAAGCTTATGATAACATTTCTTGGGATTTTCTTAATAGCACTCTTACTTTATTTGGCTTTATAATAATTTTGTTTCTTTGGTTAACAATATAATCAGAAATGTTTGGTTTTCATTAGTTACCAATGGTGAAAACTTTGGTTTCTTTAATTCCTCTCAAGGTTTAAGACAAGGTGGCCCTCTTTCTCCATCGCTTTTTATTATTGCATTTGAATATTTGTCTCATTGGCTTAATCATTTTTTAGAAGAATTCGAGTATGTATTTCAGGAATCTTGGCGGTTTGACTATCTCTCACTTAAGCTTTGCTGATAATTTTATAATTTTTTGTAATGGATCATTACATTATGTTAAAAAGCTTAAGGATTTTTTAAATAAATTTGAAAAGAAAAGTGGCCTTTTGATTAGTTCTCATAAAAGTTGTTTAATCACTTATACTTCTATTTCTATTCATAGAATTAATAAAATAAAGGATATCACTAGTTTTTCCCATCAAAATCTTCCAACTAAATATTTAGGCTCCCCTTTATATTGTGGCCATAAGAGATCCCATCTCTTTGATGAAGTAATTCATAATATTCAAAATAAAATTTCTACATTTGAATTTCATTTTTATCTTTTGGTGGTAGATTAATTATTATTAAAAGTATTCATTACTCTCTTCCTTTTTTACTTGCTTAATATTATTGATACTTCTCATGTTTTTTATTATTGAAAGACTTTTTAATAAGTTTATTTGGGGCTCTAGGAATTTGGCCAAAAGGCTTCATTAGACTTCTTGGTCTAATATGTGTGGTACTATTTATGAAGGTGGTATTGGTTGCATATCTTTGATGGATTTCACCGATGTTTTTTCTTAAAAACTTTGGTGGAATTTTCAGAAAAATGAATGCCTTTGGGCAAAATTCATGAAATTTAAATATTGCAAAGGTAAGCATCCTTTAATTTGTAATCATAAACATGGTGACTCAATTGTTTGGAAACGGCTCTGTGATATTAAATGGAAAGTGAAACCTCTCATTTTTTGGGGTATTAATAATGTATCTTCTTTCTTTTGGCAAGATAACTGGATGGGGGATATTTTCCATTAATTCTTTGCTTAATACTCACTCTATTTCTTCTTTGACAGTTAGTCATTTTATTTATAATGGTGAATGGAATTTCTCTCTTTTAAATGATTTGATTCCTGATTTTATTAGTTATAACATCATCAATATTCTTATTGATGGTTATTTTCAGATCAAATTCTTTTCAAAATTTCTAGTAATTTAGAATTTATCTTTTAAAGATACTTGGCACTATATTAGAGTTAAAAGATCTTCTTCTCTTGTTTTCCTTAAAATTTGGAATAATATTATTCATACTTCTTATTCTATTCTTGTGTGGATAATTTTAAGGGATTATATTATTGTTGATTCTTTAGTTTTGGACAAAGGTTTTTATCTACCCTCTAAATGCATGTGTTGCTTTCATATTGAGAATGTTAGTCAGGATTTTATTAATAGTGCCATTGCCTCTAAAGTTTGGGGTTGGTATGAGGATTTATTTAAATTAAGTTGTTTTAATGGTAATTTAACTTAATCCAACTTTCTTGACTCTTATTTTCTAAAATTGTTAAAGGGCATATCAAAATTGTGGTGGATGTTACTTTAAATTGGTTTATTTGGCTTAGAAATGATGCTAAGCATAATGTGTGATTATGAATCATAAGAGGATTATTGGTAGGACTAAAGATATGATTTTTCTTTACATAAGGCTGCTCTTCTTAGTGGTAGTTTGTTGCCTCTAAATTGGGTATTGGTTTTCCTTATTGTGACTCATCTCCAAATTATAAAATTATTCATTGGATTAAGCTTCTTAATTATTATATTAAAATTAATATTGATAGCTCTATTGCAAAGAACAAGTCAGGTTGTGGTGGTATTTTTATAAATAATCTTGGGAATATTATCTTAGCTTTTTCCACTCCTCTCTCTACTAATTTGGTTATTTTTGCTGAATTGATGACTGTTTATCATGCTCTTAAGCTTTGTTTGGATGGAAATTTTCATACTATTTGGTTGGAATGATCTTTGAGATGGTTGTTGTTATGATCAATTCTAACCATAAGGGTAATGGTGAGCTTCTTTTTTAATTAGAAAAAATAAACCTATTATCTCAAAACTTTCTTTTAAAATTAATCATATTTTAAGAGTAGGAAATGCTTATGCGGATTTCTTAGCTAGTTTGGGGTGTAATCTCTCTGATTTTACTTTTTTTCCCAATGCGAATATTCGAAAGCAATTAAGATGGATGTCTAATTTAGATAAATTTGATTTTCCTTATGTTAGATTTTCTTAGTTTTTTAATATTTCTTTTCTGTTGGTGGTTTTCTTGGGGCTTCTATTTAGGAGCTTACTGGTTTTGGTTGTTACATTCTTGTTTCTGTTCTTTCTTGGGGGCTTTCTATTCTTATTTTATTCTTATATTTTACAATTTAGAATGCTGGCTTCTATTGTTTTGGTTGTCAAGTTGTTGTCGATTGTTGCTCCTACTTTTATTGTGGTACCTCTTGTGGGAGAATTTTTTTGGCTTTTGGTTGGTTGGTTGGCTTTCTTTGGTGGCTTTGTGGTCAGTCTTCTTGAGCTTCCTGGTTTTGTGTGCCTTCTCTATATGTGATGTTTGTTGTGCTTCTCTTCCTTCTATTTCCTTTTAGAGTTGGTTTGGTTTGGTTTTGGGTGTCGATGCTTTCCTTTATGGCTTTGGTTATTATTACTTATTTTGGTTGGTGGTTGCTGTGGTCTTTCTTGGTTGCTTTAGTCTAGGAGTTGATGAGCTTCTTGGTTGCTTCTCTTCCCCCCCAACCCAGCTTCCATTTCTATTTCCTCTTTGGTTGGTTGGTGACTTTATTTCTTACTCCAACTACTTTTGGGTGGTTGGATGGTCGTGTTGGCTTGGAATGTTTTCTTTGTTGGCTCAATTTTTTCTGTTGTTTCCCCCTTTGGCTACTGGCTCTATTGTTGTTCTTTCTTTTCTGGTGGCTGGTTTTAGATCTTTACTAGTTATTAGTGCTCGGTGCCTTTGTGAGGTTTACTATGATGGCTAGGATGTTTACTCTTTTACGTTGGTTGGTAGCTTTTTTGTGACCCTCCTTTTGGATTTTGGCTGCTCACAAAGTTTTGTTGCCCCTTCTAATGTTTGTGATTGAGCCTGAGCCTTTTCTTTTGCTTTTCTTTTCTTCCTCTTTATCTCTATTTATTTTTTTAATTGTGCTTATCTCTGCTTTAGTTTTTTCTTGCAGGTTTCCTTCGTTTGCTCTTGGGTCTCTTCAAGTGGTATTCTGACTTGCACAGGGATTTTGTGTTGTTGTTATTCTTTTCTTAGTTTTCCTCTTGCTATTCATTTTCTTTTGTATTAGTTAGGGGATTTTTCTCCTTAGGTCTTTCTGTAGCTCTTTGAGTAATAGTCTTTGAGATTTATCCCCTTTAAGAATGTTGTATCCTTTTCTTTTGGTAATTAAAATTCCTCTTTTTAACCAAAAAAAAACCCTAAAAACCCTAAAGCCGAAAGCCTAAACACTAAACCATAAACCCTAAACCCTAAATAAAACCTAAACCCTAAAACCCTAAACCCTAAATCTTACCCTATAAACATAAACTAAAACCTAAACCTAAACCTAAAAATAAAATAAAATAAAAATAAAAAATAAACTAAAATAAAAGAAATAAAACCTAAACTAAACTAAATAAAATAAAATAAACCTAAGAATAAAAAAGCTAAATAAAATAAAAATTAAATGTAAAATAAATATAAAATAAATTTGAAATAAAATAAAATAAAAACTAAATAATAACCTAAACCTAAATAATAAAACTAAAAAATAAAACTAAAAAACCTAACCCTAAGCAAAAAAAAAAAAAAAAAAAAAAAAAAAAATAAAATAATAAACCTAAACTAAACCAAAATAAAATAAACTAAAATAAATAAACCTAAACTAAACCTAAAATAATACCACCTAATACTAAATAAAATAAAATAAACTAAAATAAACCTAAACTTAAAAAATAAAAAACCTAACCTAAAAATAAAATAAAAAACCTAATTAAACCTAAAATAAAAAATAAAACCTAAACCTAAAAATAAAATAAAAATAAAACTCAATAAATAACCTAAACCTAAAATAAACCTAAATATAAATAATAATAATAAAATAATTAAATAATACTAAATAAACCTAAACCTCAAGTTTATTTTTTTTTAAAAAAGATCTAAACCACAAACCACCTTCCACCTCTACCCTAAACCCTAAACCAAAAAACCATAAACCCTAAACCATAAACCTAAACTAAACCCTAAACCCTAAACCCTCCCCATAAAAACTCCTAAACCACTAAATCCTAAACACTAAGCCCTAACCCTAAAACCAACCCACTAACCTAAACCTAAACCTAAAGTAACTAAATAAACTAAAAATAAACCTAAACCTTAAAACATAATAAAATAAACCTAACTCTAGAATGGCAACCTGGAAACATCATGTCTTGGCTTAAGATCATGGAGTTGAAGGCGGCGTGGTTATCAGTGGTGGTGGGGATCTGGAGGTGGTGGTGGGTAGTGGTGGTTCTGAAGGCGGGAGGAGCGATGGAGGTTACATGGATCTGGTGGGGAGAGATCAGGATATGATGGTGGATCCTACTCGAGAGGTTGGTGGTTATGGGAACTAGAGAAACTGAAGAACGGTCGATCCAATCTACTGCTTATGGAACTGTGCCTTTATAGTAGACGTGGTTCTAGTTATGTAGGGTTTTTTATTTGCTTTATGCGTGCACATTTTTTATCAATGTTGTCACTTATGTCTTAGAAAACTTGGTGTGTTACTTGGATGATAAAATCAAAAGGAAGAAATCATGAATCTAAATTTGATCACTTTTAAAAAAAACCAAAAACTTTAAACCCTAAACCTAAAACCTAAAACCTAAACCCTAAACTCTAAACCCTCAAAATAAAAAAAATAAACAAAATAAAAATAAATAAATAAAAATTTTAAAAAATAAATAAATAAACCCTAAACCCTAAATCTAACCCAGACCTAAACCCTAAACCTACCCAAACAAACCAAACCTAAATCTAAAATCAAAAAATATGAAAACCTAAACCCTAAACTAAAACCCAAAACCCAAAACCTAAACCCTAAACCCTAAATCCCTAAACCTAAACCCAAACCCTAACCCCAAACCTAATCCCTAAACCCTAAAACTTAAAACCTAAAAAATAAAATATAAATAAAACTCAACTAAAATAAACCTAAACCTAAACTGAAAAAATTAAATTAAAATAAAAACTTTAAACTAAAAAATAAAACCTAAAATAAATAAATAAATAATAAAAGTTAACTAAATATAAATAAAAAATAAAATAAAATAAATAAATAAAAATAAATTAAGTAAACTAAATAAACTGGACTGCATTACTTAATTTTAAAAATAAAATTTATAAACCCTAAATCCTAAACCCAAACCACAAACTAAAACCAATAAACCTAAACCCCACTAAACACAAATCAACCCTAAAATCCTAAAGCTAAAAATAAATCCCTAAACCCTAAACCCTAACTAAACCCTAACCCTAAACCTTAAAACCCTAAACTAAACCCTAAACCCAAACAAAACCCTAAAAAACTAAACTTAAACCTAAAAATAAAATGAAATAAACTCAACTAAAAAAACCTAACTAAAATAAATAAACCTAAAATAAATAAACTAAACTAAATACAAAATAAATAAATAAAAATAAAAAATAAAATAAACTAAAATAAATAAATAAAAATAAACATAAACATAAACATAAATCCTATATCCTAAACTGTAAACCATAAACCTTAATCCCTAAACCATAAAATTAACCCTAAAGTTACAACACAAAACCTACAACCCTAAACTGTAAACCCTAATCCTATACCCTAAATTCTAAAAGCATAAACATTAATACTAAACCTCTAAACCACAACCACAACCTCTAAACCCAAAACAAACCCTAAACCCCAAACTCTAAATCTAAACCTAAAGTAACTAAATAGATTAAGAAATAAACCTAAACCCTAAAACCTATTAAACATAAACATAAACCTAAACCTAAACCAAAAGAATGGGCAGAACCTTGACGATAGGAACATCATAGTCAACCAGGCTTAGTGGCAGTTATGGAGGTGGGAGTAGAGATGGAGGTTACAACCATGGTGGTGGTGGAGGGAGAGATCGAGGATATGATGGTGGATCCTGCTACTTGAGAGGTCGGGGTTGTTCTCATGGGAATGAGAGAAACTAAAGAATGGTCGATCTGATCTGCTGCTTATGGAACTATCTTTATAATAGAGCAGATTCAAGATATCTAAGGTTGTTGATTTGCTTTATACGTGCTCTTTTTATCCATGTCATCACTTGTGTCTTAAAAAACTTGGTAGGTTGATGAAATCGAAAAGAAGAAATATTGAATCTGAATTTATTCTCTATTAAAAAAAAACAAAAACCCTAAATCCTAAACTAAAACCCAAACACTAAACCTAAAATTTAAACCCTAAAAATAAAAATAAAAATAAAAAACCTAGTCTTAAATCCTAAACCTTAAAAATTACCATAAACCCAAACAACCTAAACCAAAAAACCTAAAAACAAAACCACAAAACCTAAACCCTAAACTCTACTACCCAAAAGACAAAACCCTAAAGCAACCTAATCCAGATCTTAAAACCTAAAAACCTAAACCTAATATAAATAAATTATAAAAATAAAATAAAATAAAAACCTAAACCTAAATAAATTAAGAAAATATAATAAAATAAAAACCTAAACTAAAACTTTAACCTAAACCTAAACCTAAAACTAAAAAGAAAAAAAAAATAACAACTAAACTAAACTAAAATAAATAAAAACCAAAGAAAAATTAAAAAATAAAAAAGCCTCAATAAAATAAAAACTAAATGAAAAAAAATAATTAAACCTAAAATAAAAACTAAATAAAAACCTAAACATAAAAATTAAACATAAAAATAAAACTTAAAAATAAATAAAAAATAAAACTTAAACCCTAAAAAAAACATAAACCTAAAATAAAATAAAATAAACATAAACTAAACTAAAATAAACTCTAAACTAAAAACCAAAACCAAATAAATAAAAAATAAATTAAAAAAAATAAACCTAAACTAAACTAAAATAAAACCTAAAATAATCTAAATAAAACCTAAAACCTAAACCTAAAAAATAAAATAAAGACATAAACATAAATCTAGAAATAAAAAATAAATACTTAATCTAAAAAATATAATAAATATAAAACTAAATTAAAAAATAAACCTAAACCTAAACCTAAATAAAATAAATAAATAACCTAAACGTAAATAAATAAATTTAAAATAAATAAACTAAACTAAATATAAATTAAAATCAACCTAAGTAAAAAATAAAATAAAAATAAATAATAAATAAAATAAATAAACTAAACCTATGGTTTACTTAATTAAAAAATAAAAAAAAATAAAAATTTAAAAAAATTTAAAAAAAAACCTTAACCCTAAACCCATCCACGGACCACAACACATACCCTGACTCTACCTAAAACCCCCAAAACCTTAAAACTGGCCAAGCCCCAAAACCCTAAACCCTAAATCCTAACACTAAACCATAAACCTAAAACAAAAAAAAAAAATAATCCTTAAATAAAAATAAAATAATTAAACAACTTAACCTAAATAAAATAAAATAAAATAAATAAAACTTAAACTAAACCTAAAACTAAACTAAAAATAAAATAAAATAAATAAAAACTAAAATAAAATAAATAAATAAACTAAACTAAACTAAAAATAAATAAACCTAATAATAAAACCTAAATAAAATAAAAAACTAAATGTAAACTAAAAAATAAAATAAATTTAAAATAATAAAATAAAACTAAATAAAAACCTAAAGCAAAACAAATAAAACCTAAAAATTAAAATAAAACTTAAACTAAACTTAAACTAAACCTAAAATAAAATAGATAAACTAAACTAATAAACTAAATTAATATATACTAAACCTAAACCAAAACTAACTGAGCCACAACCTTGAATCCACAGGCCCTAACCTGAGCCTTAACCACTGATCCCTAGGCCCTGAACCCTGAGCCCTAAACCCACCTACCCTGACCCAGGCCACACCCCAAACCTGACCCCAGACCTAAACCTTGCACCTAAACCTTAATCTAAATTAAAACCTAAAATAATAAAAAAAAAACACTATAAATAAAAAAATAATAAAACCTAAAAAAACCAACATTAACCTAATATAATAATAAAATAAAAAACTAAACTAAAATAAAATAAATAAAACCTAAACTAAACTAAAATAAAATAAACCTAAAATTAAAACATAAATTAAATAAAATCTAAACTAAAATAAAAATAAACCTAAAATTAAATAAAATAAAACTAAAAATAACACCTAAAATAAACTAAAATAAATAAAATAAAATAAACCTAAACCTAAAATAAAAATAAACTAAATAAAAATAACTAAAACAAACCTAAACTAAATAAATAAAATAAAATAAATAAACTAACCTAAACTAAAATAAAACCTAAAAGTATCCCTAAAATAAAAACCTAAGACATAAACCAAAAAAATAAAATAAAAACCTAAACATAAATCTAAAAATTAAAAATAAAACCTAAAATTAAAAAAATAAAATAAAAATTAAACTAAACTTAAAATTAAACATAAGCCTAAATAAATCTAAAAATAAATAAAACAAAATTAAAATATATAAACCTAAAATAAATAAAATAAATAAATAAAATACATAAACCTAAAGAAAAAAATAAAATAAACTAAAATAAATAAAATGAACTAAATCAAATAAACTAAACTTGGTTTTCTAAATTTTTTTAAAACCCACACTTAAAACCAACCCTAAATCCTAACCCTAAACCTTAACCCTACCCACCCTACCCTAATAACCCTAAACCTTCTACTCACAAACCCTAAACCCCAAACTCTGAGCCCTAGGCCTAAATCCACCCTAAACAAACCCACTCCTACCACAAATCTAATAGCTGAGCCACAAACCCCTACCCAAACTGACCCTACCCTAAACCCTCAAAAAACCCTAAATCCTAAACCTAAACCTATCCAACCCTACTAACCACAAACCTAAACCCTAAATAAAACCCATCCAAACTAAACCCTAAAGCATAAACCCTAAACCTAAAAACTAAATAAACCATGAACTAAACAAAGTAACTAAATAAATTAAAAATAAATCAAACCCTAAACCTAATAAACTAAACCCAGAATGGTAAACCTCATCATCAAGCTTAGTCTGATTGGTGTGGAGGCAGTGAGAGTGGCTTATAATGGTGGTGGGAGATCAGGAGGTGATGGTTGGAGTAGTGGTGGTTATAGAAGCAAGAGGAGCGACGGAGGTAACATCCATGGTGGTGGCAGAGGGAGAGATCGGGGATATGATGGCGAATCCCATTACACGAGAGGTTGGGGTGGTTCTGATGGGACTGGAGAAATTGAAGAATGGACAGTCCGATCTGCTGCTTATGGAACTGTGTCTTTACACTAGAGTTAGTTTTAGTTATCTAAGGTTTTTGATTTGTTCAATACATACTCATTTTTTATCTATATCATCTATTGTGTATTAAAAAACTTGGTGTGCTACTTGGTTGATGAAATTGAATAGAAGAAATGTTGAATCTGAATTTATTCTCTGTTAAAAAAAATCATAAACCCAAAATCCTAAACTAAAACTTAAACCTAAACCTTAAACCCTAAATCCTAAACCCTGACCCCTAAAAAACTATAAACCCTAAAACCTAAACCTTAAACCCTCAAATGACCCTAAACCTAAACACTAAAAAGCTAAAAAGCTAAACCTAAACAAAATAAAACATAAAAATAAAATAAATAAAACCTAAATCAAAAAAACTACTAAAATAAACTTAAACATAAACCTAAAAAAAAAATTTTAAAAATAATAATTAAACTAAAATAAAATAAATAAAATCCTAAACAATACTAAAAAAATAAAAAACCTAAATAAAATAAAAATAAACTTAAAATAAAAATAAAGTAAGCCTAAAATAAAATTAAATAAAAATTAAAAAAAACTTAAACCTAAAAAATAAACCTAAAATAAAAAAAACTAAACCCCAAATTAAAAAAAAAAATAAACTTGAAATAAAAATAAAATAAACTAAAACCTAAACTAAAACAAATAAAATCTAAACCTAAAACCAATTGAAAATAAAACCTAAATAAATAAAATAAAACCTAAAACCTAAACCTAAAAAAAATAAAATAAATCAAAAAACCTAAACCTAAAATTAAAATAAAACCTAAACCTAAAAAATACAATAAAATGAAACTAAACTAAAAATAAAAAAAAACTAAAATAAAAATAAAATAAAAAAACCTAAACTAAAATAAATAAACTAAAATAAATAAACTAAATTGAATAAAAATAAAATAAACCTAAATAATAAATAAAATAAAATAAACAAAATAAAATAA
The DNA here is from genome assembly GCA_021442155.1 of Cymbidium sinense. Classification (NCBI taxonomy): domain Eukaryota; kingdom Viridiplantae; phylum Streptophyta; class Magnoliopsida; order Asparagales; family Orchidaceae; genus Cymbidium; species Cymbidium sinense. The sequence goes on from CM038216.1 coordinate 213,757,317, forward strand.
ATAAACTAAAATGGGTTTACTTAATTAAAAAATTAAATAAAATAAATTAAAAAAATAAAAAACCCTAACCCTACCCACAAACCTAAATCCAAAAACTGATCCTAAGCCACAATACCTAACATTACAAACTTGAACTACCCAAATACAAACCCTAAACCTTAAAATCCTAAAACAAACCTACACAAATAAAATTAGAAACCACAAATAAAACTATAACTAAAACCATAAACCCCAAACCCCATAAAACCATAACCTAAAACTAAAAAACCTAAACCAAATATAATAACATAAAATAAACTAAAACATAAAATATAAAATAAAATAAAATAAACTAAAACTAAACCTAAAATAAACAAAATAAAAGATAAACCTAAACTAATATGGGAAACAAAAAAACTTAAACTAAATAAATTAAATCTAAATCCTACTAAATAAAATAAAATAAACTAAAAATAAACCTAAACTAATAATAAACCTAAAATAAAACCTAAACCTAAGAAAGAAAATAAAATAAACTACTACTAAAAATAAAAAGATAAACTTAAACCTAAAATAAATTAAAACAAACTAAACTAAAAGTAAACATAAACTAAACCAGATAAATAAACTAAAATAAAACTAACTAAGATAAATAAACCTAAAATAAATAAACTAATAAAATAAACTAAATAAATTAAATAAATAAAAAATAAAAAACCTAAGTTTGGTTTAAAAGAAACCTACCTCCCAAAATCTATTCTAAATCTAAACAAAATCATAAATAAAAAAAAAGCCCTACCTAACCACTAAACCTAACATTAACAGCCTAAACTGACCCCCAAACCCAAAACCCTGGCCCAAAACCCTAAAAACTAAAAACCCTTAACCCTAAAGCCTAAACTCTAAAACCTAAACTAGAAACCTAAAGAAAATATAAACCTAAACTAAACCACAAACTAAAACCACAAAAAACCTAAAATCTAATAATAAAATAAATAAAACCTAAACCTAAATAAAATAAAAAAAAAAATAAAATAAAATAAAAATAAAATAAAATAAAGTTAAACTAAAAAACCTAAACCTAAATATAAATAAATAAAAAAAATTAAAAAATAAAGTAAAATAAAATAAATAAAAACATAAACTAAACTAAAAAAAAAAAGTAAACCTAGGAATAAAAACCTAAATAAAATAAAACTAAACATAAAATAAAGTAAAATAAACTTAAAATAAAATAAAGAAAAATTAAATAAAACCTAAATAAAGGCGGACCTTGGATCCATGAGTATAGAATGGTTCCATCTTCACTCGTATTAAGACACTAGAGATGGAATATAATATGTATAAAGGAGATATACAACCATTCACTATTCATGTGATTGAGCTCTATGAAGATGCTATTTATTACATGCCTAAGAATCCTAGATTTGATTATGAAATCCATCATTGTTGAAGCACAAAGTACAATAATCAAGAAAGATGAAAAAAGAAAAGGAGGAAAAACAAAACAAAAGAAAAGGAACCTCCAATAATTCATATTGAGTTAGAATCCAGCTCAGATAAAGAATCCCATCATAGAAATGCTTTAATAAAGTTTGAGATTTCCTTAGAACTAGACATTGATGAGAAAGAAATCAAAACATTAAAGGAAGAGTCTGAGCAATCCACCTATGAAAATTTTTAAAAATATGTGGACACTTTAACTTCGACTCCTCTAAATCAAAATAAAATATCTTGATTAGAGGTCAAATTAGCACCTAACTTATCAAGAGAAGTGGGGAGGTCAGCAAAATTTTATTCTTTACCTGATCCTTCAAGCTCAGAAGGAGATGTAAAGCTTGAAGAACCATCTTTCAATGAAATAATAGAACTTCCTTTTGACTAGTATTTGACTTGTGTAAAGAATTATGTGAAACATGGTTTTATCATAAATGTTTGGCCTAAAGATAAAGCCCAATGCATGGAGAGCTTATGGAATCAAAAACATAGAAATTTCCACTCCAAAGCTAGCATTTGGTTTGGTATTGTTGAATCATTTGATGATATAGAACATTATTTAATGATAAGTAATCATTAAATATATCAACTCTTTGAAGTCTCTTCTACTCTTCGAGATCATTCATAAAACCATGGAGGAATCAAGATGATTCACTTAATGTACCTCCCGAATATGAGGAAGAGATAAAATCTACTATAGATGAATTAAAGGAGGTTAACCTAGGAACTCGAGAACCCAAAATTGACTTTTATTAGCTCTTTGTTGGGTCCAAAGATTAGAAGTTAATCACTTTACTCTTTGAGTATAAAGATTGCTTTGCCTGGAGTTATGATGAAATTCTAGGTTTATCCCAGGATGTGGATGTACACAAACTACGAATTAAATTTGATGATATCCCATTAAAGCAGGCTTCTAGGCGGATGTGCCTAGAAGTATAACTACAAGTGATCATTGAAATAAAGAAACTAATTAAAGCTGGCATTATATGAGAAGAAAATATACCGATTGGGTAGCCATAGTTCTAAAAGAAAAATGGTCAAATATGTGTTAACTTTAGAGACCTAAATAAGCTTGTCCCAAAGATGAGTTCTCTTTGCCTATATAGAACTCATGGTGACATAGCCTCCTCATGAGATATTTTCATTTATGGATGGATCATGGTTATAATCAAATTAAGATGTCCCCGAAGATGAAAAGCATATGGCGTTGAACTCCAATAGGGATTTTCTATTACATCATGCCATTTGGTCTCAAAATGGAGCTACTTATCAAGAGCTATGACTAGAATATTTGATGACTTAATTCATAATCGGTTGAATGTTATATCGATGATTTTTTATTAAAACAAAATAAAATAAGATCATTTTTATGATTTATGGGTCATTTTTTAGTGATTGCTCCACTATAACTTAAAGATGAATCCTTTGAAGTGTGCCTTTGGGTGACTTGAGAAATTCTTAGGGTTCGTAGTGCAGCATCATGGGATAGAAATTGATCTAGAATTGATAAAAGCTATTATAGAAATTTTGCCACCTAGAAGTCTTACACATCTAAGATCATTCTAAGGAATGCTTGCATACCTAAGGAGATTCATATCAAATTTATCTGGAAGGTGTCAACCCTTTGCAACATTATTGAAGAAAGATTCCAAATTTATTTAGGATGAAAAATGCCAAGGTGTCTTCGAAAACCTAAAGCAATATTTAATGAATCCTTCTATTTTGGCTTCCCTGATTCTGAAAGCAATTAACTCTCTATACTACCGCTATGGATGAATCTCTTAGGGATTTATTAGGTCAAACAAATGAAGAAGGGAAGGAAAATACCCTTTATTATCTAAGTCATGCTTATCCCAGCGGAAAAGAATTATCCTCCTATTGAAACATTTCTTAGCCTTAGTTTTTTCTTTGCTAGAAAGGCATTATATGCTTTCTCATAAGGTCAACCTAATTTCAAGGAGAATCCTTTGTAATATCTCATGACCCATCCAACACTAGATTTAGCATGATGGTCAATGATTTTATTACAATTTGAGATCACTTATATTCCTTTTCATTTTATAAAAGGATAAATAGTGGTAGATTTCCTAGTAGCACACCCTATACTTGAAGGGTCTCCTTTAAATGATGATCTCCCAGATGAATGGATCATAGCATTAGAAGGTGAACCAAGTTCCACCTGGGAATTATACTTTGATGGTGCTTCATCATCAAGAAGACATAATGAATCAAACACATCTATCCCAGGGAAGGAAGGAATTGGGTTAATCTTTATAACCCAGTAAAAGGAATGATGAGATATTCATATCATTTGGCTGAGCCTTGTACAAATAATAATGAAATATGAAGCTCTTATTATTAGTTTAGAGTTGGCAATCCTTGTGCAAATTAAAAATATAAAAATATTTGGGGATTCTAGTTGTTATGAATCTATAAGGTTTTGCATCCAAAGCTCTTCAATTATCATCAATATACAATGAAATTACTTGAAAAGATTCCATATGTAATGTTGTGTAAAATATCTTACAAGAGAATTCAATAGCAGATGCTTTGGTTAAATTAGCCAAAGAAATCATATGCCTAGAAAAGAATCAATTTCTATAGAAGTTCAAAATCAGGTTTTATCTCCATAGATTTAGACTACATTAATAGGCAAGAAGAAATACAAAGGATAGCCACTCTTACTAAAGGTCAAATAAATGTGATTAGAGGCAACCATTTATTACTATATAAGTAAGGGAGGCTTCAAAAATAAGTCATTAGCAAATCAAATAAAGAAATGTTCTTTATCTTATGCATTAATCAATAATGCTTTATATCGTAGGTCATTCGATCAAATGTGGCTCTGTTGTTTAGACAAATCGGAAGCCCATAAGGTTGTGACTAAGATACACTCTGGATTGTGTGGAGCACACCAATCTGGCCCAAAATGAAAATAAAAATCAAGAGACTTGGGTATAATTGGCCATCGATACTAAATGATTACATGGAGGTTGCACATCATTATCATCAGTACTAAGTACATGGTGTGCTATTACATCAATCACCCAATGTATTACACCCTACAGTTTCCACCTGGCCTTCTGAGAGTTGGGAATGCACATCATATGTATTGATCTTCCATCATTGAAAGGACATCATTTTATTTTAGGCACTGAATTATTTTTTTGAATGGGGTGGCCATTGAAAGAAGTTAAAGCATATCATGTGTTGAGATTTTTTCAAGAAAATATCGTATATCGATTTGGCATTCCTCGCCAAATCATATCTGATAATGGTTCATCCTTTAGATCAATGAAAATAAATCACTTTGTAGCTAGACATAAAATTGATTGGAGATACTCAACCATCTATTACCCTAGGTCGAATGGATTGGCTGAGGCATTTAATAAAACATTGGTAAGAATTTGAAAAGATACTTGATGAAAATAAGTGACAATGGAATAAAAGTTGGTTAAAGCCTTATGGACCTATCGACCACATATATGACAACTTCGGTCTTCACCATATGCTTTAGTTTTTGGGAGCGGTTCTTCCATTAGAAGTGCAACTACCTTCATTAAGAATAGATGTTTATAATAATGTTACAGGAGATTAAATCATAAGATTTGCTTGGAAGAACTAGATAATCTTGAAGGAAAATGATTGAAAGCTCAACAAGACCTTGAATTGTACCAATCACATATGGTTCAAGCACATGATAGATTGGTTCATCCTAGAACTTTCCAAGTAGGAGACTTGGTCATGGTTCTTAGGGACCAATCTAACTCATCGAAGAAGAATAACAAATTGAGCCAACATGGGAATTACCATTTGTAGTGGAAAAAGCTTATGAAGGAGGTTCTTACCAACTTATTACCTGTGATGGTGAATGTCCAATACCAACTATCAATGGACGTTACCTAAAGAAATATTATGTGTAACTTGTAACTTGTTGCCAAATAAAGACCAATAAAATAAAAGCTTATTTCTCTTTATTGCTTTTGCTTCAATTTGTATCATTTATCTAGAATGTTGTAAACTCATTCATAAATGTATTTGAAAATGAACTTTTTATTACCCTTCATGTTAGACTAATTAAGTAAGGATTAACTTCATTAGACTCTTGCTTATTAGTCAAAACTTTTGAGGATTAAGAATTAAGTTATTTTAACTCCTTTTCCTCTTCTATATCACGTAGATAGGATCAAGCCCTTTGTGGCACCTTTCCTACGCATGACTTAATAAATTAAGCCCTCTGACACCTTTCTCATACCCTTCAAGGTTTGGGGTAAGCCTTCATGCACCATTTGTTGGCATTAGCCTCATGTTCAATTTGATTAATTTTGTAACAAACAAATGCTTGATGTTTCAATAAAATATTATGTGTTTGGATATATCAATTGCTAATTACATATCAATACATCTCACTTGTTAGAAAGAATTGCAGAATAAAAGAATGAAAGATAATGTGAAGCTCATTTTAGGTTATATGACTATTCTATGAGTTCGAATCAATTTGCTCACCTAACATACTATTTTAATGAGGTTAATTTTATAAATCTTTATTTAATTAACATTCAATTATATGTTTTTCTACATAGATAAAATTGTCAAAGTAATAAATGATCATAACTATTAAGTATAATTATTTTATTTACTTAATATAATTGGTATTTTAATTTAATTTTTTGGTTATATGACTAACATATTTATGATTATATATAAATTATATCTTTTTTTAAATGTCACATGTCAAAATTAACAAAATATATAAAATGTATTTTAGCCAAAGTCATTGTTTAATCAACGAATTCATATCTGATTTTATCTCCATCAGATTCCTTGGATTTTTTGCCTTTAAAATAAGTGGTTATGACCCCTTTGCATTAAAATGGAATTTATTATGATTTTTTAAACATTACATTTTAATAATGCATGCCATACTTTGAATATATTAAGTCCATTTGATTACTTTTGACTTTCCCATGTGAATAGCCAATTTTTGCTGCTAAATTTAATATTTGTTTAATATAAATTATATTTTTTTATTGAATATTAAATTATCACATGATAACATGAGGTTTGTATATATTTCTTTGAAATAATTTTTTAAATGACCTTCTTGCCTATTATCATTCTCTTCATGAAAGCATCCCTCATTCAAATTCAAAATCTCTCCAGTCTAAGAAATCTCTTAAATGTTCCATCAGTGTTCTCCAAATATTGAATCAAATCTTTCAAAGAGCCTTTTAAATTACTTGAGTTTGTTTTCTTGATCTTAATACTTCTTAGTTGTTCATGCTATTTTCACCATCTTTCTTATTTCTATACTTTTTTTGGTGGATTAGTCTTTGAACATTGGTTTTCATCAAAGTTTTCAATCATTTTTTTGGTGAAAAACTCTTGTGATAATTTGTAGGATATTTGTTTGCTGAAATTTTTAGCTTCCTACAAATTTCTTTTTCTTGAAATATTTCTTGATCTTATTTTGAAAGATTATTTATTCTTAGATCTATTTTAGAAGTATATTTTAAGCATTTTAAAATAAATTTGCTGAAATTATTTTCATATTTGCTAGATCTCTCTTTTAATGAAAGCTTACTAAAACTTAGATGTCATATACTTATTTTTTTATTTTGTGATCATTAGCATTAATTGAAAGAATCTTTTGGTTAAAATAAATTACTCCAATTTATTTTATTATGAAAAAGAATATTGTGAATTTATTTTGAAATCATTTGTATTATTCAAATTATAATAATAAACATCAAAGTAATCACAGATATTTATTTTATTAAGTGAGCATTTTGCCTTTTAAGTTGTAAAGTGATCATTTATAAGTTGTGAGATCACTGAATTTGATTCTTGGTATATTTGATTACTTTATCAAAATTTATTATGTATTTTTTTGTGTTGTAAAATTTATATCGCTTTGTAAAATATTGTTACATTGTACTCAAATTATAAATACTTTTATAAACCATTTTCATTTAGTGATTCCTAGCATGGCTTAACTACTTTGGGGTTTAAATAGACATAAAATTTGTGCCTCTTGTCTCTATTTACTTTATTGTATTTTTATTTTTCTGCATTTAGAATTATAATCATTATAAAATCAAAATAATTTTCATTTAAAAATTAAAATTTAAGTTTAAAAATTTTAATATTACCAATTCTCTTGGTCATAATTAAACACATTCCCATAGGTTTTGTAGCCCTTCATGGTACCATTCACTTTTGTGTACATGATTCATCAAACCATCAAGGTTCTTTTCATGTTACTGAGTTAGATTGGATCAAGTCTTAAATAGCGAAAAGATATAAGTCCCTGGCATTCTTTCTAATCATCACAGGAGTAAGTCCCAGTTGACATCCTATCTTTGTGTACATGATTAGATTAAGCCATGAGCCTTTCATGTTACAAGTTAGATTGGATCAAGTCTTTATGACCCCTTTAAAAAAAGATATAAGTTCCTCGGATTCTTTAATCATAAGTGTAAGTCCCAATTACATCCTACTTTTATGGCATGATTGGATCAAGCCATCAAGGCTTTCATGTTACCTTAAGTTAGGTGGATCAAGTCTTTATGACCCCTTTAATAGGAGAAAGATATTAGTCCCACTATTCTTTTCATCAAAGTAAGTCCTAAGATCCTACATTTATGTACATGATTGGATTAACCATCAAGACCCCTTTCATGTTACACATGCATTAGGTGGATCAAGTCTTTATGACCCCCTAATGCCAAGATATCTTCCCTCGCATTCTTTCTAATCATCTAGAGTAAGTCCCGGTGATCCATTTTGTGTACATGATTGGATTAAGCCATCAAGGCCTTTCATGTTACATGGGTAGTTAGATTGACCAATCTTTGACTTTATTAACGAAAGATATAAGTCCCGGTGGCATTCTTTCTAATCATCTAGGAATAAGTCCCTCATACGGTATCCTACCCCAGAGTAAGTCCCTAGTTGGCTTCCTATCTAAGGAATTAAGAAATGGAATCAAGCCTTTGAAGGCCCCATTTCTTTGGACTAATAAAAATTAAAATGTATTTTAGTAGTCAAAGTCTTACATTATCAAGCATTTCAAGCCTCTTCTCCCCATAACTTTTTTTGATTGGATCATGTCTTTAAAGACCCTCTCCTCTCTTATAGGATGGATTATGCCGATCCCATCTTATCTAAACACATGGATCACCCTATTCTCAAGTAAGAGTAAGTCCACAGGCATCTTCCGAGCATAGTGATTACATTAATTAGACCATTCTTTGGGGCTACTCACAATAGCATTCCTTCATCACTTAATGAAAGTTAGGTTTCTTAATGAATCACCTAAAGAAAGATAGGTATACATGTAATCTTTCATAATCAAAATCAAAACAAAATTCTAAGTCAAAAATCAAAATCATGAATTGGAACTGTTTACACTTGTATGTTGATCATGGTAAATTTATGTGTAGTGTATTAACTTTCCACTACTATTAACCATTATTAACTTCATTTTTTGAAGAGGTCATTTTGCAATGAAATGATATCAAGTTCAAATAGGATTTCCAATTCTTTAAAGTCACTATGCTTAATGACTTTAATGCATTTTTATGCTAAATCCATACTTAATGTAAAATCAAATTAAAATATCAACATAAATTAAATCAAATGAATCAATATAAATATAATAAAATTCAAAGTCAAATCTAAAGTCAACTCTAGTCAACCTAGAAATTGACTTAAGTGGGTAAGTCAAAAGTTAAAAAATTGATTAAATTAAATCACCAAAAATATTTCAAATTATCAAATGAATATTTGTGATCATAATGACAAAGAAATTTGTGTCCATGGACTAGATTAAGTAAATTAAATTCCTTAAATCAAAATAACCTAAATAAGGCACATTGAACTCAAATCCAAGAAAAATCAAAATAAATCTAAATTGATGTCCTAAATCATATGGGGATGGTGATGGGATAACCAACTCCATATTTAGTTGGGTCAAATGGGTCATTTGACCTATAAAATTATGTTTAATTCTTAACTCAATTTGGGTTAAGTGATTAAAGACAAAGAAATATGGAAATGCCAAACCACTTCCAACCAAATCACATGGGATAAACTTAAACCCTTCTAATGAATTTTATATCCCCTAAGCCATTTAATTCTCTTTCAAAATCAAATGAGGAAAACTAAACAAAGGAATTTGAAATCAATTCTTCTCCCTTCTTCCACCCCTTCAAAATGGGACAACTTGGGATGGAAAGGAGAGCACTAGCTAGCTTCCAAGGTCTACATCACCAAAATACAAGGAATAGCTAAAAAGCTTAAAGGCTCTCGACCATATAAGAAAATAGGAGAGACTTTAGGAAAATTGAACACACACACACCTTCAACAAATAAACCAAATAAATTCCCCTTCCCCAGTCTTTGCTATAAACTATCAAACAAAATGATAAATCAAGGTTTGGCCTGGGGCAATCCATAAGGTTAATTTCTTTGGCAAGTTTGTTTGCATTGAAGCTTTAGGACCAATTGCAGGCCAATCATCCATCAATGAGCTATGCCATTGTTGACCTCAAGCTTTTCCTTAGAGAATTTGATTGTGGTAGGTTTAGGAAACAATCTACAATATGATTGAACCATATAGAAAGAATAGCATGTAGCTTGAAATCACTTGATTTGTATAGATCGATCATAATTAACAAAATACTATGGCGTCCTCGCTCACGCATGAATTGAAGGATGATCTCTCGATCCATGTATTTGGATCGACCCCTCTAAGACCAAATCAATTTTCACCCTTTAGGAACCATGGATCGATCGGGGTTCGATCTTTATGATGTGGTAAGATCTACAATTTGAACTTGATGCGGTACCACATGGATGCCATGTTAACCATGTGCAAGCAGGTGTGCCATGTATACCTCCAGTGGGGCCACTTAAAAAATCGGTTAATTCTATTATTAATTGCAAAAACTTTTTAAAATCATATAAAATCAAATATGAATCAAAAAATACAAATAAAAGCTCATGGATTCATCTTGATGAGAAGAATCCATAGAAAATAAATCCCCAATTTTTGTGGGTATTTTTCCTAATTAATGTTTAATTGAAAAAATTAAACCTAATTACTCTTAAATTAATATTTAATTAATTTAAAACTTTGGGAAATGAAATTAAGCATAAAATACCTTGGATGAATTTTGATTTATTTCTCGAATTCAAGGGAAATTGTAATTTCATATGCTTTTAATTAATTAATTAACCCTTAATCAAGTAATTAGAAACATTAATCATACAATTAAATCATCATAATAAACATTAATGAGCATCAAAATACTAAAGTTAATTAAACCTATCTAATAAAACCCTAATATCCTTGACTTAATTGGTTTAAATAAATTAAAATAATTTAAACAACCTAAACTTAATGAAATCATAGTAAATCAACCAGTTGGCAAAATTTAAATAAACCCTCTTTGGAAGGTAATAAGTGAAGAGTAAAAAATAAAACTTAAATCTCAATAAATTGCTTAATTTAAGTTTTAATAAAATAATTAAAACCTTTACACCTAATTACATCTCTAATCAAGCTGAAACTTTGATATAAAATTGGCCTATAACTATTTTCCGAAATATTTCAAGTTTAATTGGTCTCATTAAGAGTTATTATCTAAATCATTAGGTCAATGTTAATCAAATTTTGTTAAGAGAATTTATTAATCCATTAAATAAAATGGTAATTCAAACCAATCACAATCAAACATTAGAAAACTATTTAGAAATTTATCTAAAATCCAAAAGTCAATCTTGATAATGAAATAAAACCAGGTTAAAAAAAACATTAATTAACTTAAAAATTAAACTTTGAATAAATAAAATTACTAAAACCACTCATCCCAAATGAATTTAATGAATGAATCTAAAACTTAGGTTAATTAAATGTGATCAAATAATTAACTCAAGTGCTTAGGCTAAGCATAATCCATGAACAAACCTAAAGTATTAATTTATTTAAACCTTAATCCTACAAATCCATGATTTAATAACTTAAGTTCAAATGAAATCAAACTTTAATCTAAATTCTATAAATTAAATGAACCAAATCAAAACCAATCCAAGATTAATTTAGATACTTTGGATCTTACTTAGACTTTGGAAACTTCATTAGAATTAGGATGTTGAATGGAAGAGCTCCTTCCAAAATAGAATCATTCCATTCTTCATTCTTGAAAACATACAACTTTAACCAAATAAAATGAACATAAAAAATGGGAATTAAATCACTAAACCATCATGAAACCAACTAATGGTAAAAAATTAAACAAATACAAACTTCAAACTTAAACTTGAACTTAAAGGAGCCTAGGAAAGCCTTACCACACAAACCCCTCTTTTACGCTCACTAGATCATTTAAGTGACGGACTCTAGATCTAGGTTAGATCATTCTGTGATTTTCTTTAATATTCTATGTTGTGCTTCCCATGTCTATGTGGTGTATTACTTTATACTAGATTCCTAGGCTTGTTTATTCATTAGACAGGAAGTTAGGGCATTCTTTTTAGAATTAACACTATTTTTTTTCAGGGGTGTGTTAAAGGGATCATTGTAATAAATAAATCATAAAATTATTGTTTGCTTTTAGATGCTAAAAATCCCTTAAAATAGTCCATAGGACAGGTGGGCTTGGTGAGCAACTAATCCTAAGCTTGTATGTTTGTGAAATATAAAATGCTTTGTGTGCTGTATGTATTTCCTAACATCTATTTTGTAGGGCTTAGGATATTTTTTTTTTAATTTTAAATGTAAATTTGAGCTTAGAATTAGGTTAGGATCTATGGGGTTTAGGATTAGCAGGAGTTGACCTAACCAAGAGATGGTGTGGTGGTCCCTTTTGGAGCCCAATGGATGTCCCCGAAGAAGGAGGCATTTCTATAGTCTTGTGCTACTAGAATCTAAGCCCCAGATTTCTAAAAAAATGACAACTTGAAATCTAAAATTAAATCCCAAATTTGAAGCCCAATCATAGGATAGTTGAAATGTCTGGGTATCCATGTCAATAGACATTTCATTCTTTTCCCATTTGATTCTTGAAAATAACTCTCTCCAATTTGGACCACTCATAATTGAATTTCACAAAAATTGTCAGCTACCTTGGTAGACTTTAGAATAACCACTTATTTCTTTTGAGTATTCTTAGGAAAAGACCCTTTCTAAGATGTAATTAACTATAGAGGCTAGCCTTTATAGGGAACCGTGATCCCAGATAAAATAAATTATGCTCTACTTTTTCATGTAGTTCAGGGAAAATACTCTGGTACATGAAAGACCCATTAGCCTTAGGAGTTTTTGTTGAAATGATCGAATCCATTACAGGAGAACATGTTTATCTTTTGAGATAATATGTTTATTCCTTAATGTCATATTTGGTCATCTAAATAATATTTTCCTAAACTCTATGTGGTGTCATTTCTTTTCTCTTTTCAGAAAACACACAACAAAGTGACCAATTTGACCTATTTGAGCTATGTTCTAATCTTACCCAAATTGGATTAACCAAGCCATGAGAATATCATGATTGTTGATCACCCTAGGTTGATCAATTGTCAAATTAGGTCAAACAAAGTCAACTTGGTCATTTGACCAAGTCAACCTAATATGAAGTTAAACTAGCCAAATTACGATTATAATTCCTTGAAACCAATGATTCATACCAAATCAAAATCAATATTTGAATATGACTTGACCTTCAATTGAGTGAGAACAAACCAAGGGCCTCTTGACCCAAGTTGACCCAAATTGGTGAAAAGATCAAATTGGGTTGAATCAAATATATTCAAATTGATTTACAATGGCTCAGTTCATTCCAAATTGATTGTTGAACTTGACCAAAGCCTGATTGGAAATTGACTTTACTTCAAATTAACCTAAAGGTTCAAGTTAGCCTAAATCAAAACTAAATCCAATTTAATTGAAACTAAAATCAATCATCTTCAATTGGTCAACTAAACCAACCAAATGACCAATTTGTCCAATTTGGTCAAATTGGTTTCTTAACTTTTGAAATGAATTCAAATGAGCCAAAATCAAATTTAAGCCAAAATAAATGAAACCAATTAAACCAAAATATCCCAAATGATCATATGAACTTGACCCAGTTTGACCCAATTTAAAATTGGTCAACTTAATTTAACCATTGGTCAACTTAACCTAACTTAATTTGACCTAAATTAGTCAAATTGAGTCAAACTAACCAAATCAACAATTGACTTGAAATTTGGGCTAACCCACTTTTGGCTCATTTAAAATCTACTTAAATCAAATTCAATGCCAAATGATCATTCTACCCTTGGTTAAAGGGCATTAAATGAGATAAATCACCCATCTAAGTGGTCTTTTCCATTTCTTGGCCACTTGGTACTCTCCCGATGGTCCAAAGCTAGAATCTTGCTTGAATGGGTGGTTGGGTCATCCATGACCCATGGGAGGTGAAATCACCTTACCCTCCTCATTAGAGCATTTGAAACCCGAAGGACACCCATGATTCCTCCTTAGCAGCCACCTCCATACCTTCAACTAAGAGTAACTCATCTCTTACACATACCCATGATTCAAGATAGTTGGGACTAAAACAAACCCAATCCAACCATCGATCACGATGAATGGGGTATACACTCATTTCCACTCAAACACACACAAAATCATTCCTCAGAACAAGCTACTTAAGGGAACTAAGCCATTTATGCTCCTAAGCTCAATCCTCGATCAAAAAATTCCATTCATCCATCCCAAATAGGACACTCCCATTTTGACCTAAATTCCTCATTTTTGCATCAAACTCAAATTAACTTTGCATGCACCTTCCCTAGGCCTCATCGAGCAGAGCGAATCATCTCCCAAGCTTCAGACGAGGTGGGACTTGATCAAAGGCGAGATCCAAATCTTTGGTTGATGGCCTTAGCAATTATATTGATCTAATTCTCAATATGGGCTTCATCTCCACTAGATGAAGCTTCCTCTCATTTAAATCTTGAGAGGTATGCTTCCAAAACTAATCCTTAAGGAAAAATGGGTTGAAGATTTTTGGAGAAAACTTGCATATTGTGTGATCTTGATGGTTAGATCCCCTCTGACCAATGTAGTGAAGGTGTGGGATCCTTTTGGAGTTGATCTGAGCTCGGGTTAGCTAGGATCAAGTGTGCAATGTCAAACGAACTCTATTCTCCCTCACTGATGTGATGTTAGGTCATGCACCGTCTGTTCCGTGTGATCAGAATGGATGGTCATGATTAGATCTACTAGATTGATCTGATTGAATACTACTAAGTTATGGGATTAATCACATGTTAGATCTTAGATCGGGTGAACACATCTCACGACCATGTAGTCGATCCAATAATTTTAAGTAGCCAATCTTATGACGTCATGTGGAAAGCACATCGTGTCAGCGCGCCACATGGCACCAACAGGATTAGGCTAAATTAAACATTATTAATGGTTAAAACTTCTAAAAATCATGAAACATCATAGAGAAATAAAAAAAATGCAAACAAATACTCATTATAAAGGTATTTTAGAGGAGAATTAATTAAAAATGAACTTAACTAATTTTGAATAATAATTAATGTTTAACATGCATATCATGTTGGCTCATAATTATTTAGTTAATTACTTTAAGGTGACATAGGCAAGGGTAATTAATTCATGTAATTAAGAGTTTAACTTAATTAACCCATAAATTCAACTTAGTTACATTTCCTTAAATTAAGTAAAATCATTGATGTCGGAATGGGTTTAAAATATCATGTGATGATTTCTCTTCTCCTCTTTAAATCAAAACAAATCTAAAACTTAATTAATATAGAAGCTTTGGTTTGCTTTAAATAATCTTATTTGATTTGATTACCCTTAAGAACTAGTTTGGTTGAATGAATCACATGCTTATATTTGATTGTCCTCTTTCTAATCATGTTAAATTTGGTATGTCATTTGAATTCATGCATCAATCTTTTCAAAATCAAGTAAAATAAAATGGATTTCCTTTATGTAAGCTTGCACGTGTTGATTTAATTCAATATATGCGTGGCTATTATCATTATTAATTCCAAATGTATTTTTCAAAAGCTTGTAAATGAATAATAATATGTGTATAATGCTAGTTATAAATACATAAGAAATGTATGTGCTTATAACTTAAGTATATGAATTTTGAGTTCTCATTATTCTATTCATGTGTTAATTTATATAAGATTGAATGGTAATGCGTATATAGTCTGGACATTCCGGGAATACGAGGCTTTAGCTAGCCCCAAGGAGGTAATTTGATTAAGTCACTTCCCTAGTTTAACAATGACACATACCCATTTGATTTCATTCTTATGTATTTCAACATTATAATTCGAATAAAGCTTTAATTCATATATATTAATTCAATCAAAAAATATATATACAATTTTTGCATGATTTTCTTTTCCCTCATTTATGTAAACATCCATGTGTGTCCAGTAAAAATAAGTATATAATATGGACATCCTGGGAATACGAGGCTTTAGTTAGCCCCAAAGAGGTCATTTCATTACCTCATTTCCTTGGTTTATGACACATACTTTATATCTTTGTACATGTATATGTATATGTGATTAGTGAATGAAAATCTCATTTTACATTAAAATTGCATGCATTCATAATTGACTAATTGGTTGAATTAATTAGCCAAATGATTTAGAGCTTACTTCTATGTTCATGTATATGTATTTACATATGTTTGAATGCATGGGTCTAGTCTAGACATCCAAGAATCGAGCTTTGCTAGGAAGTCATTTAATTACCTCACTTTCTAGTTTAACAACAATGCCTATTTAATTTCATTCTTATGTACTTTTTGTATAAGAATTTGGATAAAGTTTTGATTTGTCTGTTTAAATAATTCAATCAAAAAAAATATAAATTCTAAACATACATACATTCATCATTTAAGTATGCTAAAATATCTTGCATGTATAGACACACTTAGGATTAAATCATATACATGTTACATGTGATGGAAAGGAATGATTTAATATATATGTGAAGTGGTAGTAATATTTCATTTTGAATAGGATTATTTAAAGTGAACCTAAACATAGGATTAAATAAATTATTTAATAAGCCATTCACTAAAGAGAACTAAATCAAATTAATATACTTTAGAAAGTGACTTAAGATAGGGATGAAAGAGGGTAATCCTATTTTCCTCTCTTTATAGCACTTAGTTGCTAAGTGTAATAAAATGAAACAAAAGAAAAGACAAATTAAAATTCTCAAATTAATTAAACTACTTCAAGTGAAATCAACCTTTCATATTAAATTGAATCTTTCTACACTTAGAAAATACAACACTAATGCTACAAGACTTACCACACGCCTTAAAACACATTAGAGTTAAGTCATCACCAGCTCTAAGTTTGGTGTATGATGTGATGTATATTTTGTTTTATGATGTATTATTTTAGATTGGATGTTAGGGTGTATGCTTCGTAGACTAGATGGTAGCCAATATTAGCCAAATCATGTTTTCTACAGTGGATTATGCTTAAGGGATGCTTAAAAATAAATGTGAATGTTCTTTTTGCAGGTTTCATAAATCCTTAAGCACAATCCAAGTTAGGACAACTGAGCTTAGTTACCAATGTGTAGGGTTCTAAGCCCAAATTATAAATACAACTGCTTGGGATTATATGTATATTTAGCTAACCTCTATTTTGTAGGTGTAGTTACATTTACTTTTCCCACATAAATGTAATTTTTGTAATAGGAATTAGGATTAGTGTTATGTGGGATTAGGTTGAGCAGTGGCCATAAGGTTTTGTCCTAGGGTGCCCTATGATTCCTTTGAAGAAAGCACCATCCAAATCAAAGAAAAAAAATAAAAAATGGAGATATGAAGAAAGAAGAGCCCCATAGAATTTAATACATTTATAATTATTCTTTCATATTCAAGGTAGTATAAGGTTAGAGCTTTTACCCATCTTTTCTCTCTTGGGTTGTACAAAGTACCATGACCTTTTATTCTTTTATGATAGTTTATATAATTGTTTTATGTTATGTTTACATTGTGCATTAGGACGGCATGCTTTCAATAGTTTCGTAACTGATTGAAGCTTTTATGTGTAGCTTGGATCAAATTGAACCAAAGCCTCCAAAACCAAATATAAACTAAATTGAATCGAACTAGAGCCACCAAAATATATCAAATAGTCAGATGAACTTGACCCAACCCTTGGTTTGACCCAATTTGACCAATTGGTCAACTTGACCAAAGTTGACCCATTTTGACCTAAATGGGTCAACATGAGCCAAATCATATCAAACCAACTCCAAATTCAATGAAACTCGGCCTAACCCATTTTTCAAACATATCAAACATATTCAAATTAAAATCCAAGTCAAATGACCTTTTTACCCTTAGGTCAAAGGGTAATTTTTGGCCAAATCTAGTTGGAATTTGGTCAAATCCTCTCCATAATGACCTGACACCCTCGTAAAAGATCAAGTGAACACAAGGGGGTGTGGTGCACCCAACCCAATGTGTTTGGGTTGCACAAACTAGGCTAAAATTGACCACTTGCATGAAATTAAGCACATGGAATCCCTCCACTTGATTTAAGCACATGCAAGCTCCAACTCCACTCCTACAAACCGATTGCAAGGACACCTAAATAGCTAAAACCCACTCAAGGTGGTCAATTGGATCAAAATGGAAGGGAGAAGCTCGTCATCTGATTGATCAAGGGGGAGATATACTACCCCTAATTTGAATTCATTCCATCAATACTTAATTCGATTGAGCAAGAGAAAGCCAGAGAAGTCATTTCCCAGCCTCCCCAAGCTCTCTCAAGCAATTCCCATTTTCCATTTTCTAAGTTTTCATATCTTGGAAATAGAGGAGCTCCACTCAAAATCAAACTTAGCCTACACTCAATATTAATCAAATTCCCTTTGCAAGCTCCATCAAGGAGCTCAATCGAGCTCACCCAAGCCTTTTCCCAAGCTCCAAAGGCAGGTGCTATCTTGATCAAAGCGAGCTCAATTCAAGGAGTTGGCCCATGGAGGATCCACCCATTCAGACCTCAAACTCTCAACAAAGCTTCATCTCCACTAGGCGATGCTTCTCCAGAATCGGCACAGGTGATCACCTCAGATGAGGTTAGCCATTAAAGCATAATTTCAATATAGTCTAGTCCTTTATGAAGTGAAGTTTAATCCTATGTGATTCTAACCATTAGATATGTTTGTCATTATGCTTAGATGGATTGGGTAAGTTTTGGGATCAATCTGAGCTCAATCGAGCTCAGATCATCCCCTAGAAGATGGACGGATGTCCTCTCCTATGGGGAAATATAGGGAAGGATCATAGGCCATCCATCCACACATTTTGGATGGATTGCCATGATTAAGACACGTAGATCCCACACATTTATCCTTTAGAACCACGCTTTAATCGTCATCCTAACTTTGATGGACGGCGAGGAGAAAACATAGCGCAGCGTAGATGTTGCTATGATGTGACAACTTTAATATCAATCGATTAGCATGCCCGCGCATACAGCGTTGCCGATTCGTAGGACAAACATTTAATTAGGCTAAATCACTAATTAATCATGAAAACTTCTAAATTCATATCAAGCCTAGAAAATTAAAAAATATGAAATAAATTGCATTGGATAGATAATTGAACATAGAATATTCTAAAATAATTTCC